>JAEQBH010003559.1:0-375942 GCA_016808115.1 Tetrastigma voinierianum
AATCATGTTTCGGATTTAGGAATTGCTTCCATTTGGTATCTCTATAATCATTGGTGACATACTTCGTCTAAAACTCTTGGACAAAGAAGTCTCATGCAATTGGGTCTAGAAGTAGTGGATTTCTTATAAGTAGCTTCCACCAATCATAAACCGCACCTTGCAGAAGTGAGACTGCACATATGATCATCTGTTCAGGGGGACATTTCACTTTGTCCAGAGCCATTTGTAGTTTCTCAAGCCAAAACTCGCTCTATTTACTCTTCGACTCAGCACTACGGAATTCTTTTACTCCATGCTTTCTACCGGACCACCCAGCTCTGTGGCCATGAGTCAATCTAAGACCCTTGCCATATCCTCGCTAAATTCGAACAATGCTTCCTGCTAACATTGAACAGAACGTCATCATGTTCACTCTACCGGGCCTGGCGATCGGCAATGATGACCCCGATGTTTAGGGTTAATACTTTCAGATTTCAACAAATGTTTTGGGTCATTCCATCTTATTCACTATAAAAATAAGAAGACAAAAACAAGGACATTCGCATTAGGCAAACACAGTACTATGCAGGTACATTTTTAACCCAATAATTTTCCAAAAAGGCTCTAAACTCGCTCGATACCACTAAACCGGTAGCAGTTCTTCCCCGACAACGACGCCTAAAAACTCGTTGCGACCAAATGATTGTATATGTGAAAAATATGGCCGCTTGAGCGAATGCAGAATACTAAACCGATGGAAACAAAAGTGTTCTCAAACTAAAATGAAAAGTATTACTAACACTCAACCTTTCCGCAGGTGTTTCGCATTCCGCCATACAAGTAATAAAGTGGACTCTGTGAGTCCCGGGATATCGCATCTACGAGGATCGAGGTTCTCTCAATCGAATTCGATCACCTCGACATAAGAGCTCTTCACTATTTAGCGACTAAGTAGATGTCAATAAAATCAATTTAATTGAAACAAAATCACGAAAATTAACTGGTAACTACCAAATAAACAACTACTTAATTCTAAAAGGTATGAAGAGAGTCACTGTGTGGATTTGGGGATAATTATTTATTAAAAATGCTTTGCATTTCCTTGGAAAGCAACATTTGTGAGTTGAATGCTAGATTTGTCCAAGAGCAATGTAGTATAGCTCTGATTTCTCCATACATTATACATTTTAATGTATCTAACACACCATATTTCTTTCAAGACAAATGTCTAAATACTACTTGTAAAATTCCTTAAGAGATTCTTAAAATTTGATCGTTTTTTCAATACTTCACAACCATTTCTTAGGATCGAAGAATTCGCCTCCCATCGACAGGATAATGCAAGCCTTCTCCAATGTAATTGTATCTCGTCCCTTCAAATCTAATAAAATTTTCTATCTCTTGATTGCATCTTTGCTAACACCTGATCAAGATCCTTTCATTAGACTAAGGAGAAAACCTTCGATAAACTAAATTGACACATCATCTAATTAACTACACCAAGGAGTAAATTAGCAGATCTATCAAAGTAATTTTCAAAGTTCATTAGCTTCCAAGATATTAGTCTAACATACCCCTAAGTTACCCGCTTTACTCTCACGAATCTCCATCTCTGTGTCACTGGGAAGCCTCCGGAAATCGGGAGCAAAAGATACAACTCTTTGGGTATAAGCTTACTAATATTCCGAACACCATTATATGAACAAGCACTAATTATATAAATTCGTGATTCAAACCCACAAAATAACCGGGAAACTGGCAACCAATGTTCAACAATTAAACCCCAACCCTGCAGGTGTTTAATCGCTCCATCGGGATTCCAATCATCAATAATCAAACAAAAGCAGTTAAAACGAAGAAAGAAAATCAAGGAGAAAGAATAGAAACCCATTCTGAAGCCAAACTTACTTTAATAAGAATAAACAATATATATACAATAATCAAATCTTTCCAATAGAAAATAAAATCTACTCAAAACACTCAAGATCTATTAAAATAAAAATCAGAAAACTAAGAAATGGCGCTTAGAGAGAGAAAACCCATGAGAAAGAGAAAAATCCATATTTAAATTTTCAATCTGTCTCCGAACCTTGAAATAAATCCTAATATTTGTTATACAAAGACCAATCTCTTAAATAAAACAAAATCGCTTCTAAAATCTAAACAAATCAAAATTCAGGAAAATTGAAAATGCAAGAATTTAGAGAGAGAAACCCCGCGAGGCTCTCCCATCTTCTCGCTTGCCTCTTACCTAAAAACGCAGTATATATATGGTCCTAGGAGGAAATGGGCTTGAAATTAGGTCAAAATATCACTTTTCTACTTCTTTTTTAGGTTTCTCAAGAAGATTTTTGGTCGCGAATTGCTATCTGTCACGACACCATTTCCTCGTCGCGATGACCATATTTCGTCATACAAATTTTCCTGAGAGCAACCGGGGTTTTTCTTCTTTAACTCGTTTGCGCCATAACTTCTTCTGCTTTAACTCCTGATTCTGAAAGTACTCACAAAACCTCAATTTAGAATGCAAACAATGAGTAATTAACCATTTGATGTTCCAAGATGGTACAGAAAAAAATTCAATCTTCCCAATAGCGCTACCGCGAGACTCCTTGGCCACTTTTCGAAATATATCGCTTCGGCTCTTTGCCAAATCACTTGTTTTTCATCAATAATCCTATATAAAACTAAGTTGAGGAAATTTCATGAGTTTTACATGACACAAGAGCAAATGCGACAAATAAAGATGTGAAATGAACTCAAAACATATATGAGTTTTGCACTCATCAAGGGGACGCCACATAGAGCTGAAACTTGTTAACCTGATTTTCTGGCATTATTTGGGACTATTTTAAGCATAGATTCATAAGTGATGTAAACTTGTTTCAAAAAGCCATAATTATGAAAATTCTTGACTTTATATCATAACCTCGTAAAACTACCACTTTACTCATACAAATTTTACTATAACAAAATATTACATTTACATTTATATTACAAAATCAAAGACCTACATAAGGTGAACTCCTAATGTTGTGTTGGCCTTGGCGACCACAAGATGTCCTTGTCGACTTCTTCATAACCTACATAAATGAAACATCCGTGCTAAATTTCTAGCTTAGTGGGAAACAAAATAACATATATGACCATTTACAGTGATCTTCAATTATAGTATACATGTAGGTGTAAATGTTTCACATATAATTTTATTCATCTCTCTCGTAGGAGTACGTAACAGAGATTTCATAATAGAAGGTAGCCTAAGGTATACTACAATACAGAACAGAGGTATGCTTTAGCATTCGAGCTAATTACTTGTGTTTTCATATTGTTCATTATTTATATACTTTTCAAATAAACGCTTATCCTGCATAATTTAAAACAATTTAATGAGATAGACGCAAAGACCATGTATATCCGAAGGCATCAGATAAGATCAATAGAAATGTCAAACACTAAATAGACATGTCTCGCAACACGAAACATGAAAGATCAGAAGATCGAACAAACGCTGCCTTTCATATAAAATAGAAGTGTTGAGTAGCACTAGACATGAGTGCCTTTAAAAGTTTCATAAATAATCGAGAAAAATTTTATATTCCTTTTTGTTAATTTTTCTTTCACTTTCATTTTTCTTTTCAATCTTATTTACGTAGCATTTTTATGAGAACCAAACGTAACGTATAACTTTTTATCGAGGAAATATATATATATATATATATAGATATATATATATATATATATATATATATATATATATATATATATATATATATATAATAGAGATAAAGTTGTTAAATTTTGCCTGAAGATAAAAAAAAATGAACAGTTTTTCTTTAAAAATGAATGTTTTTTTCTCTTATTTGTTTATGCACGAAATTTTTAAAGAAAAAAACATTCATTTTTTTTATCTTCAGGCAAAATTTAACAACTTTATCTTCTATTATATATATATATATATATATATATATATATATATATATATATATATATATATATATATATATATATATATATATTTTCTGGAAGTTTTTATTTTTCAATTTTTTTTCTCTTTATCATTTTTAATTCTGCATAGGATGGTAGCCTATGAAATGTGAAATAAGAGATAAATTTATAAATTTTGGTTCAAGATAAAAACGAATGTTTATTTTTTTAAAATTTCGTGCATAAACAAATAAGAGAAAAATTTTCTATATATAATAAATGGAAACAGATTCAATAATAGCGGCAGAATATTAAGAAATAAGTTTTACAATATTTCAATACGGTTAAGATAATACTGAAAGCCAAATAATTCCTTCAATATAATAATTTTTTTTTTTTTCAAATCAGAAGGTGCTCCTACTGGGCAATTTGGTAAATCCACTCTATATATATATATATATTTCTTGAGTTTTTATTTTCTTCAATTTTCTTCCCTTATCATTTTAACTTGCATAGGATGGCAGCCTATGAAATGTGAAATAAGAGATAAATTTGTTAAATTTTGCCCGAAGATAAAAAACATGAATGTTTTTCTCTTTAAAAATTTCGTTTAAAAATTTCGTTCATAAACAAATATATATATATATATATATATTTCTTTTTTGAGTATTTATTTTCTTCAATTTTCTTCCCCTATCATTTTAACTTACATAGGAGGGTAGCAATGGCATGAATATGACGGGTTCCAAACCCTTTCCGCCATCAATATATATACAGTTTCTTTTTGTAGCTCCAAGCAATCAAGTATGGC
Organism: Tetrastigma voinierianum; assembly: GCA_016808115.1. Lineage (NCBI taxonomy): Eukaryota > Viridiplantae > Streptophyta > Magnoliopsida > Vitales > Vitaceae > Tetrastigma > Tetrastigma voinierianum. The sequence continues at coordinate 4,718 of JAEQBH010003559.1, forward strand.
TTCCAAGTTAGGTTTCCTGTTTCCTGTTTCCATTCAATAAGGGATCAACATCGATCATGTCTGTCACACCATGTGCTTCCACGAGTATCGTAATTAAAGCCATGGCCGACAATGCCACGACATCTCTAGAAAAGTCTCAGTTTAATTTATTTGAAGATTAGGAAAAGTCCACTTCCTGCGAACTATAATACAACTTTGTTTAGCTCAAGGTCGTTGGTGTCTCTTTCAGCCATGAAGTCTCAATTTCTATTGAAAAATAAATTAACATTTTATTAAAACAAATTACGTTTGATTCTTAAAATGCTTTCAAAAATATTTTTTATGTTTAATTTTATTTATTTTATAACTATGCACTTTTATTACAATATACTGAACTGTTCCACTGAGACTCTAATCTTGGGTCTCTTCTCTTTCTTTATTTTCTGCGTGTTGATAGTTTGATTTTGTTATTAAATATATAAAATTAAAATATTTAATTATGTACAAAATAAATAAGTAATTATATATAAATATATATAATTTATGAAACTAAGACATATTTTTATTCTTATTTTACTTTATCATTTGCATTTTCTATTAATTTTAATATGATCAAATATAACATTAATAAGACTTAGTTTAAATGGTTAAAATCTCAAGTTTATGTCACAGTAAAAATAAATTTATAAAAGGCAAAATAATGTGATAGAATATAAAATAAATAAATATAAATAAATTATTAAACCCTGAACACCCACATATAAAATATATATGTTGGTGTTAAGGTTTTTTTTTTTTTTCTTTAAACAATCCAAAGTGGAAAGTCAAAAATGGAATTGGGATAGGTGGGCTCAACTTTTGTGTGGACACTTCCCTTCAAAATATTCTACATGCACAAATTTTATTTTATTTTTAATTTCTATTATTAATAATAAAATGCAAAGCAAAACAAGATTGAGAAATTTTTTTTTTTTAACACAAGAGTAGTAAATTGTGGAACTAGGACCTTCTCTTAATGCCTTATGACTGTTTGATAATGTGAGTGACACAAAATTGTGAAATAGGAGGATTTAAATATGTTTGAAAATTTAGATATTTATTTTCAATTACTATTTATATTTGTTGTTTATTTTAAATGCTCTCAAGAAAACAGATAAAAACAATAAAAAAATAATTCAAAAATTCGTATAAAGCACTGTATAACCTACAATTATATATAAAATTAATTTAACCTGTTTTTTTTTATATTTTATAGAAAAACAAAATATTGTAAATATTTATAAAATAAATTTATTTCAATATTATAATTTTTAAATTCTAAAAAGAAATAAAATTGTTCATCATATTTAACTTATGTGATAGAGTATTAAACATTTAAATAAATAAAACATAGGGATGGAAAGGAAGGAATTCCTAATTCAAGTCTTAATAAGAATAATTTATTAAAAAGTTTAGTGGTAAAAAAAATGAAAAAAATTTAAAACATGCAAAGGCATATTTAAGAATAGTTTATCTTTTTTCCTTATTTTTCCCTAATGGAACAAAAGATTATCAATGGAGATGATTGAAATACGAGCAATCTATTGATAAGTCTATCTTAATTGGCCGAATCATTAATATTAAAATGATCGAATATAAAAATAAAAATTCGAGCCCAATAAAATAATATATTATATTATATTAAAAAGTGATTAGCTATTAAAAAAAATGGACCTATGTTAATAGAGTAATGTCGGTGACGAGATGCACCACAAAACAACACATGGACACTGTTTACCTTTTTTTTAATCGAGTGGACGCTGTTCACCTTTTTCACTAAAAGGGTGAATTTTATTATGATTTTGCTTCAAATTTTGTTTCCACATTCAATTTTAATTTGCTGTAATTATTTCTAAATCAAAGTGAGATTAATTTTTATTTATTTATTTTTAATAAATTTGATTAATGATAATTAAAATCAATTAAATTAGTTTATTTATAATTATTAGAGGGAACCTATGAAAAGAGCCTTAATATTAGATATGACGATTTTGGTCCAATCCGATGGGTCGCCCCCAAATTCCAATCGAATTAGTATTCAGCCACAGAATTATCACCAAAATCCGTCAAACCCTACCTGGCCAAACCCGACTCGCGGCTAAAATTTTGCGTATTTAAAGGCACTACGGCCGCCCGGATTAGCGGTGGTCGCTACTAAATTTTAGGCTCAAAACCGGCCGCTGACCTAACCCGATGTCACCCTACCCAACCCACCGCACAAATGACCACCTCTACTTAATATGAAGTTGATTACATGCAATAGATAAAATGTTTCAAAATTAATAATAAATAGAAATAAAATAAGAAATAAAAATAACGCAGAGATTTACGTGATTCGGTCTTCACATACAAGGAGAGTATTTTATTGATTTCGGCTTTCAAGTACACAATACAAAAAAAAAAATGTAAATAAACACAATCTTATTGATTCAAACTTGCAATAGATCAATAAATTCAAGATACAAATTGTTAAAAACCATAAAAGATGAAGCAATATCCAGATTAATAGTATAATAAATCAGTATAAACCTACAAATTTAATAATATTGTATTAAATCATATTTATGATATTATAGTATATTTAGGATTCTTAGTATATTTATGATTCTTTTTTATATACTCTATGTTATTACTATCTTGCCCTTGTATTAGAATATATATACACCTCAACTCTCTCAATAATATTAACAATTATCTTTCATAATACGGTATTAGAGTCATAAGCTATACAACAAACTTGAAACCCTAGCCTCTCATTCTCTCAACTTTTTCTCTTTTAGCGTTTTTTCTTTAAAGAATTAGGGGTGGTTTTGTGGTCATTATTAACCCGAAATCACCCCTCCCCATCTCCACGTCTTTACACCTCTTTTCTTGTTTTTCTCTTCCTCATGCATCTAGGTGAGATCTCCTTCCTCATGCTCAATCTTAACAATACACAAACTCTATCTCTAGCCATCAAGCCGCCGGGCCGCCGCTTCCTCTCTTATGATCCGGCTGATCTGCGTCTGCGGCAACACTTTGCCTTTGACGATCATCCTTTCTTTTTCTTTATATATATATATATATATATATATATATATATATATATATATCAATCCTCGGCCAACCCTAACAATCTCGACTTCATTTCTCATTTACATAGTTTTCGTCAGAGGAACTATGCTGTCCGATCTCACATAGTCATGGACGTCGAGCACCCCTACAATCTCGACATGCTCCTCCTCTCCGGTCTTCGCTGTAGGAACCATGCATGGTCTCACACAATCATGGACCTTTGGCACCCCTAACAACATCGAGCACCCCCAAAATTCTGACCTGCTCCTTCTCTCTAGTCTTCGTTGTTGGAACCATGCCCGATCTCACACGGTCATGGACCTCGGGCACCCCCAGCTTACTGATGCCCTTACCAAATATCTTTCTCGACCTCCCCTTTTTTCTCTATGTAACAAGATTGATGTTATTTCTGGCACACCATCTTGCAGGACGTATTAAAGTATATTTATGATTCCTCGTATATTTAGGATATTATAGTATATTTATATTTAGGATTCCTTTTATATACTCTATGCTATTAGTGTCTTTCCCTTGTATTGATGTATATATACACCTCAACTCTCTCAATAATATTAATAAGTCTCTTTCATAATATATAGTAACTAGAATATCCACGACTCCAGTTCTTTAACATATCAACGATCATGATATGATATATTCAATCGAATCTGCTTTGCTTGTTTGAATTGCCTCCACACAAATAAAGTGTCGTAACAAGAAGATGAAAAATGTCAAGTCGTAACAAGCCGACGATAAACCAAACGTCACAATTAGACCGCGATAACACGAAAAACAAGAGAAGACCTAAATATTTGTGAAAAAATTACTTTATTGAGCTTGAAAATGAAATAGAGAAATGTAGATGAGATTATTTTAGGTCAAAATTTGGTAAAAAAATCATATCTCCTTACTTAAGGAAAAGGGGATAAAAGAGAATAAATGAGAGAAAATGACACAATACCAAACCTTAAACACGCGCATATAAAATATATATGTAAAACCATAGATCAAAATGTGTCTTTCCAATCAAGTAAAGGTCCAGGCAAGTAGTGGTATGCCGCTCTCACCCCACGAGATTGTCAAGTATCTGAGTCTCTGGGTGTGCTCTGGGCTGCTTGTTATCCCACACTCCATTGTGGAAGGTTGTGATTAGTTTATAAATGTGAGGGAAAACCTCATCTCATGAGTTAGCTGGGGATCGGTGGCGCCAAGATCACCTAACACCTGGCAGATCGTACTAAAAAGCTAACAACAAGTTTCTCACTATTTCTGGGAGAAACTCGGGTTATCCCTCCTCCAACCCAAGGTCCAGGTGAGGGGATTGTCAATATCCCACATCTACAAGGGCGGAAGCGATGATGAGTTTATAAGCTGGTAAAACCTCATCTCACGTAGCTAACTTTCTTTGCTGAGAGAAGACCCAAGATCACCTAACACCTTCACCATTCGTCAGCACCATAGACCTCACAAAAAAATCTATTTCGAGTCGAACTCCCAAAATATTTCGGGTCAGGTCATATTTTGAGTCGCCACAAAAATTATAGTCATTTAACAATAAATAAATAAATCTTTTTACTTGAGTGCACTGTGATCAAGTTTTGAACGCTCAAATGCGAATGTGAACCAAAAATCTATGTTGTTCCCTATTGGATTTGTAAGACTTATAGTATGAATGAGTATGAAAAGTGCATCATTATTCCTAGATTAAAAAATTTCCAATTGATCCTATCGAGGTTTAACTATAAAGGGGTGGCGTCATAGTTAAACTTATTTTAACAACAAATTTTCTACATAAATTGACCCTAAATTTTATGCATAGGTAATTAAGAGAATACAATATAGAGAACTCCGATTGATTTTTGATAAACAACAATGATAGTCAGAATATAAAATTATAAAATAAACTGAGACTAAGGTTGTTACTCAATATATCAAGTTATTCAAACTTCAGTATCATCTTTGTTAGATCAAAAATGTCGAATCATATGAGGAGTCACAATTTTCTTAAAACAAATTCGTCGTCTCCTAGGTGCTTGAAAAAAACTATGTCAACACTTGTCTTTATACTACTCTGGTGAACTAGAACAGTAATTGTTCTATCATTGACTAGAGGAACATAAAGGTAAATAGAGGAATACAATTTGACTTCAATGAGTAAATTTTTTGAGAATACTCCAACTAATATATAGAGTACATGGATGAACGGAATAGCAAAAACTTTGATCGTTTAGGTTTAATGACAAAGGGAAATTAAAACTCATTAAAAGGAATTAAAACTCATAAATGGTATTAAACCAAAACCTCAACGAATGATAATTTTATTCTAACGAAATAAGAAATATGTTAATTTCATTTAAATTGAATAGGAAATTCCAACACTGGTTAGATTTGATAGCTAGCCTAGATCCAATTTGATTTTTTTTAAAAAGAAAAAAAAAGGTTAAGCTCAATTTAAACCGACTTCTAACTTAATATGTTTAAACAAAGTTCAAACCAATATTTCTGTCAAAAAAAAAGAAAAAGTTCAAACCAATATCATTTATCCAAGTTTGGTTTGTTTGAAATGTTGAATTAAATTGGGTTGGTCAAGTTGAATTTAGGTTAGTCCGATTGTATAATAAAGAAATGTATTTAATATTTTCTTAAAATAATAAATGAAAATAAAATTTATTATATCAAGTGCAGCTTATTAACACTAAAGGTTATATTAAAAATATACAGCACAGAAGAAATGGGATTATACGTTTTAAGTGTCAAAATATATTGAATTGGTTTCATGTAGCTTACATTATTAGAACCCCATGTAAAACGCAGTTTCTGCTTTCAAATCATGGAGCATTTTCTGTATTTGGTCTAAGTTGTTCATCTATCCCCGGGATTAACCAAGATTTGAACTAAGATCACAAATTTTTCGATAAATTGACATTTCTACCATTTCTACAGCACTGGATTCTACACTTAAGGGGGACCACCACCGACCACCGACCTCAATCGATTTATGGTCGACCAACCAATACACCTGGCCGGACTAACGCTAACTGTAGGAATCATAATTACTTTGAAAGAATACAAATATAAATTTAATCAAAAATTTTGCAAGAACAAAACATAAAAGAATTATACAAAATAGGAAATTTTGAATTCAAAAAAGATTATAGAATCAAAATCTCTGAAAACACACATTCAATAGGTCTCAAATGTAACCATTTTACCCTTTTTAGATCTTAAGGATCTGTAACAAATTCAAAAAAGACAAATTCAAAATTCTTCATATGCGAATATCTGTGTAAGGGAACAAACCCTTAACCAGTTGGTTAGACAAACCTATATGCATATGTTCGTGATGCAAGACTTAACAAATTCCAAGACTCCCTTTGTGTGGTTAATGGAAACAAATACATCATTTGGACCTGTATTTCAATTCGTTATCCAAACCTAGAGTTAGGATCGTATGAGGCGTATGAATGATAGGCGTTAATAAAATACATTTCTAAACATCGAAACTCAAAATTATGACATGGATCTAGATCCAAAGGGAATATATAATATCTGATATCTTATAAAGTAATAGCTTGATAGTGATAAATTGCCTTTATCCATACTTAAAGATCAAACTTTAATTTGGCAAGCAAATGAAAATTCAACGATTATAATTCCAAAACCTATTCGCATGGAGCTGTTGCCACAGTCCTCGAGAATGGAATTTTCAGAAGCAACTTCTAGCCCAAACCAATAGAAACGACCCAAACTCTTATCCATAATTGAAGATGGACAGGAAATGCTCAAATAAACTTTGAACCGAGAAGAGGAACTTACGAGATCATACTCTACGCAGGTCTTCTAATTCCTATTTACGAAATTAGAACCCATATAGAAGATCAAATGTGATCAATTGAAATCTGAAAGAAGTAGTATTATCTCTTATTCCGGATTTAAAATATCTGAAATAGACAAACATTCAAAACTTCTCGGATAGGTCTTCAACATTTACTCAAATGATGTATCGCACAATGATGAGCATACCATTTCGACATGATGGCCAGTGAGAATGTGTTTGAGGAGTAAACGAAGAATACTTAAGAAAGAAGCGAAATCACGAAGAACATAAAGAAAAAAGAATGGTTTCTCTAAATTATCAAAAGAAATAAAAGAAAATTTAGAGAAACGATGGTATCCAAACTATGAAACAATGGAAATGAATATTCCAATGTTCACATACTTTGATATTTATAAGCTAAATAATCAAATAAAACCATCATTTTCACCAAATAAACATGTTCAAAAGGAATGAAGTCAAATACTTATGAAAAGAAGATAGTATCAACTCATCCTCCTTTGAAAAATAACAATAAAGTCAAGGTGTTGACATGTAGCCTCACCTTTCCAGACAAACAAGTTCAAATGATGATGAAAATATAACTACCCAAGGTGAAAGACGCAAAAGGTCTTCTTGACGAAATAATTTTCAAATCAAATTTTAGGAACAATTTCCTCTCAATTAAATGAGATTGGAGGGAAATGTTTACCAAAAACATACTTGAACAACCTAAAGAAAAATTACTTGAAAATCCCCTGTATTTCCTTGATAAAACCTTTGAAGCTAGGAAGACATAATAACAATGAGGATTTGATAAAAATCCTAACACAAAAATTAAATTCAATAGGGATTAAAGACCCCTCTTCTTCAAAAGATCAAATAAATTTTTTAAGTGGTACAGAAACATAAACTTCTGTTTCAACTACACTTATAAATAATTTATCTGATAAAGAAGATGATCAAATAAATAGATTAAAAACATCGGTCGAATTTTTATCAAGACACCACTTCCTCCAATTTACGATTGAGCCATTTTAAAACAAAGCAGTTATAATAAGCGTAGAAATATATTCTTGGAATATAGATGGCCTTCCCCGAACATGAAAATCTTGATTGTTCTTAAATCAAATACAAATGGCGTGCTTGCTTATTTGCTTGATAGGAAGATCATAATCTTTGTCCGGCTACTCTTGGCGGGAGTTCATGGCACATTAGATCCCAATTGGGAAAATTTTCTTTTCGAAAAGAAAGAGTATTAATTCTAACAAGTGTCAATGATGAAGGTGAGCAAGATGCTATTATCACACTCATCCATACAATAACAAAACATTTTGTGGGAAATCCCAGAAGTTTTGTTGAAAGAAACACTGAAATATTACAAAATCTAAAGTGTAGAACACTTAGTGATTTCAAATGGTATCATGATATAACTACTTAAAAGTTTATGACTAGATAAATTAAGTTTCTTGTGGAAATAAGATTTTATTTGGACTTCCAAAAGCTCTAACAGCAAAAATTCAAAGTCCTTAAGGGATAAATATCAGGAAAATTCCTTATGATGATCTCTCATACGAGGAGAAATCATAAGTGGGAGAGTGAAGCTATGAGGTCTTAAGTTGTGTACTCAGCTCGGACTTAGTTTCAACTTAAAAAGAAGACCTAAAAGCTTCTAAAGATTTAGGATCTTTTTGTTCTCAATATGTGGTCGGATGCCAATTCACCTAGTCGATTTTCAAAATCAAAACCTTATGAGGATTTGCATAAAATTCAAAAATTTAAAAAAGATAAAAAATTTAAATCTAAAAAACCACGAGAACAAACAAAACAAAAACATCATAAAGAAATTCGTGTTCAAATGTGGTCAAAAGGGTCATGTGCCTAATTGTAGAAACAAAGTAAATGTTTTATCGAGATAATGAGGAAGAATATTATTATGAGAATAGTAATTAAATCATACACTGGCGATAAATCTCAAACAAATGCGAAAATGAAAATAAAATTGAAAAATAGAAAATTGTTTATGTCGAGTAAACATGTCTTCTTTGAACAAGAATTTATTAATTGAAATAGTAGACAAAATTAAAAGATAAAGGAAATCAAGAGGCAAATATATAAGAAAAATCTTAGGAACAATTAGATACAAAACCCTAAACCAAAAATGAATTTATCTAATTCATATCAAATGAAAGATATATTTCAATCACATAAAGAACTCTTAATTTCTAGACTTACCAGGAAGGAATTAAAAGAACAAAATAAAAAGATTCGAAATAAATGAAATTAAAAGGTGTAACTCAAAAACTTAGGGAGAAAGAATAGCAAACTTGAGGAAATCAAGAAAATTTAACGAAGAAAGCGAATGAAATAGATTTGGAAACTTTTTTGTACATAGTATGACTATTGTACAAAAACAAGATATTATAAAGACCAACTGAAAATCAATCCGATTATAAAGTTTTTATAAGCACAATTGATTCGAGAAATTTAGTTTAAAATTGTATCTGAGGAAGGATTAATTCCTCTTGTATATTTTTGTAAAAACTTCTCAAATATTATCAGCGGTAGTAATGATCCTTTGAAGGTTCAATATAAAATCTGTGAGTCGTATTTAAAAAATAGTATTTGTATTAAAACTTCATTCTTACTAGTAAAAAATATAAGTCTATCAAATTGTCTTAGGAACTTAGTTTCTAGCACAACTTTATCCTTTTCAAAATAGATGATAAAGGATTAAACTATTAAATATAATCAAGAAATTCTCTTTGAATTTATAGAGGAATAGAAGTTAAGAAATAAATCAAGTTAAAGATTTTATTTCTTTTAATTCCAACAAAAACAAAAAACATGTAAAATTTCTTCAAAAGATATACAATATAAAGAGGCGAAGAAAATTTACATTTCAAAATCAAATTAGAAAAGAATAAAAACATATTAACAAAAATAAAAAAGAATCTTTGTTCTTCTATACCAAATCATTTTGGAATAAAAAAACGACATATAGTTTCATTACCATATAGAAAAGATTTTAATGAAAACAAATTCAACAAAAGAAACGTACCTATTCAAATGAGTCAGGAACTCATTTGAATATTATAAAGAGATTAATGATCTCTTAAACAAAAAACTTACTAAAGACCAGTCATTCTCCATGGAGTTGTGCGGCTTTTTTGTAATAAAGGCGAGCTTGAGAACTCAGTTGAAGTGATTAATTATGACCCTTGAATAAAGTCTACGATGGATTGAGTATCAATGCTACCTGTAAAGTTTAATTCAAAGTTTATAATCGACAATATTTTCAAAATTTGATGAAATACGGTTTACGGCAAATTCAAATTAAACCAGAAGACAGTCTGGCGCGTGTGATCTGAATTTGGGCATTATGAATGGAATGTAATGGTTTGGCCTCGAATGCTCCTTGAATTTCGAAATATGATGAATGAAATATTCAGTGAATACAGCTAGATTTTCTATTGTTTTCATTGATGATGTTCTCTTCCTTTTCAAATTCAATAGAAGAATTTATTTCAAACATTTAAAATTTTTCAAAAAATTGTAAGAGATAATGGTTGAAGATTATTTACGCAGCAAAAATCAAAGCTATTTCAAACAAATATTAGGTTTTAAGTTTGACATTCATCAAGGTCAAATAAAACCTATACAAGCGATATATTTTGCTAACAAATTTCTTTGATGAAATTAAAGAGATAAACACAGTTACAAGAGGGTTTTCTAGGTATCACAAAGCTATGTAAATGGGAGTTTTACCCAAACATAAATTTTAATTGGCTTCAAGGTTAAAGAAAAACCCTGCCAGTGGAACATACTGGTAGTCGAACAAGTCAAAAGTCGGGTTAAAGGAACTTCCTTGTAGGTATCCTTACTTCGGCTTTCTATTATAGAGACGGATCTGCCAGGCTATAGGATATGGTGAATCTTAAAACAAGATTTTCAAACAAAGGAATTTCAATTGTTAGGTTGATCGGTGTTGGGTGGATCCATGATTGGATTATTCATAGTTGAAAAGAGATTTTAAGCAGTTTGTTTATGCATTAAGATTTCAAAGTGATGTTTTTGCAAAAAATTTGCTTTTAAGAGTTGATTGCAAAAGCATGAAAAGAAATATTGCAAAAAAAGATGTTTCAAAATCTAGTTTAAGCGATTTTTGCCGGATAGCAAGCTATCTTATCATTTTGATTTTGAAGTTAAGACTATCAAAGAGATCCTCTAATGTTTTACTGATTTCCTTTCACATGAATTTTTACCAGGGAAAATAGGCAAGCAAAAGCAGATCTATCAAGCCCACTTCAAAAGCCTCTTATGCGTGAAAATCATCAAACTTCAAATCGTTTGAGTTTTGGGGAAAACCCTCAACCCTTCTTTTAATTTCGCCGAGAAATTTGCATCTGAAACGAAGAACAATGTTACTTCAAATATTAGAACGTCCTTATATCAGTTTACGGAAGTGAGAAGTAAGATTTTCAAAATGAAAGAATCTTCATTTCCAGCGAAATCTTCAAAACAGTAAATTCTACAATTCATACACGTAGAAACGGAGTATGTTCAAATTTAAATATATACTTTGAACACGAGGGTAATGACATTTGCACTTATTCAAAATGCAAAATTTTACAAAAGTCACAAATGAAAGGATTGGGATCAAAATGCTTTCTTTGTAAGATTTTTAAGATACTTTGATCATGACGGCTTTGATTTTATTGACTTCTAAAATGCTTGGCCTTTCATCTTTTTGTATCGGGGTAAAAGCTAAATTAAGTTTTATGGCCCAGATAGAAAAGTTGAAAAACCTTTTCAGGTGGTTTGGGAATGGTGGCTTCTTATGGGAGCTAATCCGAATATTTTAACCTGAAATGTGAGTTTTGATTATTTTTAATCAAATTGTGAAAGCTTTTCCTCACGAATAGTTGATAAGCACTAACCCATTCGATTAAGAATCATGGATTCTTTATTTGGGATTTATTAATACCACCAATCTAAGTAAGCCTTCATAGTATTTAATTTGGGAATTGAAATCGAATGGTGGCGCGTGAGAATTCGAGCTGAGTTTTGATCTTTGTCGAAAAATGGTGAAACTGCGAAGTTGAAAAGGCCCATTATCTGAGAAGCCCGAGATCTATATTTGAGGTTGCCCAGCGCTCTGAGGCCCGATATGAGGCTCATTTTATTGAATCGACATATAGAGCCTACCTCAGACAAATCAGAAATTTGAAGCGCGAGGCCTCTCAGGCTTGGCTGGCTCATACTCTCGGATAATGGAGATCTGATGGCTTGTGCAGCCCAACCATCAGTAGCAGAGACGTGGCTGCTCTGGACTCCCCTTCTTGCTCCCACCCAGGTAATGGGAATGAAAATATCTTCAAAGCGCTGCCTTCCAGAGAAGGACCAGGAACGAAATTTAAAAACCAGTCACGGGATTGCTCTCTTACATTGATTCAGTGAAGAATGGAAAATACAGACTATGAATGGTGTGATGGCATCTTGGATCATTCAAACGTTAATAAGACAAGGCAATTTGTCTCGGGTTAAAAAGTAAAAATTTCCGAAACTACGGAAGAAATAGAAGTTCTTTGACAGTAAGTGACCTTAGCTTAGTGGCTCTTTAAAACAGTATTCTTGAAAAGCAGTGGCCTTCAAATGTGCATTCGCGATTCAATGTGTGGACGTCGAAATTTTATTTAATTGAATTTTCTATGGGAGGTTGTCATATTTGGCAAAATGAGGATAAGTTTAGAGTGAGATATAGAGAGTTAGAAGCTCGACTTAAGCTCAATTTAAACTGACCTAACTTAATATGTTTAAGTAAAGTTCAAATAAACCATTTCTGTCAAAAAAAAAAAGAAAAAGTTCAAACAATATCATTTATCAAGTTTGGTTTTGTTTGAAATGTTGAATTAAATTGGGTTGGTCAAGTTGAATTTAGGTTAGTCCGATTGTATAATAAAGAAATGTATTTAATATTTTCTTAAAATAATAAATGAAAATAAAATTTATTATATCAAGTAATATACATTTTAAGTGTCAAAATATATTGAATTGGTTTCGATGTAGCTTACATTATTAGAACCTTAATTCAAGCTCCAAGCTGAGATGTCTTATGTTTTTTTGGTTTTTTACTGAAAATAAAATAGCTTTCTACATTTAACTTATTTATTTAATTTTAGATATTTATATTTTTCTATTAAAAAAAGTCAAAAGCAAAACATGTCTTTGCCAAGAAAGCATGTGGCCATCAATATTACTTGGCTTTACTATTCTCTTTCATTTTATTTTATTTAAATAGTTTAATTTAAAATTAATAGAAAAAAGTCAAAACTATCAAAGACAAATTTTAATTTTCAAATAAATAATTCATGCTCTCCAAGAAAATCATTCCGTTTTCTAAAAATGCAAATATATATATATAACAATCAATTTATTAACTTAATATATATAGATTTTTATTGATAAAATATAAAATACAAAAAAATAATGTTTATTTAACTTAATATGAACAGCTTTTTATTCAAACGATAGAAAAATACAAAAGTTGTTTATTTAAAGTAATTTAACGATAGGTCAAATCAACTCACTTTTAAATTAATATCTAAATAAATGTAAAATATTATTTTTTAACATCAAATGATAAAATAATTTATACTTTTACAAAATATTATCATTAATAAATAATTTATTGCAACAATTATAATATATATATATATATATATATATATATATATATATATATCATACACATATTTTGTTTCATATAAAATTGATTAATTTTATAATACAATATTTTATTTTAATTCATTTCATATAACTATTTAAATAACAAAGTATAAGACAATTTTGTTTTATTCAAGTCAACTAATTATACATATTAAATTTTGTAAGGAAGAAATAGGGAGAAAGGATACAAGAATAAATAAAGGACAATAACAAATACAAAAATTAAGTTGAATTCCACATAAATTTTTTTTTTGTTATTTCGAACTAATTTTATATATTTTAATTCATCAATATAAAAATTAAATTATATAATAAATTTTGTTAATAAGATGGTAAGATGTTGATTTTTAGTATATTAAAAATAAATAACTTGATACTTAATATAAATAAAATATTAAAAATAATTAACGTAATACTTTATATTATTAAATACTGTTTAGCATTAAGAAAAAGAAAAAAAAAAAAGTACTGTTCGACATTAACAAGGCCACCTGAGTTTCCATTGAAAAAATATTACCTAAATGGCTAAATCTAGCCGTGTAGGTTTGGATCAAGACATAAATTCAAGTTGTACCTTTTGTTGAGATGAATGGTTTCAATCGATCAGTGGAAATAAAAGTACTATAAAAAAATGGAAATAAAAGTACTTTTTTTTTTTTAATAAGTAAATAAAAGTACTTAAAACCGGTAGAATGATATCTGTCAATTAGACAACGACCATTTTTTTTTTTGGGAAGTATGTGTCAGGTTATTTATTTTAAAATAAATATAAAGAATTCTAAATATATCAGTCAGTGTATTTGAAAAAAAAATAATCGTCTTTGAGAAACAAAAGTAATGAGTAGGTACAAAATTCTTAAAATGTCTCATTTAGTGTCAGTCATTTATTCCATTAGAATAAAAAAAATTGAAGTCTCAAATGTCTATCGAAATATATTGAATAAAACCAGGCGACTAGGGGTCACGTGGGTGTTGGTATATTATAATCTTATTCTTGCATTAATGTCTTGTGTGGGTATTCACGTAAAACGTCGGTCTTCTCTAATAATGGGGAAATCTTGAAACCCTATTTCTGCTGAGTTTTCTTATTTGATGGTAAAGCTCTTATTAATTTGGATAAAAGCAAACATCAGAAGGTCTTGGTCTGATATAATGTTTATGTCAAAAATATGTTGAAATGTGACCATTTGAAGTCACGTGAATCTTGGTTTAAATATAAATATAAATCACCTACCTTAATGTGTTGTGAATTTTCCACCTTACAGGATGAATTTTTCTTCTTGATAAATCTTGCTGGCAGCATTTAGTATTTACCTTCCCGAAATACTCGAGTTCTCATCCCATATATATTCCATGAAATTGGTGAATTATCGGCCAGGACTCCCTCAATACAAAACCAAATTAAATTTTATATGTAATGTACAGAATTAACACACTCCATATGAGGCAGGGTCCTTATTCGAGGAAAAAGTACAAAATCAATCTAATTTTCAATCAATTTTTCCATGATTTTGAGATATATTTGATTGATTTTTAAATTAATTTTGATGCTTGTAGGTAAATGCACAATCGATAAGAGTAGTACTTGTATTATATTATCTTGTCCTCTGCTTTAAGTCAAAATAAATGGGGGTTTACATTATATTTTGACAAATATTTGAAAATTCTACAATTTTTTTATTAATTTGGGAATAGTGGTTGGATTACTAAGGGTATTTAGGAATTTGTACCTACTCCATTACTTTTGTTCCACCTAAAGTCAATTATTTTTTCCAAATGTACCCATTGATGTATTTATAATTAACTATCTTTGTATAATTTTATTTTAAAATGAAAAATGACTGTGATACGTACTTATTTTATTTTTGACAACACAACAACCGTTTTTTTTTTTTACAACACAACAACCATATGTTAACACCCTAGTAATGATTGATTATGAGAATGGTAATAAGTAAATTGACTCTAACAAGAAGTTTAAATTTTGGGAAAACCTTTTAAAAGGGGCAAAATGGAAAATAAATTCTAAATCTAACCTTATACTTTTATAACCTTAAAATATATTAATTTCAAATAAAATTATCTCTCAATATGTCTCTCCACATCACCTCAAAATTCAGTCTTATATTTCTCGTTACACGTTATATTTAATCATCGTTAAGTTATAATTTGAACAAACTTTAAGGGTGTTAAGTCTAGGTTGCTAATACAACTTTTATACATGTTGAACTTAATCATCGTTAATTTATATTTGATTTAGGTTTATAGCTATTTAGTTTGGACTTAATCATTATTAAGTTATATTTGAACAAACTTAAAGGGAGTTAAGTACTTGTTTGTAGCTATTAACTATGGGTATAACAATCGTTAAATTATATTTGAGCAGCTTTTAAAGAGAGGGGTTAAGTCGAGGTTTGTAGCATAACAAGCTGACTATTTTGGAGCATGAATTTATTTAAGTTATATTTGAACAAGCTTGAGAAAGGGATTAATCAGAGAGGGTTATAATACGGATTCTTATTTATATTGAACCTTTAGTATCGTTAAAGATTTATATTTGAAAAACTTTATAGATCATAGACTTAACTATTTGTGGTGAAAGTGAATAGCTAGAGTCGTGGGAGAATAAATAAGGAAAGGAAAATAAAGGGAAAAAGGAAAATTTGAGGGAATCGTTTTCATCTTTTAACTTATTTTTGGATGAATATAAATAACGGGTGAAAGAAAGACTTGAGGGAAAAACATAACCAATGGAGCGTAAATTTGTATGAATGATGTGTTTTTATTTTTTATTTTTGGGTTTTAACAAAAAATGTTAGATTTGCAATATCCTTTCCATTTTGCCCATTTTAAATGGTTATCCCTTCAATTTTTAGGGTTTATTTGGGTATGGAAAGTAGTAAGGAAATGAAATAGGGATAAAAAGTTGAGAGATTTTTTTTTTGAGAAAAATAAAAAATATGTTTAAACTTAATAAATTAATATTATATGGTTATTCAAACTTTTTTTTATTTGTTCCCTTTGATATATAATGAAAAAATTTAAAATATATAATTTTTCAAGAATTTTGATTATAATTGATTTTCTTTTATAGTTTTAATGGTGAAACCAAACATGAGAAAAAAAAAAAATCAAAATTCCTTAAAATTTGTAAATACTTTACAAAATTTTTAGTCCTATATAATAAAAATAAATAGATAAAATGAGTATGAAGAAATATATAGAAATAGTGAAAATTAAGTTTAAACATATTACATACTCTTTCCACAAAACTCCTTTCGACCTATAAAAGTAACTAAGGAAAAAAATAGAAAGAAGAAATAAAATGAAATAAAATTTTGAAAAAAAATAAAAAATAGTTTTGAATATAATAAATTAATTTTACATGTTTATTCAAACTATTTTGTTTGACATCCAATTAAAACTCTATTTATTTGTTCAACTTTATCATATAAGGATTCAAAAATTTAAAAACATACTTGGTACTAAAAAAAATTTTCATGATCATTTTAATCATATATATTTTTTCATCATGAAATAAACATGATAAGTATTTTTAACAATTCTTTTAATACTTCTCAGTTCAACATGATATTAATCAGAGAGAAATTTTTATCTGAGAGACATAGGGATTTTAGAAATTCTATTTTGTAGAAGTGTGAGTTGATAATTTTGTGAATATTCTTTGAATATAAAGGGTGTATTGATACTTCTATATTCAACAATTTTTAAGTATATTAGTGATAAATTTTCACATTTATTTGATGTACAAAAATCACATTCATTTTAAGCCAAATGTACAAATCATGAATTTTAATTGATATGTGCTGAGAGAGTGCTCTATAATTATAATATAAACGAGAGTTTCAGACCTTATCTTGAAAAATCACCAATTATACAGAATTTACCTACTCGAAGCCGTAATAGAATCGAAGTCTACTTTAGAATATTCTGTTATTTGTATACATTTTTATTATATCATCTTTTTATTTGTCTTTTACACTTATTAATCGTTATAATTCATTGTATTTTAGTTTCAATAAATATGGATTCAATTTGTCCTTTTTTATTAATTCAGTTTGCTACTGTATAACTATAAAATCAAGTTTTTTTAATATATTTATGTTTTCAAGTTATTAAACTGTTGAAACTCCAAGTAGAAACCCTTATGCAATTTTATTTGTTTTGTCAATAAATACTTTACCACTTGGACATACTTTGAATGATGGACAACTACAAAATCAAAGTTATAAAACATTTTATTTATTAGAATTAAATATTTAACAAACTTTTGAAAATCACTATTCTTCAAAAGATTACCTTTTAACAAGGAAACAGAAATCATTTGATCGCATCGTTGGTAAGCGTGTCAAGAAATCAGTCATATGCTATATTATTTAAAAATTGATATATTTATGGTATTTTAGAAATTTCTTATAATTAATTTTATTTTAAAAAATAAAAATCATAAATGGTTATTTTACGTAGGCTTTTTTTGGGTAACATATTTTACATATATTCAATTATTTTTATTTTTGACTTTTACTATTAATTTATTTTCACATAAATTCACTTTCCATCTTAAGTGTTAAATACTCCATTCGTTGGATTCGAATCTTGAACATCAATGCACCGTCCCACCCATCTAGTACTTGGACTTTAATTATAGTTGTTATTGTTTAAAAAATATTATATAAATAAAAAATAAGGGAATATAATAAAAAATATTTTTAAAAATAAAAGGAAAAAATATACGAATAAAATTTGATAGATTAAAGAAAAAACCTAACAGTAATAAAGTTTTGACCGATTGAATAATTTTGGTAGGGAAAGGGGGGAGGGTAACAGTGAGAAGTGAGAAGAATCTGATGGGTGGGACAGAAAAGAGGGAGGAAAAGTGATGGGGGTTGGGCTCGTCCAAAAATGAACAGAAAATAAGGAAAAGCTTCTGCTCTGTCGTATCCACATTCACTCTCCGTCATCTCTACTTCTCTCTCTCTCTCTCTCTCTCTCTCTCTCTCGTCCTCTTTCTTCTCTTTCTCTTTCAAGCCCCCCACCCCCTTCTCTCTGTCTGCGTCTGCGTCTGCGTCGTTAGCCCTAATTTCAAGTTTCAACCCTCTCCTTCAACCACATTCAACTGTTTTTCTTCTTCATCAGATCTCCTCGCTTACCCTCTCCGACTCCTCTCATTTTCTCCACCTGTTTTCCTTTTTTTTTCCAGCATTTTCGGGACTATGTTGAATATTCTCGATCGCATTTTTAGAAAATTTCGGCTCTACATTTAGTTTTTGCGTGCCTTGATTTTTACTGTTCAACATATTTTCTTTATTTTCCGGTGATTGATCCACTGAGCATTTGAGGGGTTTGGAGTCTACTATCAGATCCAGTGTGGTAAAGTCTGCGTGGTTTAAGTGTAAAATCTCTACAAAACCAGGGAATAGAAAAAACTGAAGGCGGTCGAAGTTGTTGAAACGCTTCGTTTCAGAGTTTATGTGGCTTTGGAGGTGAAATGGAGGCCAGGATGAAGAAATACCGGCAAGTGAGTCCGGAGAGGGCCAAAGTGTGGACGGAGAAGTCTCCTAAGTATCATCAGAGTAGGAAGGTCCCGGTGGTTTACTATCTCTGCAGAAACAGGCAGCTGGAACATCCTCACTTCATCGAAGTCCCGTTATCTTCATCGGAGGGTCTCTATTTGAGAGGTGAAGCCAAAGGGAGAGTGATTTTGTTAATGATTTAGAGCCTTTCTGTTTCCGTTTGATAGCCGAGAAATAGAAAAGAATATGAATTTTGGATGTGGTTTTCAAACAGGGGAATTTTTTTTTTTCACCACTCCCGTGAAATAGTAGCGCTCGGTTTTTGTTATCTCAAGCCAGGAACAGTGAAAATGATTAGTTTCTATAAATTTGATTTTTGTTTTCTTTTTCTGGTCCTGCATTTCTGGTAATAAGATACATCACACTTTTCTTCTGATTCTGATTCTGATTCTGAAAATCTGGTTGGGATACAGATGTGATCGATAGGCTTAATGTTCCTAAGAGGAGGCATGGCTTCAACATTATTATCATGGTCCTGTAAGCGGTGAGACATATCAGAACTTTTAGCGCATTTTGCTTGGTTTGGTTGCTGAGAAACTGAAGGAAACGATGAGAAAAATTAAAATTTTGAACTCACAAATTTTTTTCTGATATTTATGCAAATAGTAAAGTGAAAAAAGTCAACTCAAGGGCTCTCCTGTGCCGTTTCTCTGGGAACCAGAACAGCAAGATACAACACTTAAATTTCCTGTTCTTTTCTTTTCTTTTTAGCACTCTTCTCTTCAAATAAAAACAAAGACCATTACTGCTCTTTTTTTCCCCAACTTTTTTTACTCATGTTGATATAGTAATTGATGCAGGAGCTACAAGAATGGATTTGTTTGGCATGATCTTTCTGAAGATGATATAATTCTTCCTGCTCG
Source organism: Tetrastigma voinierianum (assembly GCA_016808115.1). NCBI lineage: Eukaryota > Viridiplantae > Streptophyta > Magnoliopsida > Vitales > Vitaceae > Tetrastigma > Tetrastigma voinierianum. The sequence goes on from JAEQBH010003559.1 coordinate 24,790, forward strand.
TAGTAGTAGATAATATGTTCTCAAGGTTCAGAACTCCTTCGACCCAGATCTAATTCAGGTAAAGGAGATATAGATTTCATTTCCCTTCATTTTGGGCAGTGAGAAAATGTGCCCATATGCATTATGAATTCTTTTTGTTTTTTTTAACTCTTAAATTTGTCATCATGAAGAACTTTAAGGGAAGGAAAATTCCAGTTAACTTGTTCATGTACTTGCTTTATTTGGGCCAATTGAATTCTGATTCATTTCTGGTGGAGACATGTATGATTAAAATTCACTTCTCAGTAATCAAAAGTGATTAAAATTTTCACAGATGGAAAGGGTTTTTGATCCTGTACGCTAAAACATTTCTCTGCAGGGCGGTACAGTCCTTTGGGAAATACAAAAAGCCAGAATCCAAAACCATTGCCGGAATCAACATCTTCCAGAAGCCATGATGACGCATCATCATCATCAAGCATGAATGGGAAAGAAAGCAAGAATTCTCAAGAAGATGAGCTGTCGCCTCCCCTTCAGCGTCCTGGATCATCTGGTTTATCTCCAGGGTCCACAGTTGCAAAAGATTCTTCTTGGGGTGGCTCTCTAAGCTTGACTGAGTACAAGATTTATAAGAGTGATGGAGCAACTGATGCTTCAACGCAGACTGAAGAGAATGTCAGCAAACCTAAAACTCGAGAAACTTGTACAAGGGGTGTTTCAACAGATGATGGCTCTTTAGAAGCTGAACGCAATGAGATTCATCGAAACCAGGTTCCATGCATTAAAGAGAACACCGAGATTTGTAGAGAGGCAATTTCCCCTCTGTCCACCTCCAGTGCATCATCTTCAGGTGGGAAGACTGAGACCTTGGACTCTCTTATCAGAGCTGATGCTTGTAAGATCAATAGCTTCAGGATACTTGAAGAGGAAGATGTTCGAATGCCTCCCGTTACGAAGCTTAAGGCTACAAATATGCTGATGCAGCTTATCTCCTGTGGATCAATATCAGTGAAAGATCACAGTTTTGGCCTCATTCCAACCTATAGGCCTAGGTTTTCTCATTCGAAATTCCCCTCCCCATTGTTCTCTACATCAATAATGTTGGGAGAGTTAGACTGCTTGGCAGAGAATCCAAGAATGGTGGGTCTGAAGATGGAAGACAAAGAGTATTTCAGTGGGAGTTTAATTGAGACTAAAATACTCAAGGAAGGAGAAGGATTCACTGGTTTGAAACGCTCTTCTTCCTACAATGCAGACAGGTTAGTCTGGTATCAATTTTTATGAACAATGATGAACCTCTTGGATTGCATCAGCACATGATAACTCTGTTTACAAAATTGTGGTTTAAGGTACCATTATCAGTGCTCTCTTCACATTTTAGAATTTCTTGCTTCAGTTTTGAAATAACCTTATGGTGGGTATTGGCTCAATTTCTTTAACCGACCAGGCCCCCTAAATTATGCATACTGATCATTTAATTTTTGTACCATCTTTTTCAAAGTTTAACTATCCGGAGTTGCCAAATGAACCAAGCATATCATGATCAACGTGGGCTTGAAGCTTATTTAGATTTGTTTCACTGAACACAAGCTCTAAGCCCAAACCATTGTTTCGAGCATTCATTTTCACATAGAATTGAATACTTGGTTTTTGTGACATATTTGATAATCCCATGCAACTATTCTTCATGCCTCTGTTCTGTATTATTTTTGTCAACATCTGCCAGGCACAGTCTTTGGGGATGGTTTTATTAAGTAATGGAGTATGATGATAAAATTTAAGGTTTTGGTATACTTTTGTAATCACCAAATGTTAGATTCTAACAAAATAATTGATTCTGCCATTGGAGGAACAAGATTGATTGAGCTTGTGTATATATGCTTGAGGCCAACCAAGCATGCATAAGCCATGATCTAAAAATTGGTTGAGCTTGATCCTATATCAACTTAGTCAAGCTTTGATAGCACAATGCTTGGCTCAGCTTGGTGTACCCCTCCCCTCTTCATCTGTTGACCACCTCCCTAGGGATGTGGACAGAGGATGTCCAACCGTTAAGTGGAAAGTTCCTGTTGGAATTCCAGAGTTATCGCTTCAGGAGCAAATCAAGGATATTGTCATCCTCTAATATTTGAATAATATGGTCTGTGAAGTTTATCTATATATCTTAGTGAATCTAGTGAAGAAAGTTAAGTCGCTTTGTAGAAAATTTGGAATATTTAGGCATTCTTTAGTTTATTGAGGCTGAAGTCGTAGAACCCTCCGTTGTCAGGCTTAGATGGGTTCATGGATCGAAAATAAAAAATTGATGGATTTTACCATAACAGTGCTTATATCAAATAAAAAAGGGGACTGACTAGTCATTTAAAATGGAACAGGTAGGGGGTATTCTGTGCTAGTGCTACCCCTGCTACTTTTTTACTGTTGATGCTGACAGTGGAATTCAATGAAATTTGCAGGAGTTGTAAGCAATTAGATTCAACTGAGGACAAGGGGGAGACAACGACCGGACGATCAAAATGCATCCCGCGGTCAATTAAAGCTTCACTGAGTAGGCAGCCACGTAGCGAGTCCATGAGGTCACCTATTTCGGACAAACCCAGGAACTCATCCGATGGAGTCGACAGCTCCCAAGCCGTGTCTCCCTGCGTCTCCTTCAGTGGAAGTAGAAGAATCACAGAACCTCCATCGGGGAAAAGACAATCAAAGAGGTTAGATTCCTTCAGAGAAGATGAAGATGTGATCAAAATTGAAGAAAGTTAAGTTTCATTTCCCCCTATGCTCAATCACTCCACGCATTCTCTCACCTTTTGTTTTGTTTAAATATATTTGGCTGACTCGTAGTATGGTTTCCTTCCTACAGGCTTACTTCAGGAGCTCGGGTTATAATTCAAACCAAAACCCCCTGCAGCTGGGTCAAGCAACAAATATGATCTTTCAGAGAGAGGCTGAGCAGGAGGGGGAGGTGCATCACGGGAAGCTGGTTCACTATGTGAAACAACTTACTTGCCTCTGTTTTAGTTTTTAGTTTTTGTTTGAATTTGAAATGATGGTTGATAGTTAATTCATTTCATTCTTTGTATCTCATCCATTATTACTTACCATCTCTCACTGCAAAGACCAAGGAAACAGGAAAGCAGGAAAGGGAAAATGGAAAAAGGGGAAGGGGGGGAAAGGGGGAAAGGGGGGAGGGGAATCAAATCTTTGCAAAGTTGTGCTAGGATGATCAGGTGGTGGTCCTGAGTATAGACCTATTTCTGGGACTGATGAATTGCTTTTCTTAAATGAGGTTGCACTTTTTTGTAACTACAGTTTCATCATCAGCCATGTGCAGCTTGTGTCTCACAACAGTTTTTGCCTGCAAGGCTGCAATTTCGAGACAGGAAAAAGACTAAAGTGTGTTGTGTTTTTATTTTTATTTTTGGAGTTTAAGCTATAACGTGGTCGCCGTTCCATACTTTCCATGATTTCATCACATGGCCTTCTCATGAATTACTATGTGGGTGCACACCCCACGCTTTTTTAAATCAGGGAAAAAACGTATTCAAAATGATGGTTTGATACAAATTACAAGCTGTGGTTACATTTTTATTTGTGAATTGAGTGGAAACCACACGTTTTGTTAATGGTTGTAGTTTTTTCTTAATTTCTAAGAATTAAGTGAAATTGTTGTTTTTCAAACAGGATCCTTTGAATTTGAATTAAAGTGGTGCCTTCTATCAAAAAAGTTTTTGCCTTTGAATTGAAAGTCAGCAATTATTAAGAACAATTCTAACGACTCTCCATCTCTAACTCTATCTCTATATTTGGAGATTTGCTCTTAAAAAATTCACTTAAACCATTTTATTTTCATCTCGAATATGGAGAATTTCGTCTACATATTTGAAAGATTTGTTTTAAAAAAAATTCATTTCTAGCAATTTCTTTTTGTCTTTAAATATGAAATGTGAATAACAAAAAGAATCTTATTCTGAATTTTTACTTTTATAATAATAAAAAAGCGAAAAGTATTATTTTTCATTTTTTTATAATATTTGGCCATGTGAATAGTGATTGGAAGAGAATTTAAAGATTATTGGTTGGAGTTGAAAATATAAAAAAGCAAAATCCATCGTCTTCAAAAACAAGGAAGATGACAATTTAAAGATAAAAATTAAGATTTATGGTCGAAGATGCTTTAACAATTTTTCATTTCCATCTCCAAAATATCATCTCTCTCCATACAAAATTAATTTTATTTAAAACTTTTATAATAATAAAAGTGAAAAAGTGAACTACAAGGTTTATTAACCAATTTTTTTTAATGATATTATATAAAAAGAATTTTTTATTTTATAATATTTGGTAATGTGAATAGAGATTTAAAGATGAATATAAAAATCGTAAAATGGAGTTGAAACAAAAATGAAGATTTTTGATTAGAAATGGTTTATATTGCGGGTTTTTGGTTTTAGACTCGACCTGAAGTTTCTAAAACTTGTAGTACATATCTAAAAATGACATAGATGGGTTTCCAGGTTATACAATTTCAATCATTTCTTTGAAAGGACTCTGGGTGCTACTGCTAGTGTTGATGTGGATGACTCCACAAAAGCAATATCTTTGATTTAGTAGGGGTTAATTGGTAAATGACAAGTTTGTGTGAAGCCAGGAAACATCAATGGCAAGGCAATAATATTCTTTACTTGGAAAGCCAGGAAACATCAATATTAGATAGAGGAATTAGAGCTCTTCCTTTCTATTTCCAGGTATTATATAATTTATAATTCCACTTCTATGAAGTGGTATTCTGAGTATCCTGAGTCTAAGACCAGGAATTTTATGTTATTTTATCCAGGAGAGAGAAAAGGAGAATATCTGACATCTCATCAATACAATAGATGAGACTGTAGACTGTAGACTGTAGACTGTAGACTGTAGACTGTAGACTGTAGACTGTAGACTGTAGACTGTAGAGAGTTGGCATTTGCTTTCCCCCCATCTTTTTTAATTTCAAACTTCTCCATCTTTCCTAAAAGGTCTCAAATTCTGTGGAGACAAACTCTAACAGGTCAACGTTCTTAGAATTTCCAACAGATTCTATATAATTTGATTTATTTTGAGATTTATGTCAAATTTTATTTGAAAAAACATGTAAAACTCGTTTTTAATAATTCAACCTTTAATTATTAAACCCTGGACGGGGAGCGTAGGTGAATTTGACCTTTATCTGGCTTTTGTGAAGGCGGAGGAAGAACTGTCGTGAAGATGAGAATCTCTTCTTTCAAGCTGACTTATACCTTACTCAAAGCAACTTGATGTGGGGTACTGTGCTTCCGATTAGACATTTTATTTTCTTTCTTTCTTTCTTTTTCTAGTTCGAGGTTTAATTTCCAAAGCATTTGTTTTCAAGAGTCCAAACAAACCTCAATAATTAGTACTCTAAGGAACTTTCATGGTCTGTTCAGACAATGTCTCCATGTTGCAAATACCAGATATGTTACATCATAGACCTCTAAGAAATAAGAAATACAAAACAATTAAGAATTTTATAGGTTTATTATGTCAGTTAAAACAAGTGGCAAAAATTTGTACTTTTTTTTATTTTACAGAAGAAATGTTAATTTAGATGGAAGAATTATTTAAGGGACACATGTTGTGGGTGATCCCTACAGGAAAACATTAAACTAGCGGACCAAAGACAGTGCAGCAGAGGTGATGGTTCTTGGCATTTAATAGAATGGTTGTCTCCATTATTGGATTTGTCATTTGTGGCAACTATTCATATTGATAGATAGATAGATAATTTCCCACTCCACCCTGTCTCAGTGTCTTGTCCCTATTCCTAGGGTATCGTTCTTAATAGTCAATTCTCATACCAATGTCCCTCTGCATTGTCCCCTTATCCATTCCCTTTTATTTAAACCCATGGCATTGGAGGGTCCTTAGCTCATAACATTTAATATAATCAATCTCCATCCCAAACCATTAAAACTCATTTGGATTTGCCAGGTCAGGAGGCCCAAAACAAAGTAGGTATGGTTGAACTTGCAACTCATTGAAACAACATCATATTCTAATGAATTGATTTGTTTAAAAGCTCTGATACCAAGTTTAATGTTTTATTTTCAGAAAGTGCGTTGATAAAGAGACCACAAACCTGATGTATTTAAATAGACTTCTATACTGATAATCATACCAAGAAAATTATTTTTCATATTTTCCTTGTTTTTGAAAATATAACAATTTTCAAAACATGTAAACAAACAGGTCCTAAATTTCCAAAATCTAATACTTCATCAAATTTTGAGCTCATTCAAAAATATCTTTATTGTTTTCTTGTAAAAATAACCATTTCTTTTCAAAGATATATATAAATACATGAAATAGGTAGAAAATAATTTTATCCCACAAAGTCATTCTTCAAGGGTAAACATGGAGAGGGTTAGTTTATAAATTTTTAATTATTTGAACTCTTTTAACCAAATATTTCCAATTTCAAATTCTTGATTAATTGATTTTCTATAAATATCAGATCCACAATTTTCTTTGATGAGGTCATACAGATTTGCACTATATATGAAAGTTCCCCTTTTTATGATAGAGCATAATAACAAGGAAAAAATGTTGGAAAAATAACATATGTGGGCCTATGTGAGCATAATTAATGTTAAATAATTAGTTGAAACATATAATAAAGTATGGTATATTATGTGTGGATACTACATAGTAAATTCTTGATTTTATGATGGGTGAAATCGAAATATTACTAGTGGGTTTTGAGTGTAATTACTCTTATATCTACAGTATTAGTATACGGGAAGATTCGGAGACCCACATAATTTTCGATAGCATGGATCAATGTATGAGTCCCACCCAAATTATAATATTATTATTCTTAATGTTTTGACATAGATCTCAAGATTATTTTGTTTGGATTAAAAATGTATGGATGTTGATGTTTATAGATAGATGTTTATATATATATATATATATATATATTGATGATGCCTTTTTGGCCAGAGATTTAGGTTGGGTATATCGAGGTCGTTGGGCCCGAATCGGGGCTGGCTGTTGGGCGGTGTTCTGCCCGGGCTATGTTGTTGCTCCTACTGGAGAGAAAGAATAAGAATGAAGAAGAAGAGTAGACGGGGCTGCCGGAGTGGTAGCTCCGTCCTAAGTCGGGTTCATCATTGAGGAGAAAAGATGGCCCAAACAGAGGGCAAATGTTTTTGTCCTTTCATGATGGGTGGCTGGTATTTATAGCATATGTTTGCCCAATTGAATGATGGTAAGGATTAACTGTGTATTGGATGAAGTTTTTATTTCCTTGCTCGTTGTTAGATTAATAAGGGATAATTGGGAAACAGTTATTAGGAATTATCCTACTTCCCTTATTGATGAGATTTTGCTTGATTTGCAGGATAAACAGTTATTAGAAATTATCTTACTTTCCTTATTGGCGAGATTTATTATAATTTGCAGAATGCGGGCGCACTCAATCCCACTACCCGGGTGCTCGGCGCGCTTTGGGGCGCGGATTGAGAGAACTTGTTTTAGGGCGCGGCCCAGGGACTTGGGTATTTAGTGAGAACTGTCTTATTTGGGCACAGCGAGTGGGCACGCGCGCCTATTTTCAAACCTATCGGTTTGCCCCCGACCCGCGTAATGCGATTGTGCGTGAGGCGATACCATTGTAACGTTTACCGTATCGGGTGTGATTTCCATGTGTATCGATCGAGTACGGATCGATTAGGGCTTTGGCCAGTCTGTACTTGTGATAATGATGACTTTTCGATTTTAAGCTCATTTCTTCCAATTCTTCGAGTTCTTTTCTATTTCTTAAAGTAGATATCCACGGCTTAGTTTTGCCTTATGTTTCCTTGGTCTTGAAGCTGTTGTTTTAGTAGTTCGGACTTCCCTTATCCTTAGTATTAAATCTCAGACCTTATCACGAGAGTCCTTTTACGGTGTCTTGCTTGAATCTTTCGTTTTATTCTTGGGGGCGGTGCGTCTTTCTCCCTTGATGAGTATCACAATGACCCAGAAATTTAAGGCCTGAAGTGTGTTTAGCCATGGGTCGGGTCGCTCTCTTCTTAACTGCGCATTGGAGCGACTCCTTGGTTCTTGCTCTTTTAGGTTCAAGGCGAAATTGTCAGCCTCTCAAACCTTCAGTGGGTTGATCTTGAGCGCCCGGGAGCCCCTCCCTTTGAACGAGGGTAAGGGAGAATTGATGAGATAAGTACCCAGGGATCGGAATATCTAAAAGTTCGTGGTCTGAAATGCTTTAGTGTAGGTCACACAGCAAGTCGGACCCTCGTATGGGAGCCATTTTGCTAGGCGCTACAAACCATCCTTTTAGTGTCCCGAGTCACGGTCCCACGGCGTTTTGATCTCTTACGTGGTTTAGGTACCTAAGATGGTGTGCACTTCTTTGAAATTGGCATGGCAGTGCTGACTTCCTACCTTTGTTTATAAAAGGGGTTTCTGACTACTTCAGTATACATCCTTCTCGCTTTCTACTTGATTGCTAAAATTATTAAGTTTGGGTTATTAGTTTTCTTCGGAGACGAGGCCTAGCGTTCCTAGTATAGCTTTGTTCCTTGATCTTTTTAGCACGAAGGAATCCGTCGAGGGCTTCCTTTATTTTCGGCGTTAAGCGTCTCCTCACAGTGATTTCGACCTTCCCTCTTCCCGTAGGCTTTGGAAGGGAGCGTTACTTCTTAAGATTGTAATTGCGATTGGGAGTATGACCTTACAGACGGGGATAGCGCCTGAGCATTCTAGGTGCACAGGACTACCCAAAGGGCATGAAGTAGTGTCGGCTTTGTTTTGGTATATTCTTTGTGAGGTCGTGGGCATCTCGATACTGCGTTGGCCGCGTGCTTCTGGTGTTCGACTCGATCTCGACCCAGGATAATGTCACTTAAAGCGAGGAATTGTTGAGTGACTGCTCTTTATTTAGGTTGTCGGATCGGACATTCTTGGGCCTTGAGCTCGAGTCTAGCAGCTCTCTTTGAGGCCTTTACACTCTTTGTTTATAAAATTCTCTCGTAGACCTTGCATTTGCCAAGCCCACAGGGGAGAGCTTTTGGCTCGGTGGAACGTTGTCTCGAAATCCCGGAGGCGTGAAGCGGAGGCTTCGGGTTTCAGTTGAGAGGACTGCTGTCTTGGGATGGGTTACGAGAAACTGACGTCTTCCTCTTCCCCATGTCCAGAATGCAGGAAATGGGCGTTGTTGCCTCGGGTGAGTCCCTAAAGTTTTGAGTTTGCGGCCCCATTTTGGTTCTGTTGCACAGGTAAAAGACTCCTCGGGAAGGGCTATGGAACAACCGTTGGAGGTCATGCTATACTTGTTTGCACAGAATCCGTAGTGATCACTAGGCCTCCTTCCTCCCAGGGAAGAAGAGTTGAAGAGAGGAAGGGCTCCGGCCCGGCGGGGATGGCGATTCCTTGCTCCTCTATGCCAAACTTGCGGCGGGCACGGTTTCGTCCATCCTTAAAGATTCTGATCTCAAGAGGTTGGGCGCCCTGCCCGTTGAGAAGCAGCTCTGTCCGCCTAAGTCGCCTCTTGTAGAAGTTCGTATCTTGGGTGTCTGATTTTAGCAGGTTGGGTCGCTGATCTTATGTTGTTGGGTGTAGGCCAGTGGCGCTACTCATTTGAAGAGTTTGCCCGAGGCGATTTGAGCGAAGGCCATGGCCCACTCGAGTTCTGGCGGTGGCTTCCCTTGTTTACGGTGGCTAAGGCTGCGGGGCCGGGTGCAGAGTATGTGGGGAGGCGGGGTGGAAGCAGAATCAGGCTTGGGGCATGCTTTGTCGGTAGCGAGCTCGAGAGGAATTAGAAGATGGATGGCTCTTTCTGAGCAATGAGTGACCCGGGAGGTTAAGGATGGGTTGCGGGTTATCTAAGTGACTTCTTTGGAGCGAGGACCAATTTGCGGGGTTTAGAAGGCGAGTGACCCAGATGAAATTGCCTAAATGAGCGTGAACCCAGATGGAGCTCGTCGTGAGGGATTCTGTAGAAATTTGTAAGCTACGTGGAGCGGCAATGGGGAGTGCCATGGGTTGCGGGGACCTTCATGAGCGAGGAACTACGCGGAGTCGTTGGAGGACGAAGTTATCTGCGAGGTTGAGGACGAGGGCTTTGTACTCAATGGACTTCTTGGTGGCTTGCCTTTCGAGGAGAGAGGGAGTGCCCAATGCCTATCAGGGCCTAGACTGACTTTGATATCCTGGCGGCGGAGGCGGAAGGAGTCCTACCATGGATTCAACCCGGAGAACAGTGCCGTGGGTCGATCCCCTTAACTTCACCTTACGCTCATACCTCGAATGTTGAGTACCACGCCACTTGTATCTTTGGTTGCTTCTTATTGTTTTTTTTGTTAGGCTTGGGGCCTAGGACATATGTAGCCTTCTCTTTGTGAATATCCATTTTTTTATTTCATCACTTCGCTTTCTACTTGTGTTCTTGCGTGCATGAAATAGAATTAGTTCGTCTGCATGGCTGAATTGTCTTTGATTCAAGCGGTGATCTCTTCAAGCATCTTCTTGAGGCTCAGTGGGATTTGAGCTTGTGTCTGTCTCTTGGGGTACACTTTGGCTGGAGTTGAGCGGTCGAGCTCTTGGTAGTACTAAGGCTAAAGTGGGTGAATGCTTGGTAGGCGGCTCTGGGGTGCATGAGCTGCTGCGACTTGGCGAGTAGTTGGGCTGCTAGGGCGAGGCCCTGGCTGGACTCTACGACGATGGAGCCTGTGAGGCTAGGCTGCCACAAAAATTTGAAGGCTGACTCTTAGGGTACAATGGCTGGTGAGTGGATGGGCTCTTTAAAATGTTTCTTTGGGCTCTTAGGCGCGGGCCTTATGGGCTAAAATTACTTTGAGTAGACGGCTCTGGGGGTGCGTAGGCACACTTTCGGCTGGTGATATTGGGCTCTTTAAAGCGAGGCTGCTCTTGGGATCCCACAGGCGGTGGGAACTATAAGGTGGGCCTTTGAAATTGAAGAACTAACTCTTGTTTTGCATCATTTGCCTTGGCTTGGCGAGTAGTTAAGGCTCGTCAAAGCGAATTTCTTGGGCTCTGGGCCTTGAAGACCTTATGGTGAGATAGCTGGTGAGGCCCGACTCTTGGGGCTGCGTAGGTGCGTAGCTGGTGAGTGAGTTAGGCTCTTTTAAATTCAATTTATTTGGGCTCTGGGTGTTGAGGCCTTATGGGGTGAATAGCCCTAAAGTGGAGGAGGAGGCAACGTCTTAAGTGCATGGCTTCTACATGGCCTTAGGCGAGTGGATTGGGCTCTTTTAAGGCGAAATTTCACCCCACGGGCTCTTGGCGAGGGCCTTATGGGTTGAATAGCTGAAGGTTGAGGCCCGACTCTTGGGGTGCATGGGTACACCTTAACTGAAATTTGAGTGGTTAGACTCTTTAAGTTGAAATTCTTGGGCTCCTGGCGGCCCGAGGCCTTATGGGTTAATCTTTGGTGACGACTCTTAAGGGTACACGCATGTTGCATCTTTGAAATTTGATGGATTGGGCTCTTTAAACTAATTTCTTTGGGCTCTGATGTTGAGGCCTTATGGGGTGAAACTCTTTGGTGAACTAACTCTTGATTGCATGGTTGTGGCACGAGTTAGTAGTTGAGCTCGTCAGTAGCTAGCTGGGCTCTGGGCGTTGAGGCCTTATGGGGTTGAATAGCTTGAAATTTGAGCGACTCTTGGGGTGCATGTTTGCACTTCTTTGTTGAGTAGTTAAGGCTCTGCTAAATTAATTCTTGGGCTCTGAAGTGACCCGAGGCCTTATGGGTTTGAACTCTTTGGTAGATCGACTCTTGAGGTGCATGGTTTGCATGGCTTGGTAGTAGTTAGACTCTTTAAGGCGAGTTCTGTTTGGGCTCTGGCGCGAGGCCTTTATAGAATTTGAATAAGCTTGAGTTGAAGCCCATTTCTTGGGTGCGTGTTTGCATCTTTGGTAAATGATTGTGACTCGTCAGCCCGGTACATTGGAGTTCTGAGACCTTATGGCGAGAGTACTGGTGAACTAACTCTTGGGTTGCATGGTACGCATGGCTGGTGATGGATTAAGCTCGTGTGAAATTTCTTGGGCTCTGAAATTTGAGGCCAGCACAGTTTAGATTGCGAAATTTGAACCAACTCTTGGGTACACATGGGTGCATGGCATTGAGTAGTTGAGCTACGTCTGGTGAAATTTCTTTGGGCTCTTGGGCGTTGAGGCCTTATCATTTGTCTTTGAGATTTGACCCGACTCTTAGGTTACATGGTACGCATGGCACGAGGCGAGTGGATTGGGCTCTTTAAATTGAGAATTTCTTTGGGCTCGGCCGTAGAGGCCTTATGAAATTTGTGAATAGCTGGTAGATAACTGAGCTGAGACGACTCTTGGGGTACGCATAGCATGAACTAGGCCAGGTGGTTGAGCTCGTCGAATGAAGGTATTGGGCTCTGTGTTGAGGCCTTATAAGGCGAAATTACTGTTGAGCTGACTCTTGTTGCATGTTGCATCGCTGGTGATAGTTAATTTCGTCAATGCGAAATTTCTTGAGGTACCGCAGGCGCTGAGGCCTTTGATTTGAATTACTTAGTGAAGGCCGACTCTTAAGGGCTGCATGGTTGCATGGCTGAGGCGAAGTAGTTGAACTCTGTTTGAGTTGTTGGAGCTCCACTGGCCCGAGGCCTTATGAAATTTGAATAACTGAAATTTGGCTTGTTCTGTATGGCCGTTCCACTTCCAATCCTTGGAAAGATGCAAATGTCTTTAATGTTGGTTCATGGAGAATTGGAAACGATTGCACGACTTCAGAAGTGCTGCCGACCTTCTTATAAATGGCGACCGTTGCTATAGGCCCATATAGAATCTTACGTCCTTTACGGGTGTGAATTGGAATCTGCGCGAAATGAAGCGTCGAAGCTTGGTCGTCTTCGCAGGGGATCCGCCTGGGGATTCTGTTTCAGTTCCGGTGGACCTCCTGCCTGTGGGAGTTGTGTTTTTCCCTAGTCTCCCCTTTATGGGAGTCGTGTTATCCCCTAGCTTCGTGCTAGGGGATGCGTCTGGAGAGGGCGGTACATTTCTTGTATCGCTTTCTCTATTTTCTCCTCTTCTTTCTTCTCCTTCTCCTTCTCTTTCATTCTCTCTTCTTTTCTTTCTCCTTTTCTTCCCCATCTCATTCTCCCTTTTTCCTTTCCTTTCGCCTTTCTCTTCCTTTCTTTTTGACGCACAAACTCTTTCCTTCCCTTTTTTCTTCTTCTCCTCTTTTCCATCTCTTTTTCCTTTCCTCTTTCTCTCTTGAGGTTTTTTTTTTGAGAGGCCCAGCATCTTGGCGCATTTTAGGATGTAGGAATGACATTACTGATTGTAATCAATTGTACCTTTATTGTAATAAAGAGATATTTTATTTCTTGAATCTTGAATTTGTGCATTCTGATGTATGTAATCTTCTTGTATATTCCCTGACTGTGACGTCTGACCAGATAATTAATAAACACACAGTTCGTCACTCGAAAACTGATAATACTTTATTTAAAATTACAATCGGAGGCTTCTTGATAAAAATCGCTTGAGTGCTCGGCCGTTCAGTGTGTGGTAGGAATTTTTCCCTCTTAGATGCAGGTTAAGTAATTGCAGTCGATTCTGCGGTCACGATAGGGGCCTTCCCTAGATGACCTAGTTTTCCATGTCTTGGATTTTCCTTCTTGGCCGGGAGCTTATTTAAGACTAGGTCTCCAGGCTTGTAATTCCTGGGTTTGACTTTTTGGTTGTAATACCTCGCCGTCTTCCTTTGGTAATCTTCCGTGCGTTTTAGGACCTGCTCACGCTTTTCATCTAGGAGGTCCTAGGGTGGGGCGAGCCTCGTCGTTGTGTTCAAGCACGATTCGATCCTTAGGGACTTTAAGCAGATCTCGCTGGGGCCCACTTTATGCAGCGTACCAAGGCTAGGTAGATAGGGTTTTCTGGAGTTCTTGACTTGCGCGTGGATTAATGCCCATGCCGGGAGGTATTGCCCACTTGCCTTCTAGATCTTCAGTTGGTCTTCAAGTGCTTTGAGGGTTCGATGGTGACTTACGCACATCCGTTCTTAGATTCTGCGGATGTGCTGGGGACGAGTAATAATTCTTAATCCAGAAACTCGGCACAAAATCCTTGAACTTAAGCATTATCAAATTACTTTCCATTATCGACACGAGCTCTTGGGATACGAACACATATTATGGAGCGCCACCGCAAAAATTGCATATCTTACGTTACCTTGATAGTAGCGAGTTCCGACCTGGAAGGCGTTTGGTGAAGTAATCTACTGCGACGATGATGAATTTGCATTGGCCTTTCCCAATGGGCAGAGGTCCCAATATGTCCAAACCCCACTGCTGGAAGGGCCAGGGGCTTGTGACTGAAGTCAGGGGTTCGGATGGGAGGTGAGAGATTTTGGCGTGCTCCTGGTAAATCTTGCATTTTCTGACCAGGTCGGTCGCATCTCTGAGTATTGTGGGCGATAGTATCCACCTTGTAACCCTTTTCCTGCTAATGAAGACTTTCAGGTGTGGTTTCCGCCTACGCCTTCATGTACTTCCCAAAGTACGTATTCGGTGTCTCTTTCTTCAATACACTTAAGGATGGGTGCGAAAAAACACATAAGCTTGTAAAGGCGTCCCTTAATGGCTTTGTAGACTCTCGTTATGAGCCGCAACTCTTTGGATCACTCGATGCTTGATCCTCCTATTAAGTAGTCCCATATGGAGTCCATCGAAGCAAACGGCGTGGCGGAGACCTCGTCGTTTGCGAGATTTATGGAGGGCTCCGTGAGGTGCTCGACGGGCGTTAGTCTGTTGAGGTCTTCTTGGGAGGCTATGGCCAGTTTTGCTAAAGTATTTGCTCGGGAATTCTTCGCTCTGGTTACGTGTCTGACCTGAACCAACGTGAATTTCTTCAGTAACTCCCGTACCTGTTTGAGGTATAGGATCATTTTTTCACCTTTGGCCTCGTAAAAGTGTCTTACATTTGTCTTCTTGCAATTTTGGGGGCGCTCTGGACCTCAAGGTGGTCGGCTTCAATTGAATGGGCGAGGTTGGGGCGGAGTACATAGCTGACCTCATACTCGGCCCTCGTTGGAGGCTTGGAATCGAATCTGGCGGCACATTACTCAATATCTATTCCTTTTTGGGGATTCGGGATTAACGACTCACTTCCTTGAGCGTTTGTGGCCTCGTCATAGAGTTTCTAGGATGGGAGTTAGTGATTGTTTAAGTACTTTGGTGAACCTCTGGTGCAGTTGAATTTAATAAATCATGGAACTTTGCCTTTTAATTACCGTCTTGGTCTTATCATACGTCTAATGGAACCAACCAACTCTGTATTTATTAATAATCTGCTGAGGTCACATTGTGCTTTTCTCTTCATCAGATTATTACGTTGGTTTAACGTTATGAGCTTAGTAAAGTGGAGCTTAGAGAACTCGATTTACTGTATTGGATTGTTTCTCCTCGCCCGAATTTGCCTCTCTTTCTTCTATATACCAGGGCTATTTTTAGTAATAATTGGATCTTTTATGCTGATCTTTGTCTCCGACAAAGGTATTGTTAATTAAGAAATCAGTATTCAAATCGGAGTAATTAGGTTCCCCTGGAAGACTCCACCCCAAGTAGGGAGGCTGATAAGTCTTTCTTATTTAGAAGCCTTCTCTTAGTTTGTGTGTTTGAAACTTTCTTTCAAACTTGAAGAAGAAAGCATTTATCTTGTACAGATGCACGATTGAAGGCGAAAATTGATCCTCCTCATCATTATTGGACTCTTATCTTTGATTGGTGTGGCGTGTGAAATATCCTTGCTATTTTGTGGATTTGCCTGATTATGGTTGATGAATTTATAGAACCTAAGATTTTAAAGTTAATACTCAGAAAACGTTTGTTTGGCTTCAACTTTGTTATATTCTCAGGATCTGGGCATCAGTTAGGATATTATGAACTCAGCGTGGTTGTTCACGACGTATCATACATACCGCCAGCGGGCTGGTTCTGCGCGCGCGGGTGTCTGTTTGCAGCCTCGTCTGCGCCGCTCTGCGTTCTGCCGAGCCGGCATCTGCGTCATAATCGTTTCGCCATCGTTATTAATGACGAGATCTTTTCTTGATCATCGATCCATCTTGTTGGTGTAGCGGAAGATAATCCGCCAACTCAAGAGTTCTGGTGGGTTTGTGGCATCTCGATGATTGATTAACAATAAGAAACCTATCACTGACGTGCGCTCGCGATGCCGTCGATTGAGTGATCACGACGTATACCGTTAATACGGCCGTCGGCGGTTAAATAACCGCTCGAGATATTCCACCTCTCAGTTGCCTGAAGGGTTCTTGACCCTCTCAGTTGATCAAACACGCCGCGCTAATGCCGACTCATATCTTAGCGGTAGCCGGATGGTGGCGGTTAACGTGGTGATTATTAGGTCGTTCGCTTCCATCTCTGCGCTATGAAAGGCGTCGCTGTTGGTACCGAAGGCTGGTAGAAAACTTTTTTGGTCTTATAGCTTGACCGATCTGTAGAAGTCATTGGGTTATCAATCCAGCGTTATAGGTTCGATTCTTCGAAACCGAATTGAGATTGTTCGCCGTCACGCGCGTCCATTCGTCGGTATCTTATCATTATCGATAACGCATTTATGATTAATAGAATAACATTCACTGACCGCGAATCGATCACTCCTCAGAATATCCACTGCCAACGTGGTGAGGAACGATCCATCGCGTAATGGTAGCGGAAATTTGCGCTTCATGTGGTTCGGAGAGAGGTGCCACTGTAATGTTATCAATGAACGATTAAATCTATCGAAATCTTCTTTGTGGTTATTGCGTGAAGTCTCCGTTAATTACTAATTGGTTCGATGACGACGACGCCATTATACGGAAAGATCTCGCGGTCGTTGTTGGTTCTGGTTTCATCCGCCCAGATGCCGTCGTCGATTGGTAGCGATGATGTATTCGAATATTATGACGGGACCGGTGGATGATTTTATTAATACCGCTGCTCTTATTACCAAAAAGATTATTGGTAAAGATGTTAGTCCTCAAAATTAGAATCAAAGCGATTGTGTTTATTATTAAATTGAAGTTGTTTGAATCTTAACACACTTCCGTTATCTATCACAGGCACGATCAGCGGATGGACCTTCTCATGGAGGGTAGTTCCCTCTCTGTAAATATCTTAGGATCACATGGATTTCACATTTTGTTAAATTTTCAGTTATTTTTCGCGAGGTAGTGATAAATTGTTTGTGACATTTGATTATGACTAAACAGGTCTTCATGATCATGAATATATGTAAATTAATATTCATTTCTTTTTCATGGGTTCTTATCAGTTAATGAAGTCTGGTCTCATGTGATCTGTCAGATTCGAATTACTGATTGTTATCTCTCCTTTTATTTAAGATCAAACCTCATCAGCGATACCTCAGGAATTGTTAAATTGATTGCCTCAAATATGGACTTTCATATTATATTGAGTTTATCAGAGAGATTAATATTGAAATTGAAGAATCTTAATTGTAGGTTGATTGGAGATTCGAGACTCGGCGGTCTCTGAGAGCTTCCAGTCTTTTGAGACCGTTCTTATCTTTCCTTTTTTGAGTCTATCAGATTATTACGTCCTTACTGAACAAAGTCATAGTGCGTAATGGTCAAAACTTTTCTCTTTGTAGGCGACTTCTTTCATGGATATGACTCTTGCGTTAATGTACTTTTAAAGCTTTAATTGAAACACCTCCATTATGCTGCCAGTTCTTGGTCATGAAACATCAGATCTTTTGTTGCACTCTTAATCGGTGGTGAATGGTGATATGAACTACCATTAAATTCTCACCTTGGACTCGACGTTGGAGACCTCTGAACCATGGACCTGGAGCTTTCTTCACGAGCTCGTGATGATTCAGTAAATAATGGCTTGAAACCTGCCTTATTATTAATATCAGTGAGTGGGGAAGACATTTAATCAAATGATTCTCAGACTGAGGAAGTTTAATGGTGGAAGCCTGATGGGGACCAGAGCATTTGGGACCTTTTAATCATGATAACAGCTCACATACTAAGTGAGGTCAGTTACATGTAGCTGTTGATTCTGCCATTGGGATATTAATGGGATCTCAGCTATAGGCAAAACCTTATATTTTTCAGAACTTTCTTTGGAAGTGAACACTCATTTATGTTGACGTTGACTCAGGTTTTGCGAGGTGTCATAAATTGAGGAGCTGATCCATACAACTTCTGTGTTTTAGAGTTCTGTTTAGGCTCCCGAATATATTATTACATGATTATCTCCACCCTTGTGAGAGTTCTGGTTCTCAATTCTGGTATTACCTCAAGTGTTTGCTGTTGCCCTCTTATCAGGTTGAAGGGTGATCCATTTTAACTCAGGTGGATCCTTTGTTGGCACCTCAGTCATGAATCATCAGTTAAATCATTATTGATTAAGCGGCATTAAAATGTATCTGAGTTATCAGTGCCCTCCAGATCGTTCATATCTTGCGTGGTGATTGATTACAGTCCTCTAATCAGTTGGTTAAAATTGAGTGGAGAGTATCTTTCATTAGTGTGACAAGTGCCCTGGCGATGTAGAGGAATTGGTTATCTCGTGCTGATTGGGATTCCACGCATCACCGGGGGATTGGCGTTTATCGCCCGTAATTCAGAGTTCGATACCATCAAATAAGTGATCAGTTTATTGTAAAAACGTCGTTCCACGGTTGGCTGTTGATGATGCCGCCACCAGCGGCCGTTTGCGCGACGTCGATAAAGATCGTTGGGCGACAAATTGCTCTTGATTGATCTACGATCTCGTTGTTACTCTCTCTACCGAAAGCAAAAAATCAGAAGGCGTGGGAACCGGCGTTAACGCTCGGTCTCTAATCAGTTCTCGTGAGAAAAGATCGCGTTAGCGAAGTAAATCGTTTTCGATACGTTTCGCGTCGGTGGCGCGGTGTTCAACGTATGTTACCTATTGAATGTTGATGAGTTATTTGTTATTAGATCGATTTCTTTTCGCGTAATGTTTATTAGTTAATAAGGATTAATTGGAAGCGGTTATTAGATTGTCTTCCCTTATTGATGAAGTTTGACCGTTTGGATCAGCGGTTGAAATTATCCTCACTTTCGTATTATGTAAATTGTTCTGGTTTAAAAGTCGCGGGCCTTACCGATCCCAGTTATCGACCTTGGAAGCGGCGGGTGACTTTGTTGGTGGCGCCGGGGGCTTGATGTTGTTGAACCTCTTGTTAGACTTGAAGTGGTGGGCCTGGCGCCTCATTTTCAACCTATTGTTTGCCCCGTGCCCGTGTACGTTAAGTGAAGCGAGAAATTTTGTAATGTTTCTTGTATCGGGTGTGATTTCCATGTGTCAGCTCAGGGCTGGATCAGTTAGGGCTTTATCGCCGTCATATGTCTTGTGATAATGACGACTTTTCGATTTTCACGCTCATTTCTTCCATTCTTCCAGGTTTCTTTACTGTTTCTTAGTAGATATCCACAGTAGTTAGCCTTATGTTTCCCGCGGTCTTGAAGGCTTTTTCTTGCTTTTTAGTGATTAAAAGGACTTGCCTCTTGTATTCAAAGTGAGACATGCAATGCGGGAGTCATTTTTACGGCGTCTTGCTTGAGATAAGCTTTTTGGTTTATTCCTAGAATGGGTCGTCTTTCTCTTAGGTGAAGTAATACGGGTTAGGCCTTAGAATTCAGTTTTCAGTTGTGTTTATCACCATAGGTGCAGGTCGCTCCTTCTTTGAGCATTGGGTGACTCCTGGGTTCAACTGTAGGTTCAAGGCGAGTGTGGCGCCTCGTGCCCTGGTGGGTTGATCTTCTAGGGCGCCTGGGGAGCCCCCGCTTTTCCTTTGAACGAGGGTAAAGGGGAGAATTAGTGAGGATTAAAGTACCAGGGATGGAATTATCTAAAAGAGTCTGAGTCTACTGAAATGCTTTGGTTGTGGAGTCTGTAGTCGAGACCCTGCCGTGGGGCCAT
Organism: Tetrastigma voinierianum; assembly: GCA_016808115.1. Lineage (NCBI taxonomy): Eukaryota > Viridiplantae > Streptophyta > Magnoliopsida > Vitales > Vitaceae > Tetrastigma > Tetrastigma voinierianum. The sequence goes on from JAEQBH010003559.1 coordinate 44,748, forward strand.
TTTGCTAGGCGCTATGAACCTCTGCTTTTGGTGTCAGGGTGCAGTCCCACGGCGTTTTGACCTACGTGGTTTCAGTACCTAAGATGGTGTGCTTCTTTGATGTGGCCTTTGACAATGGTCTTCGTTTCCCTCTACACCCCTTTATAAAAGGGGTTTTACTAACGCTTGATGTCTGTCGCTTCTCAGCTTTCGCCCAATTCTTTGGGGTCTTAAATTTGGGTTATTGGTTTTCTTCAGGGACAAGGGCCTCGGCGTTCCTAGTATAGCTTTGTTCCTTGATCTTTTAGCGAAGGAATCGCGGGCTTCCTTTATTTTCACAGCGTTCGGCGCTCCTCACAGGTGATTTTTGACGCCCTCTTCCACTGACTTTGGAAGGGCGTTACTTCTTAGTTAAGCGGCCGCAATTGGGAGTATGACCATACAGGCCCGGGGATGACACCACAGGCGTTAGGTTCTGGACTGCCCAGAACCTTCATGAGTGTCGCTTTGTTCTGTGTTATATTCTTTGTGAGGTCATTGGGCATCTCAGTGCATTGTTGGCGTGCTTCTCGGGTGTTCGACTGATCTCGGCCCAGAGGATAATGTGTAGCAGGTGGCTGAGTGTTCAGCCCTACTCGGGTTCGATGAGATCGGACATTCCACGGGCCTTTAAGCTCGAGTCCAATAGCTCTGCTGAGGCCGCTCCTTTACTATGAAATTCTCTCTCGTCGGGCCTTCTGCTGCTGATGAGCTTAAAAGTCATCTCTTTTTAGTCCATTTTTCTGTTTGTTTTTCAGTTAAAATTGAATATTTAATACTCTGAAATTATGAAGAAACTCACGATTTGTCATTAAACGGGGGAAGGAAACGAGAAAGAAGAAAAAGCATTAGAAAATGCGGAAATAAGTGGATAAAAATCTGAATTGAGATACCCATAAATATTTATCTTGAGTGTTTGGAACAATAACTGTGGTGATCATTGATGCGATTATTAGATACACCGATCCGGTTGAGTCGTGACATCAAAAGTGAAAGGTGATCTTTGGCCGCGACAGAGGAACACGATCCCAAGCGGTGAGGACGAAATTAAAGGAATGATGTCGCGACGAGCGGGGTCGCGACATCCATCTTTCGATCTGAGTCTGATAGCATTAAGTGATGTCGCGACAAGAGGGCGATATGACACAAAACAGCCCAGTTTTTTACGAGCGAAGACTTATCTTGAAGTCGTAACATCAAGAGGAGATCAAGCGAAGGCTTGAAACTATGAGGTTGATGTCCGACATGAGACACGTTCGAAAACGATTACCGGGGCGATCCGCGACAAGAGAAGCTGAGGTCGCGACATCGCGACAACCCGATTGGAAGGTCTGCGGAGACTTGAGCCCATGTCGCAGCATCTGATATCGCGACGCCGAGGAACGCGACCATTGAAGACTACAAAGGACTAGGAGGTGGATGTCAGCGGCAGGCCATGATGTCGCGACATCCTGGCGATCCAGCTGAAACACGCAGGGCATATGATTGGTGTCGTGGCAAGCATGAGCGACCAGGTTCATAAGATCTGAACTTTAAGTCAATGTCGCGACATGAGATTCGATGTCATGTGAGAGAGTAGGAATAGGCCCCAGGAGGCCGATAACTTGGGCTGGCTACTCTGAAAATCCTGACCAGGGTTCGGGGGTCGGGGATTAGGACGTGGAAGTACTATAAATCTGACTACCCGGAAAGTAAAGCAAGTCGGAGCGCAGTCAAGGAGAGATGGGTAACTGGCTTCACTTTATTTTTCTTTTCTTTTCATTTCTTTTCTTTTCTTTTCTTTATTTTAGAGCGAGATGTTTGTCATTATTTTATGTTTTTTCGTTTATTCTTTTGGATGCGAGATATTATCGTTTTCTTGAAGTGAATCGAATCAATTTCTTTTCAAATTACTACACGGAATGCATCGAGATTCGGACAAATTTACAGGATCGATTATTGATTTAATTACGATTATTCTTTTTGATCGAGAAGGATCTTTGTTCGTGTGATTGAGTAGTGGGAACCCGACTTCCATTTAGTAAGCGTTGTAAGTGGTGATAACTCACCTTAGTAATTTGCGGCATCTTGTTCATTTCGGTTTGCGAATTTACTTGATTATGGGTTTGTGATTTTGGATCGAATATGTCAGGTGTACTATACAGATTTAAGAATTTGCGTCATTACTCGGATTTCAAGGGAGGTCCTTTGAGTGACCACGGGGGAAGACAATCACAGGGTAATGTACATTTCTTTGAAGGTATCTTAACCTGCTATTAGGGATCATTTGAGCTGTAGATTCACTTAGATAAATCTCTTCTCACTTGAAGTCGAAAACGAGTTGAGCGACTTATCTATTTAAACAGCCCAGAGATTTCACCTCGAATTGAGATAGTGAGGCCAATCCGGAGTGTTGGCGAGATCTAATCGAGAAAGTTAGTCTATTTTACAATTTCGAGGAAGTAATTTGGAAGTTGTGTATATCCTTGCTTGGCCAAGGAGTAACTTGGGAGCTAAGGGTGTGCAGTCCATAAAATGGGTATGAAGTATTGCGAAAAGAAAAATACGACTTAAGGGCGTTCTTGTTAAAAGTAATTATCTGGAGTTCCCACTGTAATTCGAGAATCATGAAGAAGGAGATAGAAGTGTGGAGTGTGGAGAAGATCAGCTGCACTACATATGCCTTGGGCTGATTTTGAAACTTGAGATAATCAAAGAAATTTATTGATATGAACTACGAGGAATTGATGGGTTCTTAAATTGTTTTTCTTGATGTGTCTTATAATGATAACTGACCAGTGACTAGTTTCTTTTGTAGGAATTTATTTCCCTTGATTTGTTTATTTAGGTCTATTTACAGATATTCATTTCACTTTGAACTGATTAATTTCTACAGAAACTTTCATCTTGGAGACTCATATCAATTTATAGTCCAAATAGTATGAATTTCGAGTAGTCCGGGTAGTTGATAAAAAAATTCTTGAGATCTACAGTGGGATTAAATATCTGGACTTATGTCCATTTATTACTTGTCGACTGTGCACTGCGAGATTTCAGACCAAAACCAATAAATTCGTGTTCTCTAAGAGGATTTTGGTTATGATAATATGATGTGACTAAGTTGATGGCATTTGCTTAGGATTAGTTAATAGTCATTGGGTAATACGTGTCATAGAGATTTGTATGTATTTTGGTCTTCACCACAAGTTTTATGTGATTTTACAAGGGATTGAACAATAGTCCTTTGGTGATAATCTTTGTACTTGAAATTTTTTTGCAAACACGTTTTGGTCGAACCTTGTCGATTTTCTTGAAGCCCACGAGAGCTTTTGGCTCAGGTGGAGATGTTGTCTCGGAAATCTCGGGCGTCGACGGAAACGGACTCGGGTTAAGGAAAGGACCGCTTTGTCTTGGGAGTAAGGATTAAGCGGGCGTCTTCCTCTTCCATGTCCCAGAAATCTGCAAGGGGCAGCGTTGTAGCCTCAGGCTAAGGTCCCCCAAAGTTCTTAGTTCGCATTAGTTTTGGATTTACATTTGCACGGGAAAAAAGACTCGGGAAGGGAATTTGTGGAGCAACCATTGCGGAGGTCATGCTATAGCGGTAGATCCCCTGCGCGAGTGCTAAAGCGCACCAGCCTTCTCGAGGATGGAAGAGTTGAAGAGGAAGGGCTCCGCTTGTGGGGATGGCGATTCCTTGTCTCTATCTGTGAGACTGCGGCGGGCGCGGTTCCTCGTCCAGTCCTTAAGATTACGATCTCGAGAATTCGGGTGCCACGGGTTGAGGGAAGCCTTAGCTACGTCCATGAGGTCGCCTTTGTATGTTCCAGAAGTATCTTGTCGGTAATAGATTTTAACTTGGGTTAGGTCTTGATCTTTGTGTTGGGTGTGGGAGGTGGCTACTCATTTGAAGAGTTTAGCGAAAAATGATCCCGAGCGAAGAGTAGTATCAACCGCTCGGGTTTACAAGGCGAGGTGGATTCCATATCTTAGGGCTAAGGCTGCGAGGCCAGGGTCAGTATGTGAGAGGCGGTATGACCGAGGAGGCGGTGAAGCTTAAGTCCGACTTGAGGCATACTTTGTCAGCGCAAGTTCAAGCCGAGGGTGAGAAGGAGGCTAAATAAATTTAAGAGCGTGGCCAAGTCGAGCTTCGGAGGTTAAGGACGGGCTGTGTTGTACAAATGACTCATTGAGGCCGTGGATGGGTCAGCCTCGCCTTGGGCCTCGAGCTTCGATGGTCCGGACGAAGCTTTTACGTCTCGTAGCGAAGGCGGGGTCTAGAGAAGAGTTGCGTGTGACCAAAGATGAGCGTCGCAAACAAGACAAATACGCTAGATGGAGCCTGGCCGCGAAGCCGCCGAGGCCGTGCTTCAGGGAACGCTGACAGGAGTGCCGCTGGTCGCGAACCTTCATAGCAAGAGACTCTCTCGGGTCGCCCAAAGGGACGGTTATAGTGAGGTTGAGTGGGATGAGGCTTGTACTCAATGGGCTTCCTGGCTTGCCTTCGTAAGAAGGTCGCAATGCCTATCTAGGCCTGAACTTCAACTTCGATATCCCTAGCGACGAGGAGGCGGAATTTTCCCTCTCAGCAGACTACAACTGATGATGCCTTTTTCATCCTGACCGGCCGAGCGTGTCGGGTCAAGTAATAACTAGACTCCGTCGTTGGACTAGTCTACAAAGTATTTAATCGCTTCCTCCCCAAATAAACATGAAACGGTTATAATATTTACAAGCCGCCTCACGCAATTTCGATGCCTAAGTCACTACGGTAGAAAGATAGACCATTAGAGGGCAAATGTTTTTGCGTACCTTTCACCGATGGGGTGACTTGGTATTTATAGCATATGTTTTACCCAATTGAATGATGGTAAGGATTCTTTATTATTGGATGAAGGATTTTCTTTTATCGCTGTTGTAGATTAATAGTGATACCGAAATGCTTATTAGGAATTATCCTACTTCCCTTATTGATGAGATTTGGCTTGATTTGCAGGATAAACAGTTATTAGAAATTATCCTACTTTCCTTATTGGCGAGATTTATTCTGATTTGCAGAATGTGGGCCTTTCCAATCACCCAAAGTTATATCTACTGGGGGGCGAGCTGACCGGGCTGCTACTTCGCGCCAGGACTCGGGTATTTCATCGGGCTTGCCTCTCATTCGCCTCGCAAGTGGTCGCGCGCCTATTTTTCAAACCCTATCATATATATATATATATATATATATATATATATATATATATATATATTCTTTAAGAAAGTATCTTTTGACATAATATTTAATTTAATTTGTAAAAGATAATTTTTAAAAATATTTAGGTACAGTTATATGTTTCGTGGTTTAACGATTTTGGCATTGTTCATCTCTTAATCAATGTGCAACACAAATATGCTGTAATTAGACTTTTATTTTGTATGTTATTTTCCATGACATGCTTTAATTATATATATATATATATATATATATATATATATATATATATATATATATATATGATATATATATATATATATATATATATATTCATGCGGTATTAATTCATCTCAAATGAATGTTATGCTTGGTCGAATTAGGCGTATACTTTGTCGTATTAAATGTGTCACAGTTATAAGGTTTTCCATGTGAACACTATGTCGGTCCAAAGATAGAGTTATTGTTTGACATGATTTATTGTGAATGTTTGATTTCTATATCAAGAAACTATTTACAAGTTAATATTGCAATCCAAAGACTAAATATTGATGTTGTACTCGATATCTTATGATGGGATTCACCAAATATTTGAATTTATTTATTTATTTTGATATAGACTCTTGTGTGATATTTGCTTATTTTGTACATCTAATGCTTCTGATACTATAATATTTGCTAATATAAATTATATTCTCATTCTTAATGGGAGCAATTTTAAGGATTGGAAAGAGAACATTTTAATAGTTCTTGATTGCATGGATCTGGACCTTGTACTAAGGACTTATCAACCTCCACCTCTCACTACGGGTAGATTTGCTAAAGCTAAAAAGGAGAGGTGAGATTGTTTAAATCGCATAAGTCTCATGATCATAAAGCAAACCTTTAGGGGTGCAGTATTCGAAGAGCTTACCACCACCAAAGAATTCCTTAATGACATTGAAAATTGTCTTGCGATAAGACCAAAACAAACACTCTTTTAGGGAGATTGGTTTCAATGAAGTATAAGGGTCAAGGAAATATAAGGGATTACATCATGCATATGTCTAACATTGCTTCAAAACTTAAAGCACTAAAGTTAGAGCTATCTGACGGTTTACTAGTGCATTTGGTTTTATTGTCACTTTAGCACAATTTAGTCAATTTCAAGTTAGTTATAATTACAAAAAAGAGAAATGAACTCTCAATGAACTCATTTCATGTTGTGTGCAAGAGGAAGAAATGTTGAAGCAAGAAAAGACTGAAAGTGCTCATCTAGCAAGTACCTCTAAGGATGCAAATAAGAAAAGGAATAAGAATAAAGAAGCTGCAAGTGGTCAAACTCTAAAGAAACAACGTAAGGCACAAGATCAAGTTTGTTACTTTTGTAAGACATTTGGACACATGAAGAAGGATTGTATTAAATATCACGCCATGTAAAAGAAAGTAAGCACTTTCGCTTTGGTTTTTCTGCAGGTTAATCTAGCTTCAGGTACCTAGAAATACTTTATGGATAGATTCTGGTGCTACTACTCACATAAGTGTTTCTATGCAAGTTTGCCTAAGCTTTCGAGCGCCAAATGATGCTGAAAGATTCATCTATGTGGGCAATGGAAAATCGGTAAAAGTTGAGGCTATTAGGCATTTTAGATTGTTATTAAAGACTAGAATTTATTTGGAATTGAAAGAGACTTTATCAGGGTAATTTTTCAAAGATTTAGAAGGAATTTAGTTTCTATTTCTCGGCTTTGAATAAATCTGGGGTTATACTTATATTCTTTCGAAATAGTTAATTTAGTTTTTATTTGAATTCAAATATTGTTGGTACTTTTTCTTTATCTGGATTTGACAATCTTTATTTTCTCGATATAATTGTTTAATATTATGAAACCTTGCATGTTTCTTCACGTGGTACAAAAAGAAAATTGACCAATAAGAATTCCGCAACTTTATAGCACAAACGATTAGGTTACATATCTAAAAATAGAATTGAGAGGCTTGTGTCTAATGGGATTCTTGATTCCCTTAATTTTATAGACTTTACAATTTGTATCGAGTGTATTAAGGGAAAGCAAACAAAGAACAAGAGGTTGGGAGCCAATAGAGCTTCAAAAGTCTTAGAACTTATTCATCTAGATATTTGTGGGCTATTCCCTAAGGCCTCTTGGAATGGTCAACAATATTTTATTTAATTCATAGACGATTATTCTAGATATGGATACCTATACCTCATTAAAGAGAAGTCTCAATTATTGGACGTGTTCAAAGCTTTTAAAGTTGAGGTTGAGAATCAACTCAACAAAAGAATTAAAGTATTTAGATTTGACCGTGGTGGCGAATACTGTGGCAGATATGACTGATCTAGTGAACAACATCCAGGTCCATTTGCTAAATACCTAGAGGAATATGGAATTATTCCACAGTACACTATGCTAGGATCACGTAGCATGAATGGTGTATCTAAAAGTTGAAACAGAACTCTTAAGGATATGTTAAGGAGTATGATTAGTCAATCTACCTTATTGGAATATCTTTAGGGAGAAGCGTTAAAGATTGCAACTTATATTTTTAATAGAGTACCTACTAAAGCAGCAATAAAGACCCCTTATAAGCTTTGGACAAGCTGAAAACCTAGTTTAAAGCATTTTCACATTTGGGGATGTCTAGTTGAGGCAAGGCCTTATAGGCCAAATGAAGATAAATTGAACTCTAGAACTGTCACGTCTCTATTACCATCTAACTTGTGACGCTCCCAACACGGGGTGCTCTAATACCACTTGTAACTATCTTTTACTTTTTACCATACCATTAACTTGTTCATTCATGTACTGTTAAACATTTAACTTGAAATATATTCTGTAGCAGTGAATTACAAAATATATTCAAAACTCCATAAATGGGGGTGTTCAACATACACAAATTTTTACATTGCTTACAAAATCAAAACATATACAAAAAAAATAAACCAAAAGGTCTTAAGTGGGCACCTAGTAGTATGATGACCTTGGTTGCTAATATGGATTGTTCGGGCTTCTGGGCTTTTTCTTCCCGTACCTATACTCGATTTAAACACCCGTGCTGTTTATAGTAACTTGGGAAATAATACATGTGGATGACCTCTAATAAGGATCAACACGCTTTAGACAACTGCATATAACTTTAACATTCATTCACATATACACATGCTTATTCATGTTTTGAACATATCATTTATAGATATGTTTCTACATATATCATACTTATTCATCTTATCATGTTTCATTCCATATCATCTTTCATTTACATTTTTTCTCCTTGTACTTATCATTGTATACGTATCATCACATAGCAATGTTATGCTTCTCATATTATATCATGTGATTTGCATATTCTTGTCATTTATCTTATGTTTCATGCCTGCAAATACCTTAGAATTTAATACGTGAACTATAAGGACCCGAAGGTGCTATAATTATTGTATGAGACAATGAACTATAAGGACATGAAGGTGTCAGTTATCATCAGATGAGAGACAATGACTCATCTATAAGGGCCCGGCGGTTATCATCAGACGAGACAATGACCATCTATAAGGGCCGAAGGGCGCCGGCGATGACCCAAACGGCAACCGATCAAGAATTTCGGTCTTTTCTCCCTAATAGGCATGTCCATCTATCCCTCTACTAGGTTCTAAGCAAACAATCTGTTTCTTTTATTTCATTTACAATATATATCCCATATCCCTGAATAACTATTATTAATTGGTAATCATATGCGATATTTTCTTACCATTTTCGCATGCATATTTACCCATGAATCATTTAGACATTTGTATATGTTTACTTATGCATTATTTAGACATTTAAGTCAATCCCATATGTATGGGTGTACGAATTATCATTTAATAAGTCATCCCTTAACCAAGGAATAACACTACATTTAAACACATTAGCATATGAGGGTAAGAAACAATGTTTACCCTTCGCTTTGCCTTGGGGGTGATGTACAAAACATTTTTCATATAATTTTTATACTTGTACGAATCCTTTCATTCACTTATTAGGATCCTCATTAGTTAAATAAAAGATTGTTAGAATTAATGGATGAGAGGAACCAAAAAACAGTAATCCAAGAGGTACTCCCCAGCGAAGCAATGCTATGCCTAAAGGAGAGGTCTCGCTCAAAGTGAGCACTGCTATGCCTAGGCGGACTAGAAAGTTCAGCAAACTTGGGCTCGGGTTCGCCTAGGTGTAGGGACCTCCGCCTAGGCGAAGCTCTACGCCTAGGCTTGCACTCCTACGCCTAGGCGTAGGGATGTAGGGCTGAATGCAGAAATGACCACATTTGGCCATTTTCATCCGAATTCTTTTAACCAAAACAAACCATTTCGAAACAAAACTTCAAAACTAACTTAAACCAACCAAAATACACATGTATTGAAGAGTTAGGGTTTTCCTAACCCAACTTAGACAAGTATTTCCTAACATATAGATTCCAAACATCACAAAGGAGATGTTTCAACAAGATTTCCATACACAAATGGTTTCCATAATAGTATTCCATACATTTCCATACCTTATTTCTTGAACTTTTCTTCTTCTCTTCTTCATTTCTTCCTCCTTCTTCTTCTCTTTCTCTCCTCTTCTCTCTTTCTATCCGAATGCCCTAACTTCCTATACAAAAAATGAGATATTTGCTGAGGGTATGTTTGGCTTTATCCAAAATTTGACGTCAAATTCCATTTTGCTATTTGGTCCTTCCTTTTTATTTTAATTGCAATTCAATATCTCAATATTTCTATTTTGGCATATAATCTTCTTATCATATAACCTTTAGGTCCTAAATTGGTAAATTACTAATTTACCCTTAACTATTGTATAAAATTTGGATATTTGCTTATTTTATTTTTAGCATTATTTTATTCTAGAAAAATAGACATTATTTTTATTATACCCTAAGCATGTTATAAAGCTGTCAAGGTATAATTTGGGGTGTTACAATAACCATCAGCTGTTACTTTATAGGATATTCTGAAAGGTTTAGGGGTTACAAATTTTATGATCCCATAGTCAAAATTGTTTTTAAGACGGGAACTATAATATTCTTTGAGGATGTTGAGTTTTAGGGGTGGGGAGGGGTAGGGGTAGGGGTTTGGGTGGGGGAGAGGAGAAATAAGGTTAGAGACATTATCTTTAAAGCTGAGGAATCTTTTCATCTTGCTATTACTCTTAACTATGTGTAGGTTTTTATTCTTGTCATTGATCAAGAAACGAATTCGGAATAAGACAATGCTGATTTGATTCCAATATAGAATGAGCACATCCCCATTTAAAATGAGAATATTGTTCATGAAGAACAAACTTAAGAACCTCAAGAGCAAATGCCGCTAAGGAGATCTACAAGATAAATGAGAAATGCTATTTCAGATGATTATATAGTTTTTCTCCTAGAACATGAGGATGAAATTAGTATGGTGGAAGATGATCCCATCAACTTCCATCAAGCCAAACAAAGCTCTAATTCTCAAAAGTGGATTGATGATATGAAAGAGGAGTACAAGTCCATGCAAGATAATGATATTGAGATCTTGTCCCATTACCTAATGTGCGAAACCAATTGGTTACAAATGGATATTTAAAACCTTGAGAAATTCAAAAGGTGATGTAGATAGATATAAAACAAGTCTTGTTGTTAAGAGCTTTACTCAAAAGGAAGACATTGATTTTTAAGAGACTTTCTCTCCGGTTTCAACAAAAGACTCTTTCAGAACTGTAATGGCACTTGTTGCGTATTTATATCTTGAGTTACATCCAGTGTTTAAAATGTCGCGAAATATCAATGATATATCGTCGATATTTCGTGTGTCGGGTCATCTTGACACGATATCGATCAACGATAGTCGGTTGATGGAAAAGTGGAAAATATTGGTCACTATCAACGATAAATCGATGATATTGTCGACTGGATTTAGTGTGTAGAACGATGCACGTGCCACTGCTCAAATTTGTGCATTATCGACGATATATAGAGAAAAAATCGATAAAAATCAAAGATATATTGGTGACACGTGGATGTCCGATGCTTTTTGATCAATCGATTGAGATTTTTTCAGCTTTTTGAAAAAACTCCAACGACTAACTACAGGATCTGACAACCATAATTGATTTCGTGTTGATCTAATAGTCATGATTCAATCTAGCAATTTCTTTAGGTTCAAACGGTTAAGTTTTGATTTGATGGTGAATTTTGAATATGTGACTTGATCCAACAGCCATAAATGATTTCTAATGATTAGATCAAAATCTAACGGTAAGATTTGATCCAAAATCAAATACATTGACCAGAATTCATTTTTAATGATTTTTTGACAAAAGAAAAAAAAAAGGCTAATTTGACTCGAAAAATTCTACAAATAGTTCTAAAATCACTAGTTTTTTTATATTTTTTATTTATATCAAACATATCCATTCTTTTTGATATCTCTCAAACAATTTTTTATTTGTGCAAGTCTTGGACTCTTGGTGTTGAAGAATTTTTTATATCAATTTTTGGTGTTTAAGTCTTCATTCAATACAATATTTGTGCAATTTAAGGTATGTTTCCATGTTAATTAATTTATTTTTACATTTATTCAATTTAGTAATTAATTTAATTTTATATTTAGATTAAGATTATGAATATGAAATGTAAAAATATGAACATATATTATGTTTAATTTACTTTATATGTTAAATACAACAAATTGAGATTAATATATGAACACATTTTATTTAACTTATAATAATTAATATAACTTTATATTTACTGAGATTATGAATATGAAATATAAAAATTTAATTAATGTAATAAATAATATGAACATATATTATCTTTGTAATTTACTTTATATGTTAAATAGTTTACACATTTTATTTATTTGGTAGATATTTAAATATAACTTTAGATTTAGATTACATTATGAAATATAAAATTTTGTTAATTACTTTATGTTAAGTGAACATATATCAAGGTTTAATTTACTTTATATGTTAAATAGTTTACACATTTTATTTATTTATATATATTTAATATAACTTTAGATTTAGATTATGATTATGAATATAAAATATAATAAATTGTTAATTAATGTATGAACACATTAAATCCTTCAGCTTCTATTGATGAAATATATGGAATAATAAACTATCCTCATATTGAACAAATTTCATTCCATTCCATGTCGAATCTGACAAGGATTTCAAAGCAGTATGTGGGTGAACAGCGAATTTCACTTTATCACGTTGAGGGTTGTAGGTAGAAGTCGAGAGACATTTATACATGACATGCTGATGCATGTCAAATATTGTTAGACGCGTATTTTGAAAGGTATAGTGTCTTCAACAAGATGAGATCCCTTCGTCAAATGTTGCAATGGAACCACATCGATCTTCATTTTGGTTTTAAAAGACCATTGCAATGTTAAATCAATGTGTATATTTGATTACTAATGCAATTTTACACTTTTACAAAGAATTTCAAAGTATTTTTGTTAATTTTCGATATTCATGTAAAAATATCTACCGATATATCCGTAAAATCCAAGTACCGATATATCCGTTGAAACCGATATTTTTAACCTTGGTTACATTAGATGGATGTAAAGACAACACTTCTCAATGATAACATTGACGAAACAATTTATATGGAGCAACCGGAAAAATTTGTGTCCAGAGACCTAAATAAAATAGTTTGCAAACTAAAGAAATCCATATATGGACTTAAGCAAGCTTCCCGTCAGTGGTACTTCAAATTCCATCAAGTGATAGTCTCATTTGGTTTTTAGATAAATATGGTGGATGAATGTGTATACCACAAGTTCAGTGAGAGTAAACATATCTTCCTGGTTTTGTATGTTGATGACATATTACTTGTTACTAATGATATAGACTTATTACACGAAACCAAGAGATTTCCATCAAAGAATTTTGATATGTTAGATCTTGGTGACGCCTCTTTTGTATTAAGGATTAAGATTAACCGAGATTGCTCTCGTGGTATTCTTGGATTATGACAAAAGGGCTATATCGATAAGGTACTTAAAAGATTTGGCATGCAAAGTTGTAAACCAATTGACATCCCCATCACTAAATGAGACAAATTTAGTCTCAATCAATACCCTAAAGGTTATTTGGAAATTCATGCAATGAAGGGGACTCTTTATGTGTCAGTTGTAGGAAGTCTAATGTATACTCAAGTTTGTACACGTCCGGATATAACATACATTGTTGGAATGTTGGACAGATATTTAAGCAACCCAATGATGGACCATTGGAAAGTAGTCAAACGGGTTATGCGATATTTAAAGAAAACTAAGGATTACATGCTCACATATCAGAGATTAGATAGTTGGAGATCATAGGGTATTCTAATTCTAATTATGCTAGATGCCAAGAGAGGTCATAGATCCACTTCAGGCTATATCTATATGCTGGTTGGAGGAGTTATTTCTTAGAAAAGTATCAAGCAGATACTTGTAACTTCTTCTACCATGGAAGCAGATTTTATAGCATGTTTTGAGGCATCTAATCATGGAATATGGCTTTGAAATTTTGCCACTAAACTAAGCATTTTGTGGAGGTATTGTAAGACCACTAAAGATATATTGTGATTGTAAAGACTAATGCGCTACCAATACTTTTACTTTTACAATATAATCAATAACCAATGCAAATACAAATACGTTTCCAATACCATAGGTCTATGCTACTTGATTTTAGAGCTTGTAAGTTAAGTCAGTGCGATTTATGGAATTTAAGACACATTTCACATATTGATAGAAAATATATCCATATATTCCTAATTCAACTCAATGGGGCCCATCATTTTGTTTCAATACATTTCAGTATTCATCTGCTGATACATGCCCATTTGGTCACGTTGCCACCTTATATATTCTGACATCACAAGTGGTTTCAATACCCAAAAATTTACAAAACCAAATTAGAGTTCACTTTTTCGAATTATAGTTTCAATACAAAAAAAAAAAAGAAAAAAAAAGAAAGTCAAATCAAATTCATGTATGCACGTGACGAAGCTTTACTTTTCCATCGTGTGGCTTTGACGATGACTTTGAATCTCAGCGACCCTTATTTTCGTACCTATTCTCTCGGTACGCGCGTTAAGGTAAAAACAGCCTTGGCCCAAGCATTTTCTCATGCTTAATAGTTCTATAGTTTTATCTTAGTTAAAGTTTAATTCAAATGCGTGCGATTTTTAACGATGCTTTTTAACCTTTGTGAATGATCAATGCAATACAATACATATATTCATTTCATATACATTCCTTATACGAGTTTATTATTGATAATTAGTAGCACTCATGCTTGTATTTAATCAAAACACAATTCATGCATTTCAAAAATTTTCTTATCATTTTGCCTTTAAGCGAATTTAACCTATGCTTTCGTTGCACAGGATAACGAATCACCAGCACAGTCTTGTTGGGTTGCAGGTCGGTATAAATAAAAAAAAAGTTTTATAACACAATACGGTCCACGTTGGGGTACAGCACAATACGGTTATTAAAAATCGATTCGTGAACACTCACAGATATTGTCGTCCGGAGTTCACGGTCGGATGACACGCATCATTATGTTGACACATACTCATTTGACCCTAATTTATGCGATGTTTCGTATTGCCTGATGTTTGCGCGATGATGATGTTGATGTTATCTGATCTATCATTAACTCGAATTTTAATGATTAACATTCTATTAAGGGCATTCAAATCATTCATAGCAAAATACAATGTAGTATATACATCTTTATACAAATAATTCATTTTTCCAATATTCATGCAATTTGTCATATGCAAATCATTTCACAATTCTTTGCCTCATTAAAAACACTTCAATATGCAGTTTATTGAAAATCATTTCAATAATAGAACAATGATTGTAAGACTTGAAATAAGAAGAGATTGAATGGAGAACAAACTCCAATATAGAAACAAAAGAGAGAGTCGAATAACAAACCAAAAAGCTTGTTACACTTTGATTCCAATCCTCGGAATCTCTATCAATTCGGGCCTTCCTCATCGTCGGCCCCTATTCCAATACAATTAACAATCATATTATTAGTCGGGTATTATAGGAGTTCTATTTAGGTTTACTTTCTACCCGACTCCCTTCCGGTACATTGTTCATTTCGTTTTTTTTCCATTTCCTCGTCATTAGACATTCTTATCATTATATTAGCTAATGAGGGCAAGAAACAATGTTTGCCTAACGACCGGATTGTCGAGGCATGAAACATTTTTTATATAACTTGTATACTTGTAAGAACCCTTTCATTCACTTATTAGGATTCTCATTAGTTTAATGGATGATGGTTAGATTTAGTGGAAGAGATGAACCAAAACATGTGTGTCGCGCAGTGCGCTGGTAAGCCGCTACGCTGGCGGAGCATCACTACACCTAGACGGATCCAGCGATTGGAAGTCGGCCTTGGGTTTGCACAGTGGGATCTCTGCGCCTAGCGTGCACTCCCTGCGCCTGGGTGTAAGGGTGTGGTGATGTAGAAATTGATGTGTTCGGCCATTTTCCGCGAAAAGTGTCCACGATACAACCACTAAGCGAACTCTGACCTTTCAAATACTTTTTATACTACATTTGAGTTTTATTAGCGACGCCTTGATTAGAAAGGGGTTAGGGTTTCTTTTTTCTCATTTAACTCTTCATTTCACTTTCATTTCTCGCTTCATTTCATTTCATTCTCATTTGCTCCTTTACACTCCTCATTTGACATTTGCAAATTTATTTGACTCATGTAAACACCAGGTTTTATCATTTTCGTTTTAGCCATTTAAATATAGAAAAATATAATTTAATTTATTTTCTGTACTGAATATGTTATAAAGCCCCACATTGGGAATTGTTTTTCGGGCGTTACAGTGATAATAAGTTAGCAATCATGTATTCCCATAACAATAGGAGCTTCTCAAAGTCAAAACATATTGACATCAAGTTCTTGGTTGTTAAAGAAAGAGTTCAGAGTGGTCGAGAGTTTCCTTCAGGCATGTTTGACACCAACTCCATGATTGCAGATCCACTTACTAAGGGACTTACACCCAAGGTCTTTCATGAGCACACTACTCGTATAAGTGTCATATTGTTAGATGATATGTCGGTTTAGTGGGAGTTTGTGTTTATATTTGTTTTTGGACACATTATATATTTATAGACATTTCTTCAGAAATAAAATATTAAGTTTATTTTCACTCTGACTTGTAATGTTTGATCTCACAAAAAAAAAAAAAAAAAAGAAGGCAGAATCAATTGGAAATAGGCATGTGTAGATCACATTGCATGCAATTTTCATGCTACACATCTATGCTTGATCTATGTCGTTTGGTTATATTGATAAATGTGATCATTAATGAATTTAGTTATGATATAAATGTAACGAAAATTGCTTGGATCCTGTATTGAAATAATTGATGGATAAGGTTGTTTAGTTATGCTTTTGGTTAGGATAACAAATTTTTTAAGACTCATAAGGTTATGTATAAGGTATAACATATGTGGCCTAGTGTGAGATTGTTGGAAAACTAATATATGTGGGCCCACATATGTTATTAAGTGCTATTATATAGATTTACCTAAAATAACAATGACCTACTTAATGTTAATAATAGGTTGAAAATATGATATATTATGTGTAGATACAAGATAATAAATTCCCGATTTTATGATGGACGAAATCAGAATATTACTAATTAGGTTTCAGGGTTATGATCCACTAGATATACGTATTATTTTGTTCTTTCTCGACATCCCATCATTAGAGAGAAATAGAGAGAAATCTCAGATATATGTATTATATAAGAAGATCTAGAACCCGGAATCTTCAACGAATTAGGGATCCAAGTATGTTTTCACACTTATTGTAATATTATTATTCTTAATGTTTTGACATAGATCTCGGGATTATTTTGTTTGGATTAGAAATCGTATTGTTAGGGAAATGTGTTGGCATAATCTTAGGCAAAAATGTGTTGCATGTTTCAATCGTTTAACTAAGGCTATAAGAGAGTGTAACAAGGGATGCCACAATTGTTGTCTCACGAGTTGGTGCATCAAGTTGTGTGAGAAAACTTACCATATATGGTCAAATCCAATTTTTGGAGCAAATATTCTACATATTAGGAGACAATATTCCCTAGGACGAGTAAGGAAGACTAGAAGGTAATATTAGGCAAATCAAATTTGGAAAATTAGATCACGTTTGATGAGTTTTCTATGGGAGGCAAATACTCCATTATGATATTTATGGAATAAAATCGAAATATTTGATGAGCCAAAATCCGAATATTTGGTAAGATATTTATTGAGATAAAATCTAGAAAATAAAGGGATAATTGCAACGGTTAAGGAAACCTTCAAAAACACAAATTGGAGATCATCTTGCAAATCGAGGAGAATATTGAAAAAGATATTAAAGTACGAGACTAAAAAGGAGACTAGAAGACATTTCATGGTGTCTCTGGACCACACCAAAGCTGAAGTTCAAGATTCAAGGGTCAAAGAGTTTCATGGGAATAGAGTGTTATGAAGAGATCATTCTTAGGTATACATGAATGTATGGGGAGAATTTGGGCATGTGAATGTCTAGATGGCTTGTTTGGGGGAATAAGAGGATCTCATTATATGTTTCACTATGAAAAAATTAGGTGAAAAAGGGCGTTGGAGAAAGGGGAGAGTTTTGTGTTATGTGAACCAAAGCCAACTTTACGATTAAAAATAGTAGGGAACTAGGCTTCACGGATGTGAAACTTTGGCTAAAAGCGGGTGTAACAATCTCTTATTGTCACATCTTGTATATGCTGGTTTATCATTTTACATCTCCTACAGTTTTATTTTTAAGTGACCCAATCATTGATATGTGTCCCTGGATACAGATCTCTGATGGGACAGTCTTCGCATCCAGTTGATGCAACAACCATAAGAACACCAGTCAAAACAAGCAATTTTATTTCGTCTTTCACTTATGAACGTTGATGTTCATGGATAGGTGATTTCGTTTTTAGTCCGCTTATTTTACAAAAACAACCTATAAGTTGAGCCAATATACAGAGACATATATTGACATAACAATGGAAGAAACAAGAAATTACTTTCTTCCCTTTCCTTCTGGCATATGCTTTTGACATGAGCAATGAGAGAAAGTATAAGTTCAGTTGAGAGCTTGTGATCAGTCAGGAGTCATCTCACCATCCCAGCGATCGTCGATGAGCATGAAGAAGCTGGACCTCCTCGTATCTGTCTAGTGTTGTAGGACTTGCAGCTCAGGCATTTGTGAGCTATAATATGGTATTGGACTTCAGATTGTGTTCCACAGTCATTGCAGAGTATCCACACCTATACATGTTTAGAAAACCGAATTAGAAATTATCCACTTTCAATCAATAAATAAAACTGCATTCCTTTGGCTTGCTTACCATCTTCTTTCCATACATTTCAGGCATAGGACTTGAAGCAACCTGAGTTCATTTTTGTCAGCAACAAAATGTTAGGAAGTGAAAAAATAAATCAATTCTCTTAGCATATCAGAATGATCGAAACAGTAATAGTGATACCTCTCGGTCGAAATTTTCCCACATACTGGACATATCACAAATGGATTTTGAGCAAACAGGGCATGAGTAGCTGCAACATTGCATTGCATACATTTATTTCAATAAGAATCCGGCAGGCAAAGAATTTCAAATTTCCAGTAAAAAGTCTTTTGAACTAATTTCTTACCAATAATGCTGTTGCATTTCCTTCACACACTCCCAATGTATGGTGTGTCCACATTGTAAGACAGTAATATCTTTTGTTGTATCAAAAAGGAACTGTCAATTAAAATAGAAACATCCAAATGAGAATCGAATATTTCTTCCTAAGTTTCTTCTCTTTTTTATGATGATTTTGTTTTCTAGCTCAATTTTACCTCAAAGCAAACAGGGCAATTGTGGTGCATTGCCCTCTCCACACATCGGTGTGTATCCTTCATCATATTTGAATAGCAACATCCTGAAGCCAGAATTATGAGCTCCAAAAATCAGATATGGAGAAAGAAACAGAGTCCATAATTGGCAATATCAAGCCAAATAGTTATCTTTCTTACCACATTTGTTGCAGTGAAAGAAATTCTCCTTGCCTCCGGTTCTGTAAAAAGCATACAGAGGGGTTGAGTTCTGTAAATTGACACAATGACTGCCTAATGAAAACGAATTGCAATGCTGCAATCCTTTCACACATGAACAAAAATACCGAAAACTTCACCTGCAGATTCCGCATTCTTCACAATGATATTGAATCTTAGAAACCTGGACCATAAAATATGTGTCCAATAAGCAGCCATTTTTTTTTTATGTAGAACCATAATTCAAAGTTAAGAATAAGAAATTCACAAGGAGGGTTACATCATCATCAAAGAATTTGCATTTCTCACAAAAGTATTCCCCCATGCAAACACCACAGGCAATGCAATTCTGTTGGACCTGATAAAGAACATAAAACAAGACAATCAAAACCCATGTCATCTTTCCTAACCATATTTCTTATCAGTCAGAGAATGATCCATGTTAAAGACTCACATCTTGTTCAGTGCCACAAAGAGAACAAATGACCTGTAATTCCAAAATAAGGACGAAACAAATAGAAAATGATAAGAGAAAGGATCAGTATAGTAAAACCACATCAAGATCAAAGGAAGAAGACACTGTTAATCCCATACATAAAAACTTTATCCATATCAATTGAAGCTGTCTTTTTCAGTTCCATTCTTTGAATCATCTCAGAATGGACAAAAAGTTTATCCAATCATATTGCTCGGTAAGACCCATAAAAAAGAAATGAAGAGGAAAAATCAAGAGGCCACCCGGCTCATGGCAATCAATTCCTAAGACATGATCCCCAACCACAGAAAGAATTCTCTGGGAGACTGAGAACATTACCAAAGCAGAAAGGAAAGGTTCCTAGTGACCCACATACGCTTATGGCCCAGAAATACATAATCCAGAACTAAAAGCAGGGGAGAGGAAAGAAATATGGAAAATTGAAAGCCATCAATTCAGAATTTCAGAATTAAAATGAACTTATGATTATCTAGTTTGAGTTGGCAAGAAAAGAGCAAACCTTTTTAACTTCATGCCTCGGAATATCATGGCGATCATGAGGATCAATTTCCAGGGAATTCTGCTCAATTCGAATTGCCATTCCAAACACTCTTAGATAAAGAATAACAAAGATTGGTGGTTCTGAGTTTTCTTTTCTTAAATGTGGAAGCAAATACGAACACAAACCTTTGCTTCATTATGGCAATGCCTGCAATCAAAGATTTCATCACAGCAAGGAGCCCGAATCTTGCATTTCCTTCTGTAATGCGTGCACCTAAGCCCCCCCACCAAGAAAAGGAAACCCAGTTGCCAATCAGAGCTAACTTCCCAATAAAATTCAAAACAATACAATGAAAACATCAAGAAAATAAGAAATACCCGTATTTCCCAGATCCAAGCTCCATTACAGACACCTCTATTTCCACAAATTTCAAGCAATTTGCTATCGACCCGCCTTCAATTCTTCCTAAACCTCCTATATTTCAGCCCTTCTCCTTCCTCACCTGAACTCATTGACATCACCAAAATAAGTTTCGGTAAGAAAAGAAGATGCCTGAAAGATCAAAGAAAGTCAACAGAAAAACACATCCAAAAGGGTGTCTAAGAACTTCTAAAATTAAGAACATGAATAAAAAAGAACCCCCGTCTATCTCTCTAAAACACACGCAGAGACACGTACTCTATTTCTCTTTCTCTCTCTCTCAATCATAATCTTTTGGGCTGAAGAGGATTAACGGCAGACCCTAATCCCATAATTGTCGTCATGATCTTCCTAATAATAGAAACTGGTCATCATGGCCGAAATCCACAACCTACCCTCAATAAAACGCGGCGTTTAATGGACCCTTGTAGTTGTAGATATTGATAAAGCTACAGTGGTTCTCAAAATCTTCTTCTACACCACCTTCTTCTTCAAGCTTGGAGTAAGAAGTGGGTGGGAGTTAGGAGTTAGAACTTAGAAGTGGCTTTTATCTTGGCAAAATTTTGTCAAATGGATGGCGGGAAGGTAATGGGAGTGTGAGCCTGGGATTACGATAAACGTCTCCTTATCGTTTTGGTCGCTTCAGGAACACGGTTTTTGTATGATTCTGAAACCCCTCACTCCTTTACGAAGAACGTGTACTTCAATCGCCATGACCATCATAATATTTCTTCTAATTTTTTATTTTTAAAATGTATATTTTAATATAAAAAGGAAAAAATTATTTTTTTGAGAAAAAAAAAATACTTTTATATTTTCTTAGGGATAATATTTAGAAATGCCCATAATGTTTTGATCATATATCCAACTTATCCATTAGCCTTTAAATTTTGATTTTTGGGTGTAATATTATCTCTAATATTTGTTAAATATATCTTTATTGTCAACGAATAAATAAGTAAATTAATGTTTAACACGGTTGATGAGTTAATCTTTATAACGTTAAATGGCTGAATATGTCAATATCGTCAACCGAAGATAAATAAATGGCAGAACTTTAGCATGGTGGCTTACTTATTCATGCATGACATAATTTATTGACATATCACATTATTAACGGATGACACGTTAATGATATTGGACAATTATTTACACGTCTATTCATCATGTGATAATAAGACTATATTTGAATTATTGAACAAATAGTATAAGCAACATTATATTAAAAAAAAAGTTTAAAATCCAAATTGAACATATAACTAAACAATCAAAGACATTTTCATGCCGTATCCCGTATGTCTACAAAGAAATCATCTAAAAGAAATACAAAAAAAATTTATATTTTGTTATAAAGTTATAATAACGATGTAACAAGAGAGCGCGTGGGTGATGGTGGGATCTATGATTGAAACCAGGATATGAGAATGGGGAAAACAACTGGCCGCCCGCTGAAGCGCGACGTCGTTTTTGGGGGAAAGGTTTTACTTTTTAAAGAAATAATAAAAAAACGTGTTGATAAGGTTCTGACGGTTTCGTGACTAGGCGTGGGTCCCACAAGAACGTGGTGAGTCAACGTGGAGATTAATGAGTGGGTGAAAATGAGGGGCGTGGGTTAAAGCGGTTGTTTGCCTGGTTAGCAGCTTAATATCCGCGCGGCGCAAAGTAAATCTAAAAATATAGTTTGAAATAATTAGTTTTCTATATATCAATAAGATAATTTGAAAAATGCTTTTTTAAAAGATGCTTTTTAAAAATTTAAAAAACTAAAAATATCTTTTAAAAAAACATTTTTTAACTTAAATTGAAAATTTAAAATTATAAAATGTATAAAGATACTTTTCATGTAAAATTTTTTAATTTTTTTGAAAGTATCTTTTAAAAAAACATTTAAAAAAAATATATTTTGAAAAAATACTTTTCATAAGTAAAAACTATATTATATTTAAAAATATTTCAAAATCTATATTATTTAAGAAATTTTTTATTTTTTTTTACATTAAATATCTAAAAAGCCCTATATCCATGTTTGCAATACGCCCATATGAATGAGACGTGTTTGGAGACGAGCAATTCCGTTTCTCTGTTCAGGATTGTTTTACCCGTGGCGTGGGTTTATCCTAATATTTTTCTGAATTTAACTTATTCAATTTAATGTATATTCTTAATTTCAATTAAAAAGCACACATTTTCACCAAAAAGAGTTTTTCTGTTTATAAAAAAATATTTAAAACAAATATTATAAATAAATATTTTTTGTTTGACATCTATCTATTGCAGTAATAGCAACATCGTACAAATGAAAATATTATAAGAATTAAATACTGAAAAAAATGTTAGATTTCCCTAGAAAGAAATAAAATAACACGGTATCAAAATTCTCGCACTCGAATCAAAACTTGAAAATAACGCTAATCACAAGAACGCTCAATTTCATCACAAAATATTATTGTGTTAAAATCGATGTAAACTAACAAAACTTGAAATGTGAATTCGCTAATCATGCAAATATTGAATTTTACTACGGGGCCGAATTAATAACACAATACCGAAAATTGATAAAACTACTAAACTAGGGAAAGAAAATGAACCGATGAAAGTCGATTGAAAAGTTATGATTTATTAAAGTAGATCGATATCAGTCAGATCATCTATTGACTCTCGACGGTTTCATCGCTTCATTTTATAAATGTCTCACTTATCGCTTCTAAGTTTCCCAATTTCTCCACTCTCTCAATTTACTGTATTGACACCATGTCTTCTTTATTAAGTGATGTTTCGTTCTCGTTATTCATCTACGCTCCATTAGCAGACTTCGTTTTAAGAATTTTTTCCACATCTCCATTAGAGAGGTTTGTTACTCAAAAATATTTCACGTTTGCATATAACTGTCCCACCTCTCTACCACTTTTAATAAAGCTTCTTTTGCCTTCCAAAAAATTTAAAAATTTCAGAAATACCCTTGAACTTTTCTATGGTCTTGTTCAAATGGATCTAAACTCTTTTTTATTTTAATTTTATTCACGATTCTAGCTAAAGCTAGCTTAGCTCTACTAACTCCATTACTAGATCATGCAAAATTTCAATTTTGGTGCAAACAATTACCCCTTCATACATTGTGGGCCATATTATATGTACTAATGCCAAAAAAAAAAAAAAAAAAAAATTCTAGGTTTGGTTCCAACCATGATCCAAATTCAGCTTTACCACGACACATGAGCTCAAAGGTGCACAGCCACAAGTCGGATCAAATGAGAAGGCTATTATTGATTCCCTAAGAAAAAGTTCATGTCATTATCAAGTTTAAACCTTCAACATTCGTTCTTCCTCCACCAAAGGATATTGCACCCTCAAAGAATAATCATTCGACTTCTTCTTTAAGCAA
Source organism: Tetrastigma voinierianum (assembly GCA_016808115.1). Taxonomy (NCBI): domain Eukaryota; kingdom Viridiplantae; phylum Streptophyta; class Magnoliopsida; order Vitales; family Vitaceae; genus Tetrastigma; species Tetrastigma voinierianum. The sequence goes on from JAEQBH010003559.1 coordinate 68,841, forward strand.
CCCAAGATCATCTTCTTTATTTCTCAAAAAGAATTTATTTTCACTTTCCAAAATTAACCCTTTTGTTTTGGAGAAAGGAAAAAGAACCCCTTGTTAAGCAATTGGCGTAGCTACTAAAGACTATGTTAAGTCCCTGACAACGACACCAAAAACTTGTTAGCGATTTTCCGTAAGCACACGGGTTGCACAAGTAATACAGTGGACTAACAAGTCCAGATATCGATCTCACATGGAAGGTGTGGTTTTAGCAAGGATTGAGTACCCCGACTACTTAAGTCATCCACTATTTGAGTGACTCACGGTCGGGTAGAAAAGGTTTTAAAATAAACAAATAAAGCAAAAACAAAGTAGGAAGGATTAATGCCTACTACAAGCGAATGAGTTAATTACGAAGAAAGAACACAAGTGGAAGCAGAATAGTGGTTGATCAAGCCTTAATCGACGATTCATTTATATTTATGAAGTCCCACTATAAGAATATATACTTTGTTTGTCCAAGAACGTGGTGTATGAAGCTACACTTTGTTTCACTTCACACCAACCACCTACCTCTGGGTCCATCTAGGTCATTAAATGCGATACTTTTCTAAGGCAGTTTTTCCTCGTGAATCCTATTGGTCACCTCTCGGTCCATACAATAGGACTTCCCGAACTACGCTCGGATCAATCACCTCTTGATCCATATGATCCTCACATAATGTTAAGATGATGCTACTCCTAATTAAATCCATCTAGTATTAGGCATTCCTAATTCCCTAGAATTTTTTGATTAGGTTAATTAGTATTTCAATTAACTAATTCATACCTTAAGAGACCCGGACTAAATTTTAGGGCATAATCCAAGCATCACCAAGGATGCCCTAGTATGTGATCAAGACTCCAATCCTCGGCATTTGACACTGGGGCTAAAACCATAATAATCCTAAGAACTACACCAACCAACATCAATAAAAGCACAAATTCACAAAACCATTCTAAAAGATATATAAATCAAACATCAATTTAAGCAATCAACCATAGAGGAAAATTTAGCTATTCATCGCAACCCACAAATCTATCAAAACCATGTCTATTACATCCATAATAATGAAAGAGATGAGAAGAGAGTGAGAGTTAGAGATACAAAAAAAATATGAGATGAGGAATGCTCCAAACTCAACTCCAAGGTTGAATGAGATCCTCTAGTTTAAGGATTCTTTAATATTACACCAAATACAAAGTAAAATGAACAAAAACTCAAACCTGAAAGTGGCTTAAGAAGTAGAGAGGAGAAACCCTAAGAAGGGTGTTCTTCTTCCAAAAACCGAACCTTCAATAAGTCTATAATATATATATATATTTATAGGTAAATGGAAAATGGGTCAAAGATGGGCTAAAAATGTGAAGTTTGCCTGACATCCTTCACCTCGGTGAAGAAGGCGAAGGCTTCTTCGCCGAGGTGAACTCTAGAGTTGTCTTTTGTTATGTCCTTCCTTTTCCATGGCGAAGGGTAGCTTTGCCTTGGGCTTCGCAGTAGCAAACCAGTGTTTTGAACAATAGGTTCTTCCTTCTTAGCTGTAATGCCCCAAAAATACCATAAAATTTTTATAATAAAAATTCTTATATATTCTGGGTATAAATTGAGTCAACTTGGGTATTTTCCAGGGATTGTTAAATGAATATTGATTAAATGATTGTATGGCTAAGAGCCAAATGCAAATATTATATGCTAAATAAAAATTGATTGAACCCGAAAATAAACCCAAGTGTAAAAAGGGCAAAAGTGGAAAAATTGTGTATTGTGACCTATGGTCATATAAATGAGTTTGTAGGTCTAAGTGTGAATATTGAAAATTGAAGTGCAATTAGAGAGATTTATGGGCCATATAACACTGTAGAGAAACTTAAGTCAAAGAATGCATTTTGGTGGCAAATAAGGCCTTGAGGAGATAGGGATTTAAAAGACCAAATTTGGTATTAGATGCTCATTTTTGAGCAAACACGTTTTGGGAGAGAATGAGAGCAAAGTGTGGGAGAAAAGCTAGGGTTTGCAAGAATGAGTGATTTTGGTGGGATTGTTTCCCATTTCTTGATTCTAAGAGACCAAGCAACATGGAAGAGAAGATTTAAAGAGAATAAGGTAAGAAAACAAAACCCCATCTTCATCTTTTGTGATTTTGATTTTGGGGGAAAAGCCATAACTTAAGAAAAAGGGGTTTTATTGGTGCTAAACCACTTTGGAGTTGAGCCAGGATTCCATGGTGGATTTTTTATATAAGGATGAATCGATGAGTGCGACAAGAAATCAATAGAATTCACAATCTCGCTATTTCAAGGTAACTCGTGGAGCGGTACTCAAGACCCATTGTGCAGAGATTAAGGGTACTCTGCACCACCGAAAGTGGGACCCACTCATTGGTAGTCTGGACAGACTCTACTCACCTCCAAGTGGTATAGGTACCGATGCTTCCTGCAACCCTATTTTTGCATGCTATGCACTTTTAAGTCCCGTATTTGTGCACCGATTGTTTAGGGACGCTAATGAATGACTAATGGGGGTACAAATAAGAATGAAACTAAGTGAAAAACGTATCGTACCTCGCCGCAAGCTTCGCCTCGGCGATATTCGTTTAGCATGATTATTTGTTTAATAACTAAGAGTGGAGAAATTGCATTTGACTAGGTACGGGTGAAGACGACAACCTGACCTAGGATTAGGGGTTAAACGGGTGACGGGTGAAAAACATGTAAACCCGTACACGACACGTTTAATAAACGGGTAAAAAATCGAAACACGAACATGAACCGTTTAATAAACGGGTAACACGACACGACTCGTTTAACACGTCTAATTTTAAACGGGTTGGGTCGGGTTAACACGATAAACCACTCATTTGACCCATTTACTTGTTTACCACTCGTTGACCCATTTAACACGGTAAACCACCCGTTTAACCATTTACCTGTTTATTTAAAAATGTTTACTTCATAAAACTAATAAACTAATGACAAAAATGTAATATTTAGAGACATCATTCATACCACACCACTATATAATAAAGTACAAATTACAATCTAAATATTCAAATCCAAAGTATCCAAATTCCATCAACAACCATATTACAAATCATAAATACAATCCGAAATAACAATCATATTACAAATTACAATCTCAAACAACTATAAATTCCATGATTCACAAAATTCCGTGAAAGATATCAAATTCCACTCCACGACAACGAAAGGTGTTCAACAACCAAATTCCCATGCCATACACAAATTAAAAATGAAATATTGGTATAACATTAATAATTAAATAAATTCATAACTAAATAAGTACCAAAAACTTGACATTACCTCTTTAGTCATGATCAATGATAGATATAGAATTAGAACATTGATGGATATAACTTTATTAGACTCATATTTGATTGAAAACATCATCATCTAATTCCTTCGAATCATCACTAGAATCATCACAACTAAGCACAACAAAACATAAATGAATCAACGATCATAGTGAATTAGAATAATGAGAAAATAATACTTGGTAAACCTGAATCAAACTTACTACTCTTCCCATGAATCCAATCTCTAGTGCCAAATCAAAGTCGGGATGCTTCTAGCAGTGCCAACTTCGATACTTATTCAAAACTCTACCACCTATTCAAATGCGTATTCGTATGCAATCGTAGAAATATGAATTGCCATCACATCACAAGCCAACCGAGACAATATAGGATGTCGAAACTGCTCTCCTTTCCAAAAAGTTAGAATATCCAACTCCTTTTCGATCAAGCCTTTTTTCATTAAAATACAATCAAGAACTTGTCACTGAGAAACAGAGCATCTTCTCTTCACGCTTTTCAAAATCCTACATTTTATACAAAGTCATTATTATTATACAATAAACTACCTTTGATCACATTCAATTCAAACAAAATAAATTATATTTTACCCGAAAAGGCTCGAATCATCAAGACCATGAGTCTCGCTTAACTGTTTCTCACTACTAAGTACTTGGAACAACATGTGACAAGTTGACAGAGTATAATTCAAAGAGCTCAAATAAAGTATCCCGAATACTTGAATTCATAGGAATCACCAATTACATAAAAGCCTTGAATAAGCCCAATCTACAAACTCAATTTTGTACGAGGATCTAAGATGATAGCAATGAAAGAATCACACTATACTTTGACCAATACTATTAAACTCGCATGCATGCATGACGCCCCATTATTCTCATAAACTATCATTGTCCGTCAATGCCTCCTTCAAAGTATGTTGAATTAGGAACACTCGAGGGAAGTACAAATTAGCCATGGGATATGATGTACTGTATAATAAGCAAGTAACTTTATGAAACACCCTCAACAAATTAGGAAATCTTTTTCTTACTTTGCTCCATTCTTCTTGGGAAGAACAATGTCTATAATTAGAATCACTCAACTGTAAATGAATAAATGCACGACGATAAAAAAGTGCACTGTCAAGCATAACATAAGTTGAGTTCCACCTAGTTGGAACATCCCCTCGCAAACCTTTTTTACTCTCTAATGAAACTCGAGCAAATACAATCCATGAACTTTCTTTTCCTTCCCGATGAGCCTTTAACATATTCGATGCTTTCTCGACTTTTATCACCGATTCATCAATTTCTTTCACCCATCTGACTATCATCTAAGAATATGTGCAACAATCGAACATGAAAGAACTTACCATCCTCAAGAGAGCATTTAAGGTTAAGTTGACTCTTCAACAACTCAACAAAACAATCATTACTAGAAGCATTATCCAAAGTCAAGAAAATAATTTCTTCAATTCCCCAATCAAGAAAATGTATAAATTTTCTCACAATGCAATATTCGTTGTGGAGGGCATGAGACAAAGTTCAAAATTTTTTTCTGCAACTTCCAATTTAGATCAACATAATGGGCTGTGAGAGAAACATATCCATCAGTCGATATAGAAGTCCACAAATCAGATGTCAAACAAATTCTTCCAGGAAGGGAACCCAACACAATTTTAAGTTTATCCTTCTCTCTCTTGTACATTTTTAACACATCTGATTTTGCAAAGATTCCTAGAAGGCATCTGATAGTTGTCATAAGCATACTAACATTGCTCTAATACCCTCATATCGACAAATCAAATGGTAAATCATGTTGCGGCTGCCTTCAACCGCTAACTCACGAAACTTTTCGTGATCAAATTTGTGGATCGCATTAGCATAGATCCTTGACCTTGACCGTAAGCAATTGTCCAATATCCCATGTCTTTTTTTTCACACATTTTTCCATGTGAGTATGCATGTTACCGCTCCATGACTAGACTCACATATATATTTGATACCACAATATTATGCGTACATGCTTCTCATTGCCCTGGATATTTTTCTATTTAATTCGTGCGGCTTCATACTGGAAGTATTTTAAGCTCGCTACGATTAGATTTACCTTCGTAGTTGCACTTCAGCTGATGTCCGTGTTGCTGGAGTTGCAGCTACATTAGATTCATGCCCAACCTGATCTTCTTCATCAGAAATTATAATATCGTGGATCTAAGAATCCATCTGTTTAAGACAAAAAAATAGAATTAAATAGAATCCATTTTGCTCAATACATACATTTGTCCAGAATATGATGTTCATATATCCTAATAAACAATGTAAGCCCTGATTAAATAAATAAATTCAAAAGAAACCATTAAAAGGGGTCAAAGATAATGGCCTTAAACCCAAAAGAATTAAGAAACCATCAAGTTGACATGGGATTATCCATTATATTGAACAAATAAGTCAGCAGAATGATAAAAGGAAAAAATAGAAAACAAAACCCGACTTATTGTTTAAAGGATAGAAAAAGTTAAAATAAGTCACAAGGATAAAGGAAAAAAAAATCAAAACCCATCTTATTAATGGAAGAATCGCATTCCTCACCGAAACAAACAATGACATCCAGAGACCAAACATGGGGCTGTTATTGTGACTTGACTTATGACTTGAGTCTCTCGCTATTGTGACTCCTTGAAGAAGATGAGTTAATAACTCTCCATTCATGAGCAAAAACACATGTTAACATTCCTTCTTTATGTATTATTGGTAAAACGATTATAAACAATCTCAGTTCCCCCTGTGTATGAAATTATGAAGTTTCCCCACGAAGTATGAATATTTTCACTTTGGATCCCTCTAGATCCTAAATTTATATTTTGATTCTAACTCTAATGCAATGCTATTCAACACAAGAATACTCCCTGTAGCAAAGTAAGAAATTTTGCAAGTAAATTAATAAACGTATCAATTTTCTTTTTGGCATATGCTTAAGTAAAATTTAAGAAGCCATAACATATAAAGAGGTCCAAATTTAAATATTTATAACCCATCTAAGATCACTAACTGTCGAACGTGGGGATTGTCCAAATTTTCGATAAGATTAGTTATGAAAGTAATTCCAAATTTGAAAAAGATTTTTGCACCTAAATATGTAAGTTCACGACATTGAAAAGATTGTTCCCAGGTTAAAACATTGCTCCAAGTGAAGAAGAAGATCATTATTTGGATCACTAATCTTTTATTTAAATCTTTTATTTTAAGAAGATGATCTTCATAACCTACGAAGAAGATGACTTCAAATAAAAAGATTTAAAAAAAGATTTAAACAATTTAAATAAAAAGATCACTAAATAAAAGATTTAAATTCACAAAATCAACTAACCAAATCAAGAAGCCTAAGTTATCAAAGATTTACCTCAAGCCAAGAGTCTTGGCCCGAAAATCTACTGTGTCTAACCCGATCTAAACAAATCCGTCAACGTATCTAAAACAAACTGTATGCTGACCCCAATCCTGATTAACCTCATGAACCCGAGGGGACCTCCCGACACTCTAATGGATATAGAAACTTTTCCTCAAAATAGTCAAATAACATCCATGGAGCGAACCCCTTTACAATCCTTAACATATCTTAAAATAATGCTAAGCCAAGATAAATTTATTTTATATTTTTATAAATGTTTTTGAAACATACGGAAAGTAACAGGAGCAAAGGAGCCCGCTGAGTGTACATTTTCATTGAAATAACATTTTCGTGATATATCAAAGTAATACATACTTATACAATTAAATTCACTTCTCGCTCTTAAACATTTATGTTTTTAAACTTTCTTTCTTTCTTTATAATAAATACTTATACAATTAAATCCATTTATGCCTAAACTTTCTTTCTTTATTTCTTTCTTTCTTTCTTTCTTCTTTCGATGGAACCTGTGGGAATAAACACACCTGGTCAAGCTTCCGGCACGACTGAGGGACAAGCACATTCCGGGCCATAACCACTACGCGTGAGAAACTCACGCTTGCATGTGGTTCCGCCATAGCACTTCATCACGCAAGGATATCAGGACACTCATTTCCCTCCCCGCGTTAGTAACCTATAACTTACCCTAAATCCTTACACGCTTTAAAGTACCTGGTCGATATCGCCTCATAATGGGCCATACGGGGTTAAAAACTATCAAGAAACATTTATCAAAATACATTTATAAATCCATTTAAATCCTTTACTTTATCATGAAAAACTCATATATATATATATATATATATATATATATATATATATATATATATATATATATGCAAATATACATATGCATTCTTTTACACATTTTTAAATTTTCATAATACCTTTAACATACGCATACATATAATTTAGTATAAATATATATATTGATGCAAGATAAACATGTACATTAAATTTTCATTTACATTAAACTTTTCATTTAGGCAATATAAACATTTACATTAAACTTTTCATTTTAACATCAAAATAATTCACTTTTAAAATTCACTTTTAAAACTCAATTTGCAAAACATCATTTTTACACTCACCGTTCACCGCTCGATCCCGCTTTTCCGCTTCCCGTCCGATAATCCTTTTCACCTTTTTCAAGAAAACCACAACCATACATTAACTTCCATTGAACTACCCATACACATTCATTTAAAGCCAAATGAACAAATTACCCTTAAGCACTTAAAAACCCATTCATTTTGGCCAACCTTTTTCCAACAATACTTATAGACTTTTTGACCCCAAAAATTATTCAAAAGCTCAAAATTTATGAAACTCTAGATCAGTCCTTTATATATCCACGACATCTCTTTAAATTTTCAATTTAAAATTCCTTTCTAAGGCCCTCAACCATAACACAAGTTATTACATCTAAATGACTCAATTTGCGTAATTGTAATCCGCATGCCCACTTTTTGACAAATTTTATGGGCACTTTGGGATTACAATTCTAAGCTTCTTGAACTTCCTTCAGATAAATTTCCTTAGAAATATTCACTCAGGAAACTTGAATCACTCAAATCGGACTGGTGAAAATGAGCAAGTTATGGTCAAAATATTACGACAAATGGTCGAACAGGAAAAACAGAGTATTTCGTACCGAGAACTGCATACCAAGCTTACTACGCTTACTTGGTAAATTTCGGGGCACTTTAGGGTTACAATTTGCACAAAGAGCACTTCCTTCAGATAAATTTTCCCAGAAGTCTATTTGCATCTAGAATTTTGAATCACTAAATCAGATCCGAATGAGCAAGTTACGCTCAAAATACGAAAAGTTCTGGCCAAAATGTAAAAACAGTAGCATTTGCATCGAGACTACTCGCTCAGAAAATGAATTTAATGTGGGCTTTTCTCAGATTTTTTTCCATATTTTTCTCCATCCAATTCAACTCTATAGTCCATATACACTCTCTAAAACTATTTCATTTTCTCATCTCGACATCTCTTTCTACTCTAATTCATCTTTCTATTTCATACGCTGGTGATTCTTCAAAAAACCCTTTTCCCTCGAATTATTTCCAAACAACTCCAAATACGGGTTATAACCCATACACAACCCAAATATGATACTAGTTAGGCTCGCTTGAACCCTAACCTCAATTACTCACTTACCCATGAATCCATTTAAAAGAGAGGATTCCATAACTATCATGTAATTTATATGGGTTTTACCACCCTATCTTCTTCAAGAAATCCAAGGGTAGGATGCAATTCTATCAAAACCCTAGCTTCGGGAGTATAAGCTATTAACCATACAAAGACTTAAAATTCCATGTATCCATTACCAAAGGCCATGGGCCCATACCTTTGCTGAAGCCAGCTTTCTTCTTCTTCTTCTTCCTCTTCCTTCCTCTTCCTCTTCTTCTCTCTCTTTTCCTCTTCTTCAAAACCTGTACGGTTCTTTCTTGCTTGGGGAGACAAAATGAGTTAATTTTGTCTCCCTCCCCTTTAATAATTTAACTTTATTTTATTTAATTATTCCTCCATCCTTCTATTAATCACAATCAACTTATTTTATTGCATTTGAGCCCATGAATCTAATAAGTATTGGTCCATTTTAATGAGTCACAAACCCTAACTTAGCCATTAAGAAATGTTTTACTGGCTCACAAGAAAATATCTCCCTTATAGCAGCTTTTATCTCAGTCTCACCTTATACTGCTTTTATACCGATTAAATGTCAAAATATTCTATGGTCGTCTAAACTTCAAATTGACCATGAAATATTCTAATTAAATCCTTCACATTGGATTCCAGACTCTGAAATCACCGAAATCGGATTTTAAAATTCCATTAAAACCCGCAATCCCACAATAGCGCATTATTATCGACCACGCTCGCATTGCCTAGAAACGATCCAAACTGACCGCTTCACCTGCTAGACTCTATGGATTGCTCCCGGACATTTTCGTATTTTCTCGGCCCACTTAAAATTTCAAATAAGAACTCCAATTTTCAACCGAAATCACTATTCACTTAAATCTCCAATTTCTTCTAAATATCACCAAAGTCATAGAAATTGAAATTTCTTAAAATTCCTTGTAAACCCCTCCATCCTGGATATACTAAGAAAATCAATACTATTCCTTAGGGGCACCCTATACAATTTTTGAAAATTTTCAATTTTTATGCCCAAATGACATCCCGAGCGTTTCTAAATTCTAATTCCACCTCATGTCTATCATCGACTTAATCGGCTCAAAACTACTATTATAACATTCAATCAGTCGGGGTTTACTAAACTGCCTTCAACGGATTTAAAACAAATTCGCTTCGAACGCTTCACCTCGTTCAAGAATGTTCACCGCTGAGAGAGAGGGAGAGCGACAGAGAAAGAAAGATTCACCGTTCAAGAACAAAGAGTGGAGGTGCAACTGAACACAAAGCCTCACCGTTCAAGAATTTGCAAAGTTAGATTAGGTTAAGAAAAAGTTGCTTTATATATTTTTCTATGTGGCTGTTATTAAAAAAAAAATGATTAATTTTTTTTAAAAAAATATTAATTTATTAATTTTATTTAAACTCGTAACGTTATAAACGTGGCTAGCATGTCTCACCCGAACACTCCAATTCGCTATTAAACGCGGTTAAACTGTCGACCGCATCACCCTAACCCGTTTAGGTCTCACCCAAACTCGTTTAATCAGGGGTTAATCGTGTCGTGTTGAATTTTGACAGGCCTACCTAGGATTGACATCAAAAGAGAAAAAAAAAGATCGATAATTTGGTTTGTTCACTAAACCTCTATCCTTACTACAAGTGTATTGATTGTGTACTATGTAAATGTTAAATGATTGTATGGAATATACATACATAAATTGAAAGGTAAATATGAAATCGCATAATGTTATGAAATAGAGAAATTAGAATGAATTGTCAAATATTTGCTTGTGTGCATTTATTTGAATTGCAAATGATATTGTCATATTGTGACATAACAAATCAAAGTGAACTATTAGTGTGGCGACCCCCGAGCTCGGTCCGACCCGATTGGTGGATCCGAATCGAAACCTCGTGGACACCCGGCCGAAGCCATTTATCAAATACATTTCATTCATAAACGCTGCTCTCTCAAACTTTCATGAATGACTCATTTGTACAACCCATAAACATTTACAAATTCAATAGCCCATAACATTTAACAAAAATACATTTAAATGAAGGTATTTCCATGCCTTTTCAAAATGATTATAAAATGGGTTCAAAAAGTTCAAATTGTTTTTACAAAATATCAATGTTCAAAAGAAATGGAGTGAATGCACATGACTCGAGCATACCCGCACCCTCTCTTTACGACTCCAGCCCTCGATCTCGCCTTTAGTCCTGCTCACTCCTGCACTGCCGCATTGATTAAAAACAATACGCCAAGCATTTCACTTGGTTCTATACACCTATCTCTAGCGCTCGCTTTAAGTCAAAGCATGCAATTTTTTGCTAAACAAAAACTTTCAAATCTTTTCGATGATCAATAATGCAATACATATAGTTATTTTTACATAACCGCTACTTCGCTCATTGATCATCCCAAATATACACTTTCATATGTTATAAATCATTTATAACCAAATCATGCATTTCACAATGCACTTTTCATTTCAATTTGCAATCATGGTTTTCAATACCAATATCAACAATCTCAAATCAATTCAGTTCCGCCCTTAATAAATTTAACTTATGTTTTCGATATACATGATATTGGAATCACCGGGCACTGTCCCGTTAGGGTCAGCAGCTCAGATAAACATTTATTTTATAACACTAAATAGTCCCGCTGGGTCAGCCGGGACCGGTTATTAAAAATCATTTCAGCGAATACAACTCGATAACCCACCCCGCCGAGCTACTGATCGAGTGACACATCAATACACTTGTTTGCAGAAGATTACTAATTTGACTCCTATTAGTATACCACCTATTCTTAATGTTGTAATTCAAACGTTAATATCTCTATCACATGCTCAAATCATTTATATCAAATACAATACAATATGTACATTTGTATAAACAGTTCATTTCCAATACTCATGAAATTTTCATATGCAAACATTTCATAATCATTTGCCTCAAATCAATTAAAGCAAATCAATATGCTTTTCTTATGCATTTAGAACAAACATTTCAAATATTGAAACGATAATAGAAGAAGATATAACAAACCAAATCGATCTCTTTCTTTTTGCTTGACTTCAATCTTGATCCTAGGTTAGGTGATCCTCACCGGTCCCTAGCAAATCACACACATCACATTTTTAGTGAACTAGCACTAATCACACTTAACGACTATTGCCAAGGCGGCGAGGTACAATACGTTTTTCACTTAGTTTCATTCTTATTTTAACTTATTAATCATTAATAGGTTCCTAAACACCGGTGTACTTAATATTTATGGTTTTCGGAACAAAATTCGAAAATTTTTGCCTCTGTGAATAGTGCCTTAGTGCTTTGCCGCGTCGTAGCACTACTTTGCTGCAGTGAACCCGTGGCGGCCTTTTTGGCCATTTTGCTTCACCATGGCGAAGTAGCCCACGCTGCGGCATGGGTTCCTTCGCTGCGGCGAAGGAGCCTGACTCTGGTTTTCCTCCTTCGTGATTTTTCTTCAAAAATCCTCAAAAACCCAAACTAAAACATGAGATTCACTCCCAAAGACATCCAAATACCATCCTAAACCAACCATGAGCAAAACCCCTGGATGGATTAGGGTTTTTCTATCCTAAATATAATTTAGAGAAATCTAGGTTTTGTAAAATACCTTAAAATCCTTTTGAATCTCCTTCACCCAAGATGCTTGATCATTTAGAAGCAATGAAGGGGAAAAAATCACACAAAAATCACTTCTTCTCCAAGCCCTAAATTCTTCTTTCCTCAAAACCCCAAATGTGTTTTTGCTCCAATGAACATTCTAACACCAAAAATGCCTTAAGTCATATTTTCACCCTAAGGCCATGTTTGGCACATCATAAATCCCATTTCTAATTTTTGACATTTTAACTCTTAATTTCACTTTCATTTATCATTTAATTCACTTGGCATTTAAGCTCATTCTCATTAGACCCTTAGGTCCTCATTTACAAATTTCCAAATTTGCCATTTTTCACTTGGGTTTATTTCTGGGTTCATTCAATTCTCATTTTAGCTTATAATATTTAATCATATGCTCACATTTTCACTTCACTTTTCACTATTTAACAATTTATCAGTTTTCCCGGAAAAACCCAAATTGGCTCCATTTATACTCGGAATATATAATAAAAATTATTATAAAAATTATAGGGTATTTTTGGGGCGTTACAATTAATGACCAACTTGGCGGGATGCGCCAATCGGCATCCACCATGATGGAAGAATTATATTGCTAAATGTCTCACTTGGCGGGATGCACCAAACGACATTCGTCATGATGATGTATGACATTTATTAAATGATTCTCTTGGTGGGATGCACCAATCGGCATCCGTCATGATGATGAACTGAAATTGCTAAATGTGTAAGCACATTTCCGAATGAAAAACAAGACGGGATTCATCAAGCGGAATTTGTCGTGAAATTGAATTAAATAGTCAAGGTGACATAACAAACTTGACGATTGAAAATGTGATTGTAAACCAAATACATATTTATGAGTATATGCTTAAATCTCATGAATTGAATTGTGAAGGAATTGTCAGATTGAAAATGCAGCGCTTTGTAAATTAGTGCGCATGTACAAATGGCAAGCATATGTATTATTTATGCATTAACCATTGAAATAGAATGACAAGCATGATTATTGTATGTAGAATCAGATAGAACCACTCAAGACGGTAAAATGCTTGGGCATGTAGTTTTTTTAACTATGCCAGATATCGAAAGAATGTAAAGTTATGCCAAGAACAAGAAGCGCAGAAATATGTAGAATCGTGTGGGGTATAAGTATATAATCCCAACATGAGCATACATCGCATTTTGAACATTGATATTTTGTAATCAAACGAAAGCAAACTCAGAAATATATTGTTTTTATTTTTTTGAAGGGCATGAAACGCCTTGAATGTAAATGTGTTTGCAGTAAATAAATGTTTATGGGCCTACCATTTGAAAATGCTTATGCATAAATACGAGAACCCCCAAAATGAAATGACGTGAAATAAAACGCTTACAAGATAAATAAAACGCCTGAAAGAACCGGCTTTTGTTCGGATCCACCATTCGGGTCAAGCCGATGATTCGGGTCGCGACATTTTTGAAAAATAAAATTTAATAAAGCAGTAAATAAAAAGAATTAAACGATATCCCTGATCCAAGCCTCGACTCACCAATCGCCTGACCTAAGGGGGACTACATTAGCTTTTTGGCATTTCCTTGTTTGATTTACCTTTTAATCCTGCAAAACATAAGCAAATGAGGTATTAGTGTAATCTTTCGGAATATAGGTGTGAATCTAGCATTTAGGTTACATAAACACATGGAAAACACGCTATAAATGCTAGTATGATTCACACCTATCACCCCACCCTTTACATCTTCCTCCTTATTTCACGACGTCTCAACCGCCGAAGTTGCTGTCGTTGATAACACTGCCTCCACCGCCACTGCTGCCATCGACGATGATAGCGTCGCACTTCTAACCGCTGTTGCCACTGCTGGAATTGGAGTTGAAGCCGTTGCCATCAACGCTGCCACAAAGATCACAGTTGACAATGTTGCGGAGTCCCCTAAGCTGTCATTGAGTTCTCTGCTAACGCTGCCACTCGGCCCACTCCTGTCGTCTTTCTAGTTCCCGTCGATTGTTGAAGATGCTGAGGTTGACGTCTCGTCGTCATTGCAATCGGAGGATCAATGTTCTGCTGCCATCAAAGTTGGTGATCCAACTATCAGACGTTCACTTGAAGCTGTTGCTTGTTCGTTGAAGCTCATTGCCGCTCGTGAAGGAAGATGTCAATGCCGAAAGTTGTTCATCATTTGTCGACAATGGTAATTGCTAAAAATAAAATATTTTCCAATGTCCTTGATAATGATTCTCGATGCAATTTTTTCTTGAGGAAAAATGTTTTGGATGCAATTTTCAAGCTTTCCTCAATACAAAAAATCGAAACTTTCTTTGATGCCATTTGAAACTTTTCCTGAGTGCAGATTTTTTCAAAAAATAATCTTGAATGCACTCACAGAACAATTCTTTGATGTTGTTCGGCTATTTCAAAGATTTTCTTGAGTGCAAAATACAAAAATATTCATGAATGCACTCTAAAAAAAATTCCTCTGAAGTCGTTTGGCCATTATGAACATTTTCTAAGGTGCAGAACTTGAAATTATTCATGAATACACTTTCGAAGAAATTCTTTTAAAGCCTTTTGGCTATTTCAAACATTTCCTGAGGTGTAGAACTCAAAAACATTCATGAGTACACCTTTGAAAAAAAATTCTTTTGAAGTTGTTTGGTTTGTTTCATTTTCTTAAGTGCATATACTGAAAATAAACCTGAATGCACTTTCGAAAAAATTCTTTTGAAGCCGTTTGACTGTTTTGAAAATTTTGTTAAGTGCAGACTTCAAAAATATTCATGAATGCCCTTTTGAAGTCATTTGGTTATTTCGAAAATTTTCTTAAGTGCAGACTATGAAGATAATCTTGAATACACCTTTGAAGAATTGTTTTGAAGTTGCTTGGTTGTTTCGAACATTTTCTGAGGTGTAGATTACAAAGATAATCTTAAATACGCCTTCGAAAAAAATTCTTTTGAAGTCGCTCAACTGTTTTGAACAATTTCTAAGGTTCAGATTGAATGATTTTCAATAACATCATGTTGATTGACCCTTCACCTGGACTTGAGCTTTTTCTTTGGTAGATTGTAAGTCGTGCTCAGCTGTGCGGATTTCGCTTTGTTCATCTAGTAGAAACCACTTTAAAGGTAGCTCGGGCCGATACTTTCGCCATGTCAACATTCCCATTAGCAAGCCGGGAGATTTAAACTTAAGTGACTATAACTTTCTTGGATTTGTTTCTTAAGGAGCTTCTTGTGTTGGTTGTATGGCTTCCAACCCAGTCCCATCCTTATCACGGTAATCCAATTTTGTGCTCTTTCTTCCTTGATCAATGCTAGCTCTGACATCATTTCGCTTTCAGAAAATTATTCTCCTCCTTTCGCTGGGGCCGTAGTTCGCATTATCTCTTAGAGACATCTTCTTCTCCACCCAGTTTCCCTTTCCATTGAGATCAAGAACTCAAACTACTTTGGAAGAAGTTACTTAATTCTTACAGTGGTAAACCCGACCAAAATCACGCCACTAAGCCAGATGGATGGGTCAGATTGGTTACTAGGTTGTCTTCGCATTTTAGAGGACTTTGGATAACATTGGGGATTGAGCGGTTCATTCATCTTACCAATGTAAACACTTCGCTTAATGTGGAATTGGTGAGTGTTGCACTAAAATTCTGGTCCAAGAGTGTCAACTCTTTCCTGCTCCCTTTTGGCCCCATTTCCATCACATTAAGAGATATTACTGTTCTCATAGGTCTACCTATCTGAGGTGCTAATGCGCTGTGTCTGGTTGATGTTTAGGATTCTTCCCTCCATGCTATAGAGGTTTCCTTAACCACTCAAACTTCATACTCTGCCACTATCCGAAAATGGCATGATGTCACTAGGATTCCATTGATTGGTAAGCATGTCGAGTTCTTATAGGTTCTCTTACGCAAATATGTATTTTTTCCTAACTTTGGAAAATCGGCCATGGAGTACTTACCCTTGGTGAAGACACTTGCTCTAGGTCGGCCTTATGCCCTTAGGCACTTTACTCTTGGCCTTGGTTTATCAGGCCATGAGTAAATATGTTTTTTACGAGCCTTACCATAGAGTTGGTGGTGCCTTGTGGTTTGTACAAATGTGGTTATTTGCATATTTTCCAGAGCTTTCGAACAAGAAACCTACCTCTTACAAGACTTTGGGACTTCATGTCGCGCATTCTCTACTTACGATGCCCTTTGATAATCTTATGTCATTCTTCTTGGGTTTGGTAGATCAAGCATTGATACACTTATTTATGAGGCTTGATTCTATACATATTTAAGCTTGGAATCAGATTTTGGCTTATTCTCAGCCATATTTGCATGACTTTGAGAGTCTCGTGGTCTCTGCTAGTATCACTTGTAGAGTATTGTCAAATTTTTAGGAAATAAATTAGAATTTTATTTGAAATTACTATTTCATATTTTATTTAGCACCTAATTTCTAGATTTTCAGTTTGAGATTGATTGATTTGGGTTTTTTTTTCTGCCTTGTTTGCTTAATCTAATATGGGATATTTCCTATAATTTATTTGTACTGTTTCAATAGTGAAGCAACAGAATGAGATGTTTCGAAAAACTTTCATGATATCAGAGCTGTAAGTATTTTTTCTTTCCTTCTTACTAATAATGAGGTCATAAAGGTCAAGGATGACCTGAAGCACTCAAAGAAACTGCCGCCCTTATGGCTCCTTTTTGAACCTATTCCGACCAACTTAATTCCATCAAGCTTCTACCACATCTATATTTCATCGATTATTATTCTTAATTCAACCTTATCTTATTGTTAGGAGACTCATGAGCCTTCTTACCAACCCTAATGTAATTCCTTTTACCAAGGAGCAATGAGCACATGTGCAAATTAGTTCAATCAAAAAATGTTCTCGTGTCGAAGGTAACCCCTTGTCACGCTTGGTGTTGTCTTAATTCTATTCATTCTGATAATTGATTCTAGAGCAACTGATCATATGATTGGTTGTTCTAAAATGCTGTCCTTTTTATAGTCCTCGTAAGTGTGCAATAAAAAGGTCAAACTTGGTCGATGGTTCACTCGACAATCATTTGACGGACCTATCAACCCGCTCATTGGATAACCCCTTCTAGATGTGCTCTATGTTCCTAATTTGTCTTGAAATCTATTATCCATCAATAAATTTACTTCTAATCATCACAAGCCTAACTAATTTTTTACTCTTCTGCCAGAGTTTCTAGAATTTAACCACTAGGGAGAAATGATCATGCTGCTAAGGAAAAATATGGGCTCTATTATTTTGATGATGGACCTAACTTGAGTAGACAATTTCAAAGTACTAGCAAAATTTTTGCTTCTATTTCCAAAGAAAACGATGTCATGCTATGGCATTATAGGTTAGGCCATCCCAACTTTCAGTATTTGAAATACTTGTTTCCAAATTTATTTAAAAATAAAAGTCAAACTTCTTTTCAATGTGAAGTTTGTCAATTTTCCAAACATCATCGTGCATTTTTTCCCCCAACCTTATAAACCAACCACACCATTTACTGTGATCCATAGGGATATTTGGGGTCCATGTGGGCAAAAAATGGTTTGTGACCTTTATTGATGATCACATAAGATTAAGTTGAGTTTATTTGATGAGGGAAAAATCTGATGTGGAAACAATTTTCAAAATTTTTTACACCATGGTGCAAACAAAATTTCAAAAAAATATTCAAATATTGTGGAGTGATAATGGTCGAGAGTATTTCAAAAATACTTTGTGCCAATTTTTTTTCTTGAAAAAGGAATTGTTTATCAAAGTTCTTGTATTGACACTCTACAACAAAAATACAGCTGGTCGAAAGAAAATACATTTACTGAAGTAGCTCGAGCATTACTTTTTACCAATAAAGTACCAAAATATCTTTAGGATGAAGCTATTCTACGCTTACATACCTCATAAATGAACAATGCTTGACATATCTTAAACTTTGAAACACTCTTTGATGTTTTCATAGTTTTTTCCTACGTCAATGTGACTTTTCTTCTTTTGTTACCATTAAAGATATTCGAGCTGCATCAGATTTGTTCATATTTCAGAGTTATAATTGAGGGAAACTTGAACTTTGTGCCACAAAATGTGTGTTTGTTGGATATGCTCCAACTAAAAAAGGATATAAATTTTCAAAGAAAATGTTTGTTACCATGGATGTTACATTTTTTGAATTGATTCTCTATTTCATGAGTCATTTTCAAGAGGGGGCCAAAATAAATATTTAGTTTTTTTTTTTTTTTTCCAAACTAAAGATTTACAAAATGATCATTCAACTTGACAATCCAAGCTTTATTATATCCAAGGAAAGTGGTTCAAGTGTTTTGCGAATGCCTTAAAAATCCCTGGGGTCCCGCTGACAAATTGGTCAACTACATGAATTCTGTGGATTTCTAACCCGATACCACATCAAGAAGTCCCATTTATCGATCCATATTTTCACAAAAATCGGTGCCAGAGTCTCCTGTTCAAGGTGAGTTCTACCTGGCTTATACAACCCATATAACAATATATTCCATGACTCCCATCCGGTGTTCTTTCAACATAAGTATTAATGACCACACAAGTTTTATCTGTCTATATCCACAATATACAACTATATCACAATAGTCCATAAGAGTTTACATATATTAAAACTAGCTTGTTCTAATATAGTTTACAAAAATATTTATCAAAGCCACATCCTGGCTTCCTTCAAAATCACGGCCTCGAAGGAGCGTTGTCCTCTGGTTTACCACCAAGACCGAATATGGTCCCCACGACTCAAAGAGAAATGCCCAATAGGGAGAGTATCACTCCTACAAGTATTGCCCCCCAATTAAAGTGTGCACAGCACCATTTCACACATTCAAGAAAAATTGACACACCCTGTCACTCAAATGTCTACATGCCATGATGAGAATGTGACTCCACCCTCGTTCATGTCCCAGAGTCCACCCGACTCCCTCACATGCAGAAAAAGTTGGTGCGGTGAAAAACCGTCATTATGGTTCCATCAATGACCATTTTTCCAGAACAAAAGCTTTGTATTTTATAAATCAAATTCCATTGGAAAAACTTCGATATTTACTTGTTTTTTCCAAGTCCTGTGTGTTTTTGTGGGTAGCGAATTTCACCCTCACCACAGCTTCAGACTCTCGATTAATTTTCAACTTTCATCACCGGATACATTGCCCGACTGCAAGAATACTGGCTTTCACCCGAGGGGGTATCTATCCCTACTTGCTATACCCAACACACATATTTTTCATTTCCTTTTTCTTTTATGCGACCATGAGACTCATTTTGGACGTTGTCCCATTTTACCGAGCCCACCATCGAATACCAAAAACATTGTCAATCTACCATGTACTCACGACATACCATCGAACATCAAACACAGTGTCGATCTCTACCATGCACTCACACCCATGTCATGCGATGTCCCGTGCATAAATGCAATGTAATGCCATTGCATGTATCTCATGCTACGCACAATGAATGCCACGCAACAATTCAAAATCATACTACGCCAGCGATCATGGATAATCATATTTAATACATATAATTTATATCCATTCAATCTGGTTATGTTTATCACACATATTTCAACATGCTTCCATACAATCAAATATATGATTCATTCTTTTACGCACTACAAGCATACATCACACCAAGCATAAATTATATACGCAAAGATAGTCTGGTACTTTATCAATGTGCATAAACAATGCCCACAACATCCACACACAAATTCTCTTGAAAAGAGCAGAAACACCCAAAACCGGTGATACCACTAAAATGTCATTCACTAGAATATGATTAAATTTTAGACTTAATGATCTTTTCATAGAGTCCAAGAACAATGGAATTTTAATTGGAAAGTTATGGTCGTCCCGTAAAGTCGGAGCCGCCGATTCGCACGGGTGTGCAAAATCGCTCGTGGTTCCAAAACCACACCACACCCACGACCAACACTTGGCCATCCCAAACCACAATAGTATGGTTCAATTCCTGGATCATCATCCACATGGCCGCAGCGGTGTTAGATGCCCAGCCACTTCGCCGTAAACTAAGGCTACACACGGTAGCTAAGAGGTCCGTAATTTCACTCAAATAATGGATTTGGGTCCCCTTGACCGGTCAATAAATGTACCCCAAGATTGTTAAACCAAACGCCCCTTACACGGCCACTACAGCAAGAAACAAACTAGTGTAGAGAGACCCCTACCTTTGGAACGCACAAACCCGTAGTTTCTGTTATCACCTATGCGTAGCCTCAGTCACAGAGACCAATCTCTTGTCTCTTACCCCGACGGCTATGCTTGAATTCTGTCATTTCTGATCGCAAGGGGGAAGCAGCAGCCTTTTTTTTTCCCTCTGTCCCATATCACACCCTCTCTCTTCTTCCTTTCTTCTTTTCTCTCTTTGCTTTTCCTTTTTGTCTTTTTCTTTTTTCCTTTTCTTCTTTCTCTATCTCTTTTTCCCTTATCCTTCCTCCACCGATTTTTTTTTTGTTTACTTCAGAAGTTTCCTCCCTTTCTTTCTCTTCTCACAGGCCATGTGTTTTCACATTCATCCATCATACACAAAGGCCACCTCATGGAAACACAGATCACATGGCCATGTGTCACATGGACACATGCTTTAGGTGTTAATTCCACACCACATGGCCTTTATGCGGCGTGTCCTCCTCCCATGGTGCCACAAGTGCTCTCGCTCATGCCATGAAGTATAACCCCATGTGCTCTGCCTTGAAAACTTGAAATTCCGACCATCTCGGAATTCAACGAAATTCGATTGGGTAACTAGATTTCGCGAGACAAATTCAATGATGAAGTCCGTTTCATCATCCGAGATCTAGAAAATTTCTAGATTTTCCACATGTACTATAGTGACAAATTACCGTTTTGCCATTTTTCAAAAAAAATGAATTTTTCCCGGGTTTTACAGTTTTAGATAATGAAAACACAAGTCTTCCTACAATGCCATCTCATGATGTTCATACAACTCCTAACAAATTTTTAATAAGGAAAACAAGTACAACATTGATAACCATTTGATATTGTCTACTCGCAGCAGAGGACAACTTAAATGAAAGGTTCCAATCCTTTACACTACCAAGAGTCCACGAACCCTTCAGGTAATGTCCTCATTAATTCTCTACTACATGTTCAACCTACTTCATCTTCTAGTTCTAAGTCAGCTAGTCTTGAACATGAGTCTTGTTCAAATTCAGAGGTTGATGATTCTAATCTTCCCATTGCCATTCGAAAAGGTGTGAGGTCTTGTACCCAACATGCATTGTCCAAGTATGTGTCATATAAGAATCTCTCACCTATCTTTCGTGATTTTACCTTACAATTGTCTTGTATGGAGATTCCTCATACTGTGTAGGGTGCTCTAAAAGTTCATAAGTGGAAGAAAGCTGTCTTCGAGAAGATGAAAGCTCTTGAAAAAAATGGCACATGGGAATTAGTTAATCTACCAGAAGACAACCAATAGGTTACAAATAGTGCTCTATTGTCATATAAATCTAATGGCTCTTTATAAAGGTGCTTTGACTAGTAGCTAAGGGATTCACCTGTAATTCCATGACATTGATTACTTAGAGACATTCGCCTCTAGTTGCTAAGCCAAACTCTCAAGAATAATCTCTCTTCAAATGATCCTTACATCAGTTGATGTAAAAAATACATTTCAATGGAATTATGGTATAGTTTGACATTGGGATGCAACTCTTAGGATTCCATGAAAAGTTTCACACAAAGGTTTCGTGTGTCTGAAGAAGTCCATTGAAATAGTCACCAAGAGCCCGGGTTTGATAAATTTACTCAATTTGTGAAAGCTCAAGGTACTCTCAAGGGCAAGATTCATACAATGTTTTTAAACATTCACAAGATGGGAAGATTTCCATACTAATTGGTGTATATAGATGACATAATTGTCATCGAGATAGATGTGGCTAAGATATTAATCCATTGAAGACTTCCATCTCATCAAATATTTGAGATCAAGGATTTAGGACCTTTGAGGTATTTTTGGCATGGAGGTTGCTAGGTTGAAAAAATGAATTGTTGTCTCCCATCAAAAGTATGTTCTTGATCTTCTTAAGGAGATTGACATGAGTGGTTGTAGGCCAATTGATACTCTAATCAATCCCAATCAAAAACTTGGAGATGATAAGGAAGGTGACATAGTGAATACAACTCGATTTCAAAAGTTAGTGGGAAAGTTGATTTACCTATATCATGCTACCAATAGATATTAAATCCTTGTTATGAGTTTGGTAAGCCAATTTATGCATTCACTCTACAAGAAATATCTTAAAGCAGTGTATTGAATTCTTAGATACTTAAAAGGTACACCAACCAAGGGCTTGCTCTTTCAAA
This sequence comes from Tetrastigma voinierianum, assembly GCA_016808115.1. Lineage (NCBI taxonomy): Eukaryota > Viridiplantae > Streptophyta > Magnoliopsida > Vitales > Vitaceae > Tetrastigma > Tetrastigma voinierianum. Next base: position 91,818 of record JAEQBH010003559.1, read on the forward strand.
AGACCACACAACAAAACATAGAGGCATATATTGATGCAGATTGGGCAAGCTCCATTATCGATAGGAGATCCACTTCAAGAGCCTATACTTATGTTTGGGGAAATCTAGTCACATTACGAAGCAAGAAATAGAATGTAGTAGCAAGGAACAATACCAAGGCAGAATATAAAGCTAGGGCTAATGGAGTCTATGAGATGCTTTGGTCTAGGAGAATTCTTGAAGAGCTTCAAATGCCAATACATATGCCAATGAAGTTGTATTGTGACAAAAAAGTTGTGATAAGCATTGCGTAGAATCCAATACAACATGATCGAGAGAAGCATGTGGAGATTGATAGACACTTCATAAAGGAGAAGATTGATTGCGGAGCTATTTGCATGCCCTTTGTTTCTTCTATGCAGCAAATAGTTGATATCTCCACCAAAGGACTTTTCGGAACTAGTTTTGAGTTGTTTATAAGCAAGTTAGGCATGATAGACATCTATGCTCCAACTTGAGGGGGAGTGTAAGATTTTTAGGAAATAAATTAGAATTTTATTTGAAAGTACTATTTCAGATTTGATTAGCAATCAATTTCCAAATTTCTAGCTTGGAGATTGATTGATTGTGGTTTTTTTTCCTTCTTGTTGTTTTTCTTGATATGGGATCTTCCCTACTGTTTATTTGTACCAATTTATAATGAAAAATAAGCAAAATATGAATGAGAGTGTTTTCTTCTGAAAAAACTTTCAAGTACTTGTTTTAGGAGGTTGCTTTGCCTTTTCATCATCACTATCTGCATCCCCGATTAGTTTACAACCCTATATTTTTTGTCTTTAGGTCCGTTAGTTTGCTTTTTAGCAGTTTATCCCAACTTTACCCCATTTGCCTTCTGTCCAGCTAGATTTGGAGTTTGTATAGGAACTGGTTAAGGAATATCAATCTCTTTCAATGCTCACCATTGGGATTACCTCTTTATCCATGACTCGATCCTTCTTTACTTGGTAGAATATCATATTTGACGAGCTTCTCAGTTCTTGCTCACCCACTATAGGTAAAAGAATCATTTGCTGCATTTTTATTCATAAATTTACTTTATGCTGATTTCCTATTCTCCTAGTAGGCCTACCAAGAAACTCAAGATAGCCGAGGAGAAGAACGTTGCTTCAGGTAGTCGACCTAAAAAACCCAAGTTTTCTGAAGATGTGAGAAATTCTTCCAACTTACGACGATCGTCGTGTAGACTAGCCCATAAGTTTGATTTCTCCAATATTGTTGATGATCTCATTGTGGTTGAAAAATTGGAAGATCCCTATGAGAATAGTGAGTAAGGGTTAGCCTTTGGAGAAGAGGCCTCAAGCGAGGATGATTCCCATGATATTAGTAGTGCACCTGATGAGACAGAGATGGCAAAAGACTCTTTGGATGAAAGGGCTACTACCATTGGAGAAGGCTAGTATGAGCATATTTCTCAGCCTACTTCCTCTCTGGTTTGTTCTTTACCTTTATCTTTCTCTTGTATTTTTCTTTTCCATTGTCTTATATTTTCCATTTTTCTAAGCTTTATCGAGATCATCTTTTCAACTAGAGGTGGAAATGAATTTATCTTTGGACTTGTCTTTCTTAGACTAGACCATTCCAGCCCCCTAGTCCTCAGTGCGTCCTCCTAGTGACTCATATGTGGCTGCAACTCGCTATACTGTGAGCCATTTTCTTGTCTTGGATCCACTTTCCTTATCTACAGCCAAAAGGATGCTTTTTGTGCAGCTCTGGCGGTGCTGGCATCAGCTTCCAAAGTGCCTCACTCTAAGGTATTCATTTTAGAGGCCTTAGCTTAAGCTTTTTCGGTTTTCCTTGCATTGGATCATGCTTTGAAATCCAACATGGAGATCTCCTCCAAATTGGATGCCTTAAAAAAGACAGAAGATAGAGTTTGAGCAAGCCCAACTTGCCAAGAAACAAGCTATCTAGTGGTTGAGTGAGCTAGGTATTAAATATGATACTCACAAAGAACGTGTCAAGGTATTGGCTAAAGAAATGGAGAAGGAAAATGCAAAGCTGGCCTCTTTGGTGGAGTAGGGTGAAGCCATAAAGGCTTAGCGACTTGAGCATCTACAAAAAGCTGAGTCTTTAGGTCAATTCTTAGCTTCTTGATGCAATGAGACAAAGAGATTTGCTTCAAAATTACAGAAAATTGATGCATCTCGCAAACATTGTCTTGGCAACTGGGATTCTCTTTGCTCTTTTGATTTTTCCTTAATATGACTTTGACATTTTTGAACAATCATGAACTAATGAGACTTTGACTTGGGAACTTTGTAGTCATTTTTTTTACATTTTTTAGTTGTAAAACCTCTTTCTTGCACATGCTTCTTTGTATTATCTTCTCTATGATTTTGTACTCTACAACCTATGATGATAAATGATTATCCTAAGGCTATTATGCTCCCTTTCCAACCCTTGCTAGGAGGCTATCGGCCTACCATTTTTTCTTAGTGAAAGAAGGAAAATTGAAATGTCTTCCTGAGATGTACTTGACTTGTTATTGGAGACTCACTGAACACTACATTGTACATGCACACTTACAGCCATGACATTGCATTAATGGATCAAGGTGATACTAAGCCTACCTTTTGATGTGTGCTGATGCTTGTGGAATGAATTGCGGAAAAATCATTGAACACCAGCACATGTACAATTACAGCCATGACATTGCATTAGTGGACCAAGGTGGCACTAGGCCTACCTTTTGATGTGTGTTGAATGTTTATTGAATAATTGCCTGTGGAAAAAATCAATGAACACCAATACATGTACACCTATAGCCAGTGTTTGAAATTTTCGATATATCGGCCGATATATCGGATATCGGCCGATATCGAAGCGATTTTTGCTACCGAAAATCATTCAGAGGAAAAATCGGAAAAAGTCGGAAAATATCGCCGATATCGGGTCACCGATCAAATATCGGTCAATTTGTCTAAGATCGGATGACACGCCAAAGGTGGGGAAAATTTTGGCATTTTTCTCGCCGATATATCGATATATCGGTCGCCAGATGTGGTCGGATTGGCCGTGCGTAAGATCCAACTACAAGATCTAACCCCTTTCAACGGCTAGTTTGACCGGATGGATGGCCGATTTGAACTGGTTTGATCCAACGACCCGTGATTTCACCCGATTAAAAATGTCTTAAAATGTCATCAAATTGATTTTTTGATCCAACGATGAAAATTAAATACAAAAAGCTTACGATGGCGTGATTGATGTTTGAAGAAGATCTAACGGTCAGATTTTCACCAAAATTAAATCCAACGGTTAGAATTAAATTTTAATTATCCATTTGAGGCCATCCTATAGCTTTTTGACAAAAAATTCTATAATACCTCTCAAAATCACTCTATTTTCTCACAAACTCTCTCTACTCATCCAATCTTCATTTCATCTCAAATTTATTTTTCTTTGTTATATATCTCCAAAAAAGGTGGAAATTTTGGTGTTTAGGGTTAGTTTCAAATTTCAACAAGATTAATTAAGGTATGTACTTACATTTTATTTTCATGTTATATTATTATATATTAGTTTTGTTTTTTTATAATTTCATATTATATTATAAATTTAATAAAATACAAATATATATTAGTCTAAGATAAATATATATACTACTATATAGTTTTATATAGTATAATAAAATTTAATAAATAAATATATTCTTTCAAATAACTATACAATAGTTTTTATAATTCACATTGAATTATAAATTTCATAAAAATACAAATATATATTAGTTTAAAGGTAAATATCATATAATACTATGGTTTATATAGTATAATAAATTTAATAATGTATTCTTTAAAATAACTATACATTAGTTTTTTCAAAATTTCACATTAGATTATAAATTTCATAAAATACAAATATATATTAGTTTAAAGGTAAATATCATATATGTGGCGCCTTAGACCAGCCACTGGGCGAATCAGGAATGAAGTCAGGATGCCACTAAATCACTGAAATCATATCTTTCTGCAGGCGATCTACGAGTGGGCAAATAAACATTTACATTTAACAAAATCCATTCTGTATGAGCATGTCCAAGTCTTTTCAAAATGATTTACAAAAATCGATGTTCAGTATTCAAATTGTTTATACAAAATATCCATATCAAAAAAAGAAGACACATGAAATGAAGTGCACATGTCGAACATACTCAGAGATTTCTTTCTTTATGACTCGGCGCTCTCCTCTAAAATACTTCAGGTCGCTATTCGATCACTATCTATATCCAGTGCATACTTCAGTAAAAACAATAGCTAAGCATTTTCATGCTTAGTGGTTCTATACAAATCCACTCTCGGTTCGGCTTAAATCGATTCATGCAAGATTATATTGAACTTCGATGCTTTTGGATGATGATATAAATACATTACATATACTTTGTTATATATATACAATAAATTATAGTTCATTGATCATCCCGTAAATACATTTTCATAATCAATATGTCACAATCTGGAATCAATTCAAATATGCTCACAAATTCAATTTAGTTCGACATTGATTCGGTCCCGAAAATCGATTAGTTCACGAAAATCGATTAGTTATGCCAATCAATTCGGTTATGTCAATCGCCGATTATGCGATCAATTCGATTATGCCGCCGCGAGTTTAACTATATCGCCGATATCGAGGATGCTCCGGAAGTCGGCGATCCATTGTTTGTGATGTATCACATGTGGTTTTATAACGATGCAGTGATTGCGTTGGGGCTGGCGATGGTTATAAGCGATGAATAATGAGCGCTCTCAGTCACGGTGCGGCGGGTGCTGATGGGTGACGCGTAATGGTTCGCGATCTTGTTGACCGCCGCGGTATACTGATCTATCGTAATCACGAAATAAGCGGTTAACATTCTATTAAGGGCGTTAGATCCTTTATAGCAAAATATAGTACAATATGCGCTTGTATAAGCAGTTGACTTTCAATAATCATGCGAATTTTATATGACATTCACGCGTCGCTTTTGCCGAATCAATTAAATCAATTCAATATGCTTTAGAACAAGCTATGCAAAAAACTTGAAATGAGAGAATAGTTTGAATAATTGACATTCTTACGAAGCAGCGGAGAATATGATAAGTAGAACAAACCCAAAAATATTTAAGCTTTGATTCCAGTCATTACAGATCTCAATCACGATTTGGCTTTTCCCTCTCGTCGGTCCATTCCCGAACCATTAAAGAACAATATTATTCAAATTATGCAGTGGTTTGGTTAGGATTACCGAGAGGTGCATGGGTTCGTTAAACATTCTGTAGATAGATTCTTAACTCAATGGGCTTTCCATAGAGTGCAAGAACACTCGAATGTCGGAGTTCGAGGACGTAGGAGTTCTGGATTTAGAAGTTGGAGGTCATACGATCAAATCTGAGCCCGACGAGCATACCCAGGCGGACAGGCTCATCTACCTTGGTCATACATCTTCTATATACTACTCAGGAATATTAATGTATTCTTGACTCAATGGAAGCTCCATAGAGTCGAGAACACCTAATCGAGGAGTTCAAGCGAAGGAATGACCTTAGAGTTGGAGGTCATGCGTAGTCAACTTTGACAAGGCTGGTGACAATTTGCATAAGTGACCAGGCTCATTCAAATACCTCAGTCTGACATCTAACATCCTCCTCAGGCATATCAATGTATTCTTGACTCCATGGGCTTTCCATAGAGTCCAAGAACACCAAATCCCAGGAAATTTCAAGCGAAGGAATATGACGCCAGTTGGTCATGCGTGGTCGACTTTGACGGCGGCTACAGCGACGAAACAGCTGTTTAATGTTTGGCGACCAACGTTGGACGACGGTTGAATGACCTTTGGCTGTTTGAGCCCAAGCTGTTGGGCGACGTATTTGGCGACCCGGCTGTTTGGCGATAGCGTTTGGCGACCTTTGTTTGCGACCGCTGTTTGGCGACCTCGGTTTAATGACCTGGTTTAGCGACTCTATTCGACATTCTAACAATTTGGCGACGTTTGTTTGACGGCGACTGTTGCGGCCATTTGTTTGATAATGCCAGTTTGACGACCTCGGTTTTGGCGACCAGACCCATTTGTTGACGAGTAAAGACCATAACTTGGTCTCTGAAGTCGAGGTAAAAATTGGCTTTAACATCAAGTTCATTGATGTGGCTACAGTCCTGAAAGGACTTACTGCCAAATTCTCTTTATTTATGATCAAAAACCCCGTTCTAAGGTACGGCTAGTTGACGGCCCCGAATGGCCCGGCCCGACCAGATTTAGTTGGGTGACCTCAGTAAAAGGACTATAACTTAGTCTGGAGATTGAGTGAAATTCAAGCCTAACACATCAAGTTAATTGATGTGGCTCTGATTTACTAGAAGGACACTACTAATTACATGACGGCTTAAAAAATCAAAGCTCAAGTTAAACTCAGCTCTTTCTACTGATGACTGTGGTTTAAAAAATGCGACCAAACCTGGAGCTGGAATGTTTCTGACAATCATGGGGTGAAGAAGACAGGCTGGAGAGAACCTACTCAATGGGTTCTTAAAAGTCAGTTGGACCTCTCATACCTTAAACTCTTATCATCAGGAAGGACTATCTTGAGTGTGTGGAATATCAGTAGATAGTGGAAATCTGAGAGAGGTGGACCTCTATAACTCACTTCTCTTTTCTTTTCTTGTGGATCACTCTTAATCGTATTTTTTAAAGGAGAGGAAGCTTCCTCCCTCTTTCCTACATGCCCTTCATTTCCTTGATTTTTTCCTTTTTACTCATTTGGCTATACAATATCACTTAGACATATAAACTTATTTACAATTGACCATTGGGTCCCCCATTTTACAATTTCTACTCCTCTCTTTTCATAGGTTCATTTAGTTCAGCATTCTCCCATCGATAACAAAAAAAAAATTTCCAGAAAAATACCCAAGTTGGCTCCTTTATACCCGGAATATACTAAAATTTTATTATAAAAATTTTAGGGTATTTTTGGGGCGTTACAACTCTCCCCCACTTAATAAAATTTCGTCCTCGAAATTACCTTAGTCAAACAGTTGCGGATGCTGGCTGTGCATCATTTATACTTTTCACAGTGGCTTCTTGATCTTATGGTTTCTCACGGCACCTTGACTATGAGAATCTTCTTATTAAGTAATTCCTTAGCTACGAGCAGGCTCTTTCTGGCTCTTGTAATCGTGAATCACGGCCTCAGCTCGATTGTCTGAAGAGACTACATGTGAGATGCGATCGGTGCACCTCGTAGCATGGACACGTGAAACACATCATGGATCTTTTCCAAGTTCGGAGGTAATGCCAATCTGTATGCCACTAGACCCACTTTCTCAATCACTTCATAGGGGCAATAAATCTAGGGCTCGACTTGCCCTTTTCCCGAATCTCATCGCTAGCCAGGCGATACTTTCAAGCTCACTTTTCGTAGATCTCATATCGAATATCTTTTCTTTTCATGTCGGCATATGATTTATCACATCATTGGCGCGCCCGTCTTTCTCTTATCATTTTTCACTTTTTATTGGTCTCACGTGTCGAGTGCGGGCGATTACTTTCTTTTCACTCGATTAGTCGACACGACGGTGTTTACATTTCTCCCATATAAAGCCTCATAAGGCGTCATTCGATACTTGATTGGAAGCGTTTGTTATTACAAATTCAAGCCCAAAGCAATGTGTTGATCCCGACTACCTGAAGTTGATTACCTGACTCTTAACATATCTTCCGAATGTCGGATCACCCTGCCAGGTGTCCATCAGTTTTGGGTGGGCAATTGTCTTGAAATTCGATCGCGTGCCCCGAGGCCTCTGCGATTTTGTCGACCAGCCTGGATCGATGCAGGAAAATAATGGATATAGAATCCCGATATGGCAGAACTATTTCCTTGATATCTGACTCTGGCTAGCTTGTCAGTGAATAATCAGTTCTCAACGGTAAGAAGTGGTGAGGCTTGGTGTCAGTCTGCTACATTAGCGAGTCATGTCTTCTCCACATCGATGAGCCAACCCGACCACCAAAATCCATGGTGATTAGGTCCCATTTCCCCACTCGATATTCCTAATAATTTTACTTGATAATCGAAGGAACTTGTCTTTCTTTACTCTTTGACACACGAAACACTTGGTTACATATTCGACACATCTCTTTTAAATCGGACCACGGAATGACATTTTAAATGCCGATACATCTTTGTGCCTGGGATGGATAGCAAAAATCCCTTATGTGCCTCTAGCACTAGATTAATCTTCGAATCTGCATGCACTTCAAACTGCCTCACGGTACCATCGTCGTATGTGTAGCGAATGGGCATTCGGCTTCGAGCGTTCGTGACTTTCTACCAGCGTCGGCCGCTGCGTTGGCCTTTCAGGGTGATAATCAATCACGCGGAGTCATAATCTTTTATCGAGTTCCATCCATCTCAGTTGTCTCCGAGTTAAGGCTCCATTGCGGCGGAAATACTTAAGACTCTTATGATCGATTAATAGATGAAAACAGCTGCTCAGCCTGAATAATGTCTCCCGAATTTTATTGGCAAATAAATTGTGTTTTCAATCATCGTGGGGTAGTTCCTTTCATGCGGCTATTGTCTTGAAGCATAGGCACCACTTTACCCTCTTTAAAGATTGGGACCATCAGTCATTTAGCGACGCATCCTTGAAATACTTATTCTCTGCTTGGGTGGTTAAGATAAGAAGCCAGAACCTCGGTTAAGAATGCTTTCAAACATCGAAACTTCTTTGACTTTCACTCCATTCATGCTGCATGTTTGGGAAGCGATCTCGTCGCCGAGTGCGATGCGTAGAAAACCCCTTAGCGAATCTTACGTAGTATCCTGTGGTCGGAAACTACGCGCCACATAACGCATTTCTAGGTGGCTGTTCCGACCTTATTTTCTTTTGGATCTTCGGATTCCTTCTTTGATACTATATGCCCATGGACGCCATTCTTCCAAAACTCACTTGCTCGGTTTGCATCACAATTGTTCTTTCTCGAGTCTCTAGCTACTCTAGATTGTGTGTGTCATGACTATCTGATCTTTTGAATACCTGAGAATGTATCATGAACACTATTAAGCTGATCATCACGATTGAAAAACCTGCGATTCGTGGGTCGTGACAGCCGCGGACATTTGTCGATCAAGCGGCATTACGAATTCATAATGTCCATATCGCGTCCTAGCGGGTCTTGTACACATGTCGACATCTTTAATTCTCAAGCGTGGTGCCGGATCGCGATCGATCTTTGAAAAGATACTTGCATCTTTTAGTCGTTAAACGATCTTGATTACGGGTATGGATACTTATTCTTTCTTGTTAACTTGTTAGGTTGTCACGTGTCGATACATGGCCAAAGTGTACCATCTTTCTTTTAACAAAAACACGGGAGCTCCCATGGTGATACACTTGGTCTAATAAACCCTTTTTCTAGTAGTTCTTGCAAGCGCAATTTCAATTCAGCAGCTCACAGTGGAAGTAGTGCATGCGATTGTGGATGCGGTGTGGCTTTGGTGCGGCGTGATAGCAAACTCGATCTCCTGTGAGGCGATCCACGATGGCTGCTTAAGGCACATCCAGGAAAGTGATCGCTAACGATGAGGATATCGGATACACTAGGCCTTGCCTTCACCATATCAATCATCTGAGGCAGTGACTTCCATTTACTCTGTGCCTTGTTACAGCGTTGTAATCGGCCGGATATCACATTAGGTAGATGATTTGACTCTCAGATGAGGTTACTTCATCTTCGATGATATCTTTAAGGTTCTCTTTTCCGTTCTCTGATCGACTATTTAGATGTCGGAATGACGGTCCGTCCCGATATCACATCGAGCTCCACGAAGGATAACTTCGATCAAATCTCCCGAATTCGCCTTAGCCATTTGTTGGAATCTTATGGGCTGTTCTGACCCAACGCCATGGCGGCGGGTTAGTCACGAAGATGTCATACTCGGTTTCACTTCGTGATTCACGTGAAGTTGGGTATGTCGATTTTATATGTATGAATGAGTCGATCCTGGATCTATCAATGCATGCATAATAGTATCAAAGATAGTAAAATTATCGAGTATCACATCTGGAGCGTCGGTATCTTCCACTGCTTTCATTGCATATGCTCTAGCTGGAGCATGACCATCTTGCCTACCCCAGTTTGTGTCCACTTGTCTCGGAACCTCGGTTGTCTGGCCTCGCCTTTTTGTAACAAAGAACATTTTTGGGTCTGTGGTCTTTGTAAATGGAGCGAGCTCTAGGACGATCTCTTGCTACATGCTCTTTGGATCCACAAATCAAACAAGCACACCTTAAGTCTCCAGCATTCTCCTTTATGATTTCTCCTGATGGGGCGATGAGGAAGCGTCGTCCTCACAGAAGGACCTCTGGTGTGTACTCATGACTAATGGTCTTGGTAGAAGTGGTATTCCTACAGGTAGCATGCTATAGGGTGATTGGAACCATTGGTCCCATAATTTCTTCCTTTCTTTGCATTGTTTCTGCATTTACGGGTGACTTGGATTTTTCTTTCCCTGTCTTTTATCCTTTCTCTTTTCCTCTTTCTTTACTCTTTCCACATTCGATACATGTCGCAATTTTGGAAATCCTCATGGCAAAATCTTTGTGACATGGGCTCGATATGGTCATTAAGGCGGCCGTCTTGAACCTCACGACACTTTTCTTCCTCACTCACAAGTATCTCGGGAGCATACTTGCTCCAGCCGTGTGAATTCTCTTTGATGACCAGTCGCACTCATCATCTTTGCTTGAGTTATGAAATCGTCTCGTATTTGTTGATGGTGTCTGACCACATAATGCTTCTTGGCGCTCGTATCGAGAGCTATCACTCTCGATAGTGCGGTCACAGTCACGGAAACCCACCAGCGATAAGCCTCATCTGAATCAGTGAAGTGCTTTGTTCAACTTCTCTTGATTTATTGAATGCGTTTACCGACATTAGCTAGTTCTCGATGATTCTCACTGTAGAAGGCTTTCGTCCTCTTTCTTCACATCAAATCTACAGGTGATTGCCATTCTCGATGGGTGATCGCTTTGGAAGCGATGCGGTAGTTTGCCGGCTCTTTGCAATGCTGAACTAGGCTGGCGGAGGATACCCGTAGTACCTCACGCCGCCATTCGGTTCTTCATTGGTGGGGCATGGGATGCCTTCCACACTAGCGAGGACTCTTTGGGCGAGTCCGCATTCCCTCGTGATACAGGGAAGCCGAATAGTCCGTGCTTATCCTATTAAGACGTTAAGATCCGCGTCATAGTCATCTGTCATCCTTTATCCCAAATGGTATATTAACACAATTCAAGATCATTAACAAATATTAAAATCATTTTTGTAGAGCAGCCTAAACACAGCTCGATGCAGTAAATTTGTGACGCCTTACGGGCAAAGTGCAGCGATCAAGTGATCAAGGGATGCCACTAAAATCCTCAAAATCATATCTTTGCGGGCGATTACAGCGAGCGCCAAACATTTACATTTAACAAAATCCATTCCTGATGTAGGCATCGAGTCTTTTCAAAATGATTTAAAATGATGTTGATATTCAAATTGTTTATACAAAATATCCATATAAAAAAAAAAGAGAACACACATGAAGTAGTGCACATGTCGAGCATACTCAGAGATTTCTTTCTTTATATTTCGGCGGCTCCTTCGATCTTGGAGTAAAGCTATCGATCACTATCTATCACTTTTCGGTACTGCGCATTGGTAAAACAATACATTGCATTTCATGCTTAGTGGTTCTATCTGAAATCCATTCCTCAGTTCGGCTTAAATCAATTCATGCAATTTAATAATTCGGAACTTTCAATCTTTTGGATGATCAATATAAATACATTACATATACTTTGTTATATATATCCTGATAAATTGTAGTTCATTGATCATCGTAAATACATTTTTAATAATGATATGTCACGATCGAATCCGATTCAAGCCGTATGCAAAATTAATTTGATTGCTTGTTAGTTAATTCTGAAAATCAATTACAGTTACATCAATTCGATTATGCAATCAATTCGGTTATGTCAATCCGCGTTATCCAATCAAATTGATTATACGCGCAATTGCACATGTCTTGACCTACGGGATATCCAGTCAGCGGCTGCGGATCCATTGAAACGCGGTAGGTATCACATGGTTTTTATAACGATCACGGTCATTGAAACCAGCGGCGGTTACCAAACAATCAAATAGTGAACACTACGAATAGGGATCCCATTGAGGCATTCTTGATCGGGTGACAAATCAATAGTTCGCGATCTTCTTTATTTGACCACATTGGTATACCCGATCTATGTCATATCTGAAATAAGCGTTAACATTACATTAAGGGCGTTGAATCCTTTATAGCAAAATATAAGAAATTGTATATAAGCTTGTATAAACGATTGACTTTCAAAAATCATGCAATTTTATATGCAGACATTTCACGATCACTTTTCTCAAAGTAATTAAATCAATTCAATATGCTTTTAGAACAACCATCTGCATTGAAATAGGAATAGGATTTAGGCAAACGAACATTTCAAATTTTGGAAGCGAGGAATATGAGTAAGTAGAACAAACCCAAAATATTTGCACTTTGATTCCAATCCTTGGAATCTCAATCATGATTTAGCTTTTTCCTCTCGTCGATCTATATTCGAACCATTAAGAAACGATATTATTATTCAAGTGTACGAGTGGTTTGGTTAGGATTGATTTTCAGAGATGCCACGAGTTCCAATTTAAACATTCTATATGTAGATGGATTCTTCAATGGGCTTTCCATAGAGTGCAGAACACTCGAATCAGGTTCGGACGTAGGAGTTAGGACCTTAGAAGTTGGAGGTCATACAGTAAAATCTGAGCCCGGCGAGCAGACCGGCCCAGACGAGCTCGTCTACCCCAACAGTCCTTTATCTTATATACTCCTCAGGAATATTATTCTTGACTCAATGGGCTTTCCATACCAGGTCGAAACCCAATGGGTTCAGCGAAGGAGATATGACCTTAGAAGTTGGGGTCATGCGTGATCAACTTTGGCGGCGACTGGTGACAGTACCTTGCGAAGTGATGAGCATTCAAATGCATGGTCTGACATCTAACATCCTCCTCAGGCATATCAATGTAATTATGACTCCATGGGCTTTCCATGGAGTCGAGAACACCCAATCGAGTTCAAGCGAAGGAGATATGACCTTCAGGAAGTTGAGTCATGCGTAGTCAACTTTGACGAGCTATTTAGGCAATGACCTTGTTGACGAGCTGGCATTTGTGGCGACTGTTGGACAGTGTGTTGGGCGGTAAACGTTTGGCGACGACTGTTGGCGATATGTTTGGCGGCCCTGTTTGGCAGCCACCGGTTTGGCCGTGTTTGACTCTGTTTGACCAGCATTTGACGACAACGTTTGACGACCAGCATTTGACGACACCGGTTTTGGCGACCGCGACCCGTTGGTATTCGGAGTAAAAAAAAGCCCAGTAACGAATACGAAGTCAATTAAGAAATTCAAAAACTATCGAGTTCAAACCCAATTGTGTTTCTGGCTGAAGGACTTACTGCCAAATCCTGTATTTCTGATCCAAACGTTCGGTACGGTAGTTGACGGCTGAATAATGGCCGTAGGTTTGATTAGGCGTGCTCGATGAGACTATAACTTAGTCTACGCGGAAGTTCAGTGAAATTCAAACCTGAAACCAGATTCAGTTGATGTGGCTCTTACCAATTGAAGGACACTGCCCGATCATTCTTGTTTTTAAATCAGTTCTAGGTTCGGTAGCTCAGCTCTTATGATGGCGACTTCCCATGGTTTAAAATGCCTTAAACTTTCCCCTGGTAGGATAACTCTGTATTCTGATTTGGAAAGATAGTAGGAAGGCTATCTTGATTTGTGATCAGTTCTGATCTGCGTAATCTTGTGGCTGGGAAGGCATGTCTTTGTGGGAGGCGCATGTCCGTCGTCGGAAAATCTAGAGAGGTGGAGCTCTCTCATAACACCTCCTTTCTGTATTTTTAACCTTTATGGATCGCTCTTAATCGTATTTTTTTAAAAGGAGGGAAACAACCACTCTTTCTATGTCATCATTTCCTTGATTTTTTTTTTCCTTTTTACTCGTTTTATTCTCACAATATCGACTTGGGCAATATAAACTTATTTACAATTGACCCTTGGTTACATTTCGTTTTTAATATTTTCTATTTTTCATGGGTTCATTATAGTTAAACAATCATTTGTCAATATTAAAAAAAGTAAGGAAAATACCCAGATTGGCTCCTTTATGAATATATAAAATTTTATTATAAAAATTTGAGGTATTTTATACAATAATAATATGGTTTATATAGTATAATAAATTTAATAGTAATGTGTCTTTAAAATAACTGTTGATAAGTTTTTTATAATTTCACATTAGATTATAAATTTCAACAAAATTTTAATATATATTCATTTAAAGGTAAATATCATATAATACTATGGTTTTATAGTATAATAAATTTAATAGTAATGTATTCTTTAAAATAACTATACATTAGTTTTTTTTTTTATAATTTCACATTAGATTATAAGTTTAAAACACAAATATATATTAGTTTAAGGTAAATATCATATAATACTATGATTTTATATAGTATAATAAATTTAATAGTAATGTATTCTTTAAAATAATTATACATTAGTTTTTTTATTTATAATTTCACATTAGATTATAAATTTCATAAAATACAAATATATATTAGTTTAAAGTAAATATCATATAATACTATGGTTTTATATAGTATAATAAATTTAATAGTAATGTATTCTTTAAAATAACTATACATTAGTTTTTTTATAATTTCATTAGATTATAAATTTCATAATAAATGTATATTAATTTAAAGAAGTAAATAATATATAATACTATGGTTTATATGTGTAATAAAATTTAATAATAATGTATTCTTTAATACTTCATCATTAGTTTTTTTTTTATAATTCACATTAGATTATAAATTTCATAAAATACAAATATATATTAGTTTAAAGTAAATATCATATAATATTATGGTTTTATATAGTATAATAAATTTAATAGTAATGTATTCTTTAAAATAACTATACATTAGTGTTTTTTTTATATTTACGATAGTTATAATTTGTAAAATCCATAAACATCCTTATATATATAGATTTAAGGTAAATATCATATATAATACTATGGTTTTTTATATAGTATAATAAATTTAATAATGTATTCTTTTAAAAACCTTGTATTGTTTTTACAAAATTTCACATTATATTACCATTTCATGAGCTACTTACAAATATATATTAGTTTTTAAAGTAAATATCATATAATACTATAGTTTCATATAATATAATAAAATTAATAATAATGTTTTCTTTCAAAATAACTCTGCATTAGTTTTTTTTTTATAGAAATTTCATTTCAGTTATAAATTTCATAAAATACAAATATATATTGCTCAAGTAATCATCATATAATATTATGGTTTATATAGTATGTCATTATTAATGTGTTATTAAAAATAACACATTTAAGTTTTTTTTTTTATAATTCACATTGATTATCAAATTTATAAAAATACAATCTATCTTAATTTAAAATTAAAATATCCTTATCACTCCTATGGTTTATATGTTATAATACAAATTTAATAGTAATGTTTTCTTTAAAATAATTATACATTAGTTTTTTATAATTTTCATTAGTTATGATTGTAAATACAAATATATATTGAGTTTAAAAAATTAATATCATATAATACTATAGTTTCATGTGAAATATAATAGATTTAATAGTAATCATGTTTTTGAAATAACCACATTAGTGTTTTTTATAATCTCACATTGAATTATAAATTGTAAAATACAAAATATATATTATGATTAATTAATATCATATATGTATAGTTTCATAGTATAATAAATTTAATAGTAATGTATTCTTTAAAGGCCTTCCATATATTGGTTTTTTTTATAATTTTCACATTAGATTATATTTCATAAAAAATAAAAATATATATATTAGTTTAAGGTAAATATCATATAAATATGGTTTCTCATATTATAATAATTTAATAGTAATGTATTCTTTAAAATAACTATACATTAGTTTTTTTTTATAATTTCACATTAGATTATAAATTTTATAAAATACAAATATATATTAGTTAATATTTGAATTGAAGTTATATATTAGTTAATATTATGTATACTAAATTAATTAAATATATGTTGATTAATATTTTAAAGTCTTTGAGATTATATTCGTTAATATTGTGTATATATATAATAAATACGCCAGTTTTATGAAAATAAATTAATTTTGAATTGTATAATAATAGGATGGCGAGTGGAAGTAATATTGGAGGCGAGATCCGGCATGGAAATGAACGCACATATGGAGGGAATAAAATGATCTGATATGCAATTCTTTTGTGGTTTGGTGATAAGGAGTGGTGGATCTTCGGCACTGAAATCTCATCTAATCACGATCGGATCCACATTTCTGTCTGAAAAGTCATACGAATGTATAGGAGGTGAAGCAAGAAATGGAAGCGACTTTTAGGCGGGGAAAATGAAAAGCGAAGAAAGCGGTGATATAGAAGAAATTGCGGCTAAACTCACGAGGCCTGATAGAGGAGGGACCGATAGACATTTCATTGATGATGATGAGAGGATATAGGAAGAAAGAGAAAAGATGTATATATGTATCAGGGTGATATATGACCCACGATGAAAGAGGCGATTTTTCGAAGCGGCGTATCGTAAATCAATGCGAATGGGCAAGCCTTGCGAAGAAGGATTTATGAGCGAAAGAAAAATGGGTAAATATTTAAATTAAATTAATTTTATAAAATAAGCGAATTTACTTCGATTTCTAATTGAATATTACAACGGTGAGCCTTCATAATCCTTGGCCAGACTAATCAATAAGCGCATGCAAAGATCTCGAAAGTGTGAGACAATCGGATTATCACCACCTCTTGCTCCATCATTATACAAATCTTGAGTAAGACAAAGAACATTAAAATCTTTTCAAAGGTGGTTCGATCCTGCAAAGAAACGATGGGCATTGTCAGTAAGTCGCCCCGTATATGAGAGTGTTAACGTATACATGAGAACTCATGCTTGAGAACATGATTATTGGTTATAATAATTTCAGTATGTGACAATCACTTTTAGGTTTCTAATAAATTATTATCTTATATTATAATTTAGAAAACTAGATAATTAATTTCATTAATTCTACTTGTAGGCATGGGAATAGAGCCACCATCTCCGCCTTAAATCAAAAACAAATACTTGGATATGGGTATAGGGCATGGAAGATTATGTGAACATCCAAAGGGAGAAATGGAAGACTTATGTGTAATGCGATTATGTCGATGGGTAGATAGGACCCACGAAATTGAGCATTATTGAATTTCATGGTATATTCGAAAAAGGAAGCACAATATTCCTCGAAATTAAGTTGATGCATCAGACAAGATAAGACAACAAATATTCTGGTTTGTTGAAGGCGTGATCGAGGAAGTTGGTGAAACAAATGTTGTCGCAGGTGTTCTGAATGGATCGACATTTGTGAAGGCGAGAAAGTTGCTAATGATACAGTTATCAGCTGGACTCATTCAGCATTGCATTAAATTTGATGTTTGAAGACATTGGTAAAGAGCTCTGGTTGAATGAGTGCATTAAATGCGGAAATCCTGACTTCATCTACAATCATGGTTGGTTGCTTGCGAGAAGTGAGCAAGGTGCGTAGTGGAGATATTGTATGTGTCCAGGAGGCAACAAGATTTGCGACAAATTACGCCATACTGAAAGTCTTCTAAAAGAGGGCTGATTTGAAGAAGATCTTTGTGGTGAATGGGCTTCTCCACCTGACTTAGTCGATCGACCATTGGACGTGGGGATTTGAAGTGCTGTTTGATCATATATTGGGAGAAGATACCACAGCTGAGTATCGATCTATGAACTACTATATCTGGGTTCTTAAGCATTATTGATTCAGAGTGAAGTCTAGCTGCTTCTTAATTTGTGTTTGAGTTGATTCGAATGTGATAATTTACATGAAGCTAGTGCCAGATTGATTAAAGCTCAATCCATCATGTCGTTGGATAGAACCCTCGAACATCTCTTCATGCAGCGGGTAACTAAGCGAATAATCACCAAATCACTTAATATATATATTATTTTTCCTTTTATGACATACTAATTCTAAATCACTTTTGTAGCATATTATTTGCATCAGAGATTTCAATATAGACTTGAGTTAATTGTGACTGCAGTTACTCATTTGTTCACGAGTATTTGCAGGAATTATCTTCCTCTCTACAGGGCATTGGTAATTTTTTGAGAATGAGGTGCATCATTTGGTTACAAATCTAATTAATTGATTCAATTTAATTGGTTACACCGCCTGGGTGGCAGTGTATATTTTCAGTTCACGACATAATGTTTGAATGCGAAAAGAGGATTCGGTGATAGGCGTGTAACGTAAAGAGGGATTAATGGTTCTGGTTAGTGTTGTTTATCGAACAAAACATTAAAAGTAAAGCTATTATCATGTTATTATTCAGTTTTGATATTACTTATTTTATTACCATTGAGATTGGTGGTTTCATGTATGAAAACCACACTCCCACGTGTTGAGAATTGGCCGTTAAAGTTATTTCCTAAGCATCTTATGGCATGTAGAAATTGGAGCACATTTTCTCTGTGCACTTGGCTCAGTAGGTTTACTTACCTGAAGCTCCGAGCGTTCTTTTTGCTGCTACTAACATGAAACTAAAAAGATCGCGTGTGTCTTGATGAAGTCGGATCTCAAAGTTCTTCAAAGAAAGAATTACCTTGATTTACTCGACATTTCAGCCGAGTTTGGTGAAGAAGAGGATAATAAATTGTTGATGGTTAATTTCCATTGGATGATGAGAAATCAAATCACGATCCACGATTAGCTGTTCTTGAAGAAAATTTGATGTTGATCGTAGTAAGTCATTAATTTGAAAGTTCATAGTGAAGGTTTGGTCGAATAGAGAAACTCATTCAACGGTTATTAAATTATAAACCTCTTTGGGTTAGTCGAAACATGTAGAACTGGATTTCTGGTGCTTTAACTCTCTCAGGCGGCTGTTAGCTCTCAGAGAGAGATGGCGTTGATGGTAAATCATGATGATGGTGGAATGTTGCCGGATCAGGCAAGTAAGTCAAATATCCGTTGAGTCCGTTCGGTGAAGATGATTTCACCTGCTACGAGACCCGCAGGTGCAGGAGAGGGGTTCGATCCAGTGTGGGCCATTTGAAATATATGAGGTGACAGCGAAGGATGGCGGCGCATCTGATGGTTGAACATGAAGCTGATTTTGAATCATGAGCATTGACACTCAATGCGGTATTCATCGATGACCAACATTTTTCCTCCTCACACAATGACTTATGGTCTGACCTTCATTTTAAATCACCCGACACCATTAATGAAGAATATGGAATGATAATTATCTGTGCTGAACAAAATCATTCAGTTCACATTCATATCGATACGATAAGGATTTCAAGCGAACATGTAGGTGAACCCGATTTCCCATCCATGGAGAGGTTGTGGAGTAATTAGCTGTTCTGGCGTAATTGATCTTATAATCAGCCATAGGACACTATGTCTGGTATGAAGCTCATTAATCTTCACCAAAAGATGGATCTTATCAAATCATTGTTAGACCGCGTTGATCTTCATTTTGGTGAAAGACCATAACGATGTAATATCAATGTCTATATTTCATTATTAATTTCATTTTACACTTTTATAAAGTGTTTTCGCCAATTTCAAAGTATTTTTATTAGTTTATAAATATCATGATATTAATATGAAATAAATATCGATATGTCTCAGATATATCCAATATGTCAGTAAATACAGATATATCGAGTCGAAGCTAGATATTTTCATCCTTGCTGCTTGATGATGACATTGCTTTAGTGGATCGAGGTGGCGCTAGAGCTGCCACCTATTGATGTGTGTTGATGTATGAAATAATCAACGCTAACTTTGTTGTTGATTAAAGTGGTCATTGGACTGCTTTACTGTTGAAAATATATATAAATGTTTAGTTCTTGTTAAGTAACATTCAAACCTGTTAAATATCTATTAAATAGTGCATGATGGACAAATATATTTGAGAAACAATGGCTTAAAAAGCCTACAGAATATATGTTTATCTAAAACATAAACTAGAACAAGGTACTATGCAAAAGAAGCTTCGAATGCTTGGGGTGCAATTGAGTAAAAGCGTGTTTATCTAAAGCACAGACCAGACAAAATTGCTGTACAGAGAAACTTTGAATGCTTGAGAACATAGTGGGTACAAAAAGCCTACTTTTCACGAAACATATAACATTTCCTAACATTGCCCCTTTAAAGTAGTCGAATCGGCAATTCTTTAGGAAGTCTTTTCTGATTTCAGCATGGTAGGGAAATACTTTTGATCATTCCCATTGATGACTCTTGTGACTTCTTGTAAAGTTTTGATATGGTATGTTTCTAGGTAGTACTTGATGCCTTGGTTCTTCCCGTGGAGAACCAATTACAGTTCTCTGTCTTTGGAATTAGTGACAATATAATATTCCAAAATAAACTCTCTCACTTAGCTTTTCTGATTCTCTTGTTGTAGGTGCGAGCTACTTTATTTTCTAAATCAACATATAGTTGAAGGTATGTTCTTACATCTGTTGGGTTGGGTTGTGGCTTTGACTCATTTTTCAAAATCTGGTAAATTGTTTTTTCTTATAAACTTATAAACTTTAAGTTTGTTCATTCATATAATGTTAAACATTTGCTTATCTGATATATTCTATATGGATCTAATATCTGAAGCTCTATATGAAATATTGACATTTACAATATTATTAGTACAAGAAAATAAAATCGATCTGATTATGCCAGTTAGTCTTATAGTGGGCTTTTACTGGTGATCATTAATTTGTTTTGAAGGCTGTGATGCGGATTGTCTTATCATAGTTCATCTTACATACCTACAACGAATGCAACTCATGGCTTATGTATAATTAGATCATCATATATTGGGTGACCCACTAATAGTTAATCACTTTGAATGCATTGCATATACTACTTCATTAATCATCATTCTATTATCTCTTTTCATATTTGTTTCATTTCTGTCATCATTTCATGTATTTTTTGGTAGTCATCCATACAACTGTTCCACATAAATATTACTCTCATTAATGTGTCTTATTATTATCATATCATGTCATATATTATATACATCTCATTTGTGTATATGCTTTTATGTTTCATGTCTGCATAAACCTTAGAAGTGGATAAAAATAATTATTATCAGAAGAGATGCCATCTTTATCTGACGAGTGATCTCTATCTATATAAGCCTCAGCGAACAGCTCATAATGATCTGTGGGATGCATGTCATCGACCAACGAGGCCTCGATATCATAAAGCGTATGTTACCAAGCTGTATCCTATAGGCATGCCTACCCATCAAGTGCCAGGTCATGGCAGACAATGGTTTTATTATGTTTTCTTAATCTTTTTAGGTATTAGAAAAAGATATCTCATACATGGAATAGCTGTTGATATCATGCCACATTTCTTGAGATCATTCATTATCAATAATCTTTATAATATTCATTGTTACTTTTTCTTCGTAAGTATATCACGTGTTGTTTCTTCCTTTTCTCTTTTACATTGGTATCATGATCAACTTATATGTTATTCTTTAATATAACATTGTTTATATGTGTATAAAATTTCCATTTCCGCAACAATTCTACGAACGAGTTCGAGGCGGTCGAGTCCGTTTCGTACAATTTTGACTACGTAAGCGGGATTGTTAAGTGATATTGCTCATCATCATATCTTAGAACTTATGGTTGGTGTCATGTCATGAACTTTTAATTTAGGAAATGATTTAACATTAATGACCTTTCTTGGGCCAAATTTCAGGGCCATAATATGGAGTGTGTCCACTGTTGAAATTTTCTGGGAATGTTAGAGACATAATTTAAGTATAATTCCATGAAAGTTGTTTTCCCATATCTGGTTTATCAGAAACTGAATCAGCTCATTTGGACCTATAACTTTCGAGTTATGATTTAAACAATGAGATGCTCTGGTTTGAGTGTTCATGAGAGGCCAGTTTTCGAGGGACGAGAATTGTTCCCTTCTTTGGCCAATTTTAAGGTCGATAGGACCAATTTGGATACATTATTTGGGAGAGTTTGTTCTTCTAGAAGTCCTAGTTTTATAAATTTTAATCACTCAATTGATTAGTGTGATCAGATCCATGTAAAACTAATATGGGATTTTTCAAAAAAAAGCGAGTGGCATCACCATAAACCCGACATTTTCTATCAGAAAATTTATCCATTGAGGACTTTGACAAGCAGCAACGCCTGGCACATTTATGAGTTAGGTTTCTAACCTACATATAGACAAGAATTTGGTTGGAAAATTCCTAACTTGAATATAAATTCACCGCACATGTTCTAAACAATTCCAACAGTATTCGAACAAAAAGTTTCAAAACTGTCCTTACCTTTGCTTTGCTTTTCTTTTCTCCTTCCTTCTTCCTTCTTCTCTCTCTTCTTCTTAACCTTATAAGCACTAATATGTACTCCGCTGTGTGTACTGTAGCTAAATGCAAATGAGATATTCTAGGCCGTGTTTGGCTTTATCTATTTTGATCAAATTTTATATTTTGCCTTTTGATTCATTAACTCCATTTTATTTGCAAATACAGCATTCTTATCTCTATGTTTTCTGTCATTTATATCATATAGACTTTTGATTCCTAGTTGGTAAATACCAATTACCACTTGACTCTGAATTAATTGGGATTTTATGTACATTTTATTATTTATTTAGGAAAATATGTTTTCTTTTATTCTACCCTAAACATGATGTAAGCTGTTATAATATGAGTTTGAAGTTATTTTGATTAATAATGTGCCTCATTGTTGCTCTTTTGGGATGAGTTATTTGCTGGAAACTCTTAAGAGAAGGCTGCTCTTCCATTTCAGAGTGTTGCATCTTGTCCATAAGTTAGAGAAAAATGACTTACCCTTGTAGAACTTCTTTTAGAAGTCTTGTAGGCCCACAATGTCTCTGATAAAGTCTTGTGCTAATCCCTAGTATTTTCTCTAGGATCTCTATCAACATTTTGTTGGATGCTTCTGCTTGTCCATTGGCTTGGGCATAAAAATAAGTTGATATGATGAGTTTGTATCCCCATCCCGGCAGCAATTCATCTCTTCCCCATTGATGAGTGTTATTATGATCCAGGTGGCCTGATGACTCACGGATCTGAGGCATATGGATAATCTACTCCATGGTGGTAAGATCACGCTGGTTCTGTTAATAGCTTTCTTTAATGAATCTTACCTCTTATGGCCAAAATGATACAGCAGCAACTTCAGATGACTATGCCTTTTGGTGATCTTTTGGATGAATCTTCCCAATCAAGTCCATGGTCCATCCTTTGAATGACCATGGCTTTACTGTCGTTCGCGAAATGAGGATCTCTGTATACTTCCATATTGACGTTGTTGACAGCACAGAATGGTGGTGTGAGTCTTTTAGAATGGTGGTAAAATATTCTGTCTCATAATTAACCCGGACCGCGTCTTTACTCCGTATTGATGTGAACTCTTAATGGCAGTGGACTTATGCAACACTATTGCTTTTCTGAAAGATAGCGCGGTAATCTTGGTCGAATCCTCTTACGTATGACTCTTCTTCTAGTAGAAAAAGATTATGAGCTTGAGCCTTCGTTCTATGGGGAACCCTTTTGTTTGGATTTTCTAAATTTTGTTCTCTAGTCTACAAAGTATTCATGTCAATATTAGAAGATCTCTAAAATTGATCTCTTGCTAAAAGTGGAAGAATTGGATTCTTCTTACCTCTCATCATGATTAAGCTTATGGGTCAATTCTTCGTCCATTTTTACACAGTATTAGAATGCAGTTCAATCAGCCTCTTGGTTTATCAGGAATTGCAACAGTTGGATGTTCGTAAGTAAGATTATAATATGAGTTATTGCTTATACTCCATATTAATTGTAGCCGTTCAAATTAATATTCGCGATATCGCGGCTTGACCTTTAATGGGATCTCGACGATGCGAAGCTTCGCCTCAACGATTGTTGGTGCGTTCAAAGTGATGAAACGTGCCGTTCTCTCCTGGCCGGAAATAATTAAACCATTCTACCACCAGCTGAATTTTCAATGCGCGGACCGTAAATTTGAGGATCCGGACTATGCCGCATCGCATGGTTCCGACTCACGCATACCATCTTCCGTCCGGGAAGACGATGAGCAGAAACGCCAGTGCGTATCCGCCGCGGTTATGAAGATAAAATGCCGAACGGTGCCGACCAGCGAGGACTGTTGCCGTCACATCATAACATTCGATGCGGGTTCAACGCTACGCGCGCAGGTCGTTATGAAACTACGCCGAACTGAGACCCGGACATTAATATCTCTCTGGTTTGTGCGCTGTCGAACTCGCAGTACCGACACTAATTTTCCATTGGTATCTTGTTTGTACCGGTTGGACCATACTCAAAATCATCTTCCCAACATCTGCGCCAGAATTTTTTATATATAAAGAGCGACGTAACAAACTCGACACTGGTGATAAACCCGTTTAATTGAACAGCGCCCTTCTGAAGGCATTAAAACAAAGATTAGAGGTACTCTTTGATCCATTCAAAACTGTGATCACATGATTTCTGCCACTAAAACTCGCCATCTTTCAACTACTAAGTGGAAGAATTAACCGTTTTACTGGTTCGTCTCAATCTTAAAATCATTTATGAAGCGCGTTTAGACTTTTATTTTGAACGTAGCAGAAAAAATGGCTTTGCTTTGTTTGGTATTTTATCCTCTTTGGTGACCCAGAATCAAGAAAATTCCGTACATGAACTCCAAATGCCCATTTGAGTGGATTAAGCTTCAACTAATCATGTCTCATCCTTTCAAAGCTTTTCTTTAGATGATTTACATGTTCATTGGCTCTTTTAGACTTAACCATAATATCATCAATGTATACTTCCATGTGGTGGCCTATCATGTCATGGAAAATGGCATTCATTGCCCTTTGGTAAGTTGCACTTGCATTTTAAACCAAAGGCATGATATTAATTCAAATATCTGTAATTCAGAAATCTAAGATTGATGTCATCTTCTGCCCTTCAAAATCTCAGTACTGAGACACCATCCATAAAGGATAATAATTCATTATTAGCGATCGAATAACATGTTTGCAATAGGCATCGTACTCGATCATGTAGCAGCATTTGATCATCGAAATCACACATACAAAGTTTTCCATTTTCTTGTATCGCGAATATATTATTGCTGTATGAGACATACCATGTGAGCTGATGATTTGGCGTCAGGAACATATCATTCCTCTTCTTTTGGCTCTTGCTTCACGGCGGACATTTTTCAGGTGGTTTGACGAAAATAATGATGGAATTGGGCGATGGGAGAGACGATGTTCCTGAGGCGGCTTTCGATCCGGCTCATCCATAGTTGGCGACCGATCGCGACTTCTACAATAATAATGAATATCGTTGCCAGTTAATTGGATAAGAAGACCCCGATGTAGTAATCATGGCTCTTCTATGTCTGAGGTTGACTTCTTCCATAGGATCATTTGAGGCTTGTTGGCTTCCATTTTAGGAG
Source organism: Tetrastigma voinierianum (assembly GCA_016808115.1). Classification (NCBI taxonomy): domain Eukaryota; kingdom Viridiplantae; phylum Streptophyta; class Magnoliopsida; order Vitales; family Vitaceae; genus Tetrastigma; species Tetrastigma voinierianum. The sequence continues at coordinate 117,546 of JAEQBH010003559.1, forward strand.
GATCTTGCTCCAAATCTTCAATCTAAATTTCTTCATATTTTCATCAGTTGTTGCTGATTATTTGACTCCCACCAAATGTCTTGAAATGTTTATCTTATCGCTTTTGGTGCTGTGCGGTACCAATTGAATGTTTGCATTTGCAGTGACACATTCTCTTAATGAGAATACTTCATCATCGATCTCCCATTGATTACCTATCAGCTGAAGACTTGCGATAATAGTTTGTCTTTAGTTTGCAGCCTGATCTTTGAGATTTTACGGTATCTTCGATATATGATATTTATCTTTTGATTCCCATGTTATTCTTGCGTTCAGTTTTTATTAGACGAACTCTTGGTCACCAATAAGCGGCCTCATAGAATCTAAAGTTGCAATGAAAGGTTGTTTGTCTGCCTATACCACTTCTACTTCATCACCTTTCCAAAATAGTAAAAATTGGTGAAAGGAGGTCGACACACACCAATTGGCATGAATACAGTCTCCTCCTAGCAAAGCATTGTAGTTAGCTGTAGAATTAATCACAAAGAAAGCTGATAAGGAAGTCTTACTACCCACGGTAATGTCATAGGGATTACGCCTAGAGCCTTAGAGATTTCCCTAGTGAAAGTTGATACAAACACTTCTGTTTCAATTAGGTCCCCAATGCATCTTCCTAGTGCTCTCAACATTCTTAATGACATCACATTGATTGTTGATCCATTATCCACCAATATCTTGGACACTTGTTTACCATTAAAGTGTGATCTCACAAAAATCTTCGTGCGTATGAAGACTTCCATTGGATTTTCACAATATCCTGTTATAGATTTCTTAACCCAGGAGAATCAATGGTGACTACCCTCTGACTATGCTTTTCCTCTTTTGAAGAATGTTTTTTCTCTACCTCCACTAGGCTTTCCTCTATTTCTTTTAACTTGAAAAAATCTGGTAAAGTTAGAGAAATGGTAAAACATTTCAAAGAAATATGAAATATACATATCAGAATAGTTCTCAAATCCATTTCTTCATCCATATCTTTAGTAGACTCATCATCATCTCTAGCCTTCCTTCCAAATTTGGTTTTCTTTGGAGTAGGCCTCATTTATTCTATCATATTCTCTATTTCTTTTGGCTTTCCCTATGGCATTTCTTCAGGTAATTTCATTTTCTTCATTGCTCTCAGTCTCTGCATCCTTCTTTTTTTTATTTATGGTGAGCTTTTAGGGAAATTTCTTATGCTGCATAATATGCCACTTTTGTCCAAGTGATATTGGAAGAGAGACAACAAACCTTTGAGGTATTTTCCTACTTGAAGTGTTCATGCCCTTCCCTCTGAAAAAGTATGTCTCTCTTTTGGAGAAACATTCTCTCTTTTGGAGAAACATTCTCTCTTTAGGAGAAACATTTTTTCCTTTGGAGGATTTCTCCTTCTTGATTTCTTGTTTTTAATGGTACAGATATCTTCAATTCTTTTCATTTTCTCTGGTTGCAAACACTTTTCCTTTTACTGTCAATTCATCCTTTTGAACCAGATATTGTTTTGAGATCCTTTGGCTCTGATAGCAGTTTTATGTAGCACGAATATCTGCACAGTAGTTTATTACGTGTTTAGAGACAATGTAAGTTAAAATTTTCATTTTGAAATTTAAGCTGTGTGAAAAGGGATATAGTAGGGAATTTTGAAGGAAATAAAGAATTCAAGAAAAATTAATTTGACATTGGGACAGTCATAACTGAAGATGATATGTTATTGTAGAAAATATGATAAGATAAATTGCAAATAGAAGGAAGTGGGAGGACTAAAATGAAAAGGGGAGAAATGGATGGCCAAATCCCATAAGCTAAACATGGCCTTTTAAGATAGAAAGAAATATCGCATTTTTTGCTTTGGAGTGCTAGGGCTTACGGTTTGGAGGAGAACCAAATTGTGGTTTGCTTTTCTCCTTTGTCTTGGGCTCTACTTGTTCTTGTAAGGAAGGGAAGTGAAGAAAAGGAAAGCTAGTTGAAGTTTCAAGAGAATCAAGGTATGGAACTTTAGTATGGAACTTATATGTATGGATATTATAAGTATGGAATTCATGTATGGAAACTATATCAAATCCCTCCTTGTCTAAGTTGTGTAGGAAAAATCCTAATAGAAATGTTGTTGGTTGGTATAAGATGAGTTTTGTGGTTGATTTGTCTGGCTTTGGTTTGGAAGAAAGATGTCCGGTAAAAAGGGGGAAAAATACCTCATTTATGTTTTGTGGCTTGCAATTCGCTTGGCGAGTCTCTACACCTAGGCGGGCAGGGACCTCTTGGTCTCACACATGTGAGGCGTAGCACTTGTTCGCTGAGAACCTCTCGGCTAAGTGGCATTGTTTACTTTATGCGTGCACAACGAATCTGTTTGTTTATCTCTTCGGAATTCATTCTACGCTGATCATCCATTAGATTAATGAGAATCCTAATAAGTGAATGAAAGGTTCGTACAAATATAATAATTATATGAAAAATGCTCTGTACTTCGCCTCAGCAATCATGTCGTTGGGCAAACATTGTTTCTTGTCCCTTATTTGCTAATGTAAGTGAAACGATAAAACGACTCATTAATGCTATAATTGTATATGCACTTTGGAAAGCGAATAAGCGGTGAATAGACACCTCACAATCGGTGCTGGCAGCTCCCACTAGTCTTTATGACACTCTTGCTAGTGCTATGACACTCTTGCTAGTGCTACGACAATTCTATTACGTGAAGCTAGGACAAGTCACGATTAGTGCGCCGGCACTCTGCATTGATGCTACGGCGCTCTTGTTAGTGCCGGCATTTACGTTACACATGGGAGCGCGTCTCTGTTTAGTGCGAACTCTATTAGATCTTTATGGCAGCATGTTATGTGGGCGGGGCACGTAACATTCGATGTGTATTATCTTGTACAGCAATTACTATTGTGTTGTTCCACATCATTCATTACCATTACCGCGATCTGTCAGATGAATGCTTATATGTTGTGTATCTGAATAATATAACATATGGAAATAATTATAGGAAATCATAAGTAATCAATTTATTAATGATGATTATAGATTTTCCCTACATTACTCGTTTGTTTTGCACATATGAAAATTACGATATGAAGCTGTTGAATATGCATCTCTTGTAATTGAGCACCACGGTGTGGTCATATATCTGATATCACATTTTCCCACAAAATATAAAATTCGACAGTGTTTCATAAGTGTAGGTAAAAACATCATTTCGGCCACGGTGTTTCATCGGGTAGGTGAGAGGACATCATTCCGCGTCGCAAGGGCGACATAGAAAATATGAGTCCACCATATGTAGGTTTTTTACGTTGTTTTTGTAATGCAATGTAATATTTTTGGTAATAGTGAATTTGTGTAAGTACAAGTAAATTAGACTCAAGGATATATGTACAAGAACATTTAAGCACCACTCTCACGATGTCCTTTAGATGTAAGTATGTAGTTGTAAAGAGAGTATGATAAATGGAGCTTGCTTGATGTAGAAAATAAGCAAATAGTCACGATCTGTGTGGCACCCCCATCGTCACTTCTAGCGAAGGATAAGAACTCTATTAGGAGAAAATCTCTGTATTGCTTTACATTCAGCACTACCCTCAAATCAGTAGCAACTATGTTGACTAAAGCCACTAGTGGAAAATGATCTTCATCAATCACCATGGCCTCCTTTTTCTCAGGAAACTTCAGTATTTCCTTGTTGATTATGTCTTGGATAATATTTCTGAAACTCCAACAAGAATTGGTACCATGATTCCAGGAATTATAATACTTACAATATACTTTTCCTTTGAGTTCCTATTTTCTGGGGAGTTGGTGATGTAAAACTCGGGAAAAATGTAATTTTTTTGAAAAATGACAAAACGGTAATTTATCGTTATAGTACAGGTTGAAAATATGAAAATTTCTAGATCTTGGATGATGAAATGGACTTCACCGTTGGAATTGTCTCGCGAAATCTAGCTAATCGATAGGATTTTCATTGGAGTAGGGGATAATTCGAACTTTCATGTATTCCGAGTACCCGGTGTCAGTTGGTAAGTGGGTCAAATCAAGCGGCGTGGCGCGGGCCATGTCTGGATGCCGGCCAGAAGAAAACAGAGGAGGTCGCATGACATAAGGGTAGCATGTGGTGGCGTTTGCACTCACCTGGTGCATGTGTCCATGTGACACATGACACATGAAAATGGAGTGAGAATGTGAGGGCAGAAGAGGTGAGAGGAAGTTTCCTCAGCTTTTTTGGGGATCGAACCGAGGAATAGATGACCACAGGGAAGAGGATTCGGTGGGAAGGGAGGGAAAGGAGGAAAAAGGAAGAAAGGAGAAAAAAGAATGGAAAGGAGAAAAAAAGAAAGGAAATGAGAAAGAAAAATGAAAAAATAGGAAAATGAGAGGAGGAGAGATTCGTGCGTTGAGGAAGGGAAAGGAGGAAGAGCTCCAATTCACAGTGTTTCAACGATACGAGTGATAGGCGGGAGTGCAAAGTTGGAGCCACACTGACGGGGTGCTACGATGAGTGCCAAAACAAAGAAGGTAGGGTTTCATCTGCACTGGTTCCATCTTAATCTGGGAGTGAATGGAAATGACGGTGCGTGTGTGGTTTGGCAGCCACTAACCAGCAAGGCCAGATTTTCCAGACGTTAGAAGGACGTTTGTTTTGGGGACAGTTTTTTGGTAGGGATTTGAGGACTACTTATGGATGAAGTATGGCCAGTTAATAGCCAGTCTTGAAATTTATTAAAAATAATAATAAATAAATCAACCAAGCTGAAATTTTGGGTGATCTGGGATTATTTCTGAGCAGTATGATAGGCGTTATGGCAGGGAATGGCTGTAGTTTGGTATGGACTATTTTTTTAGTGTTGTTTGTTGGGAGATTTTATAACATCTTGGAATGTTTAACAAACGTGTTGTTATATTAGTGTTATATAACTCCTTCCTATTAAATATAGAATTCTATACAATAAAACTTCGATATAATTATTGTAATTACTTGACATAAAAGTACTGGGGTCCTTCGTGTTCATATAGTGTTCATGCATAACATAACAGAGAAGAATTATGTTGCTTATTTTAGTACATATACAGAAGCTGCTCTGCTTATTTCATAGGTATAAATTAAATGGATTTGTCATCGACTCGCTAACGTTTGGTATTTGATTGGATGGGCTCAGGTAAATGGAGACGTCTAGCAGTGTGTGGTTGCATGAAATGGAAAATATGTGATGGGTATCAGGAAAAGTGATAAGATCCTCCTTGGTGAAAGAACTAGCTGAATTATGGTCGGACAACAGTCTTGTCGGTGAAGATATAAAGGATGTCTGGATTGAGCAAGTGAGTGAGACATGTAAAGTCTTCACCAACAAAGAGCTGGTTTGATGATACATCAATTGAGTTACCATCATCGAAAGAAGGTTTAACAAACAGAATGAGATTCTGGTTTTGAAAATTACAATAGATTGGATGTCATCTAGAATGGCGGTTCACACGTGGGCTTAGCGTTGTGTGAGGAAGTCGATGAGACTTCAGGACATCAGGACATGATGAGTCTCATCTCATTTCATGACATGTAGGATTCCATATAGAGTAACTGTTCTTCATGGAGTGATGATGTGTGTGTGTGTGTGGACCTTGGCGCGTGCATGTGGCTCTTAGGTGGAAGATGAAAGCCTTGGCAAGGGCTATCCTTAATGGGCGTACCAACTCTGCGGCCGTTGTGGGATCACCTTTCCAGGTGTGGGTCATGTGCGGTGACTGGCTTTCATGGAGCCGTAGGTGTGAAAGATGACCCAATGGCTTTGAAACCTTTAAGAAGAACTGGAGATTTTCCCTGCGTCATCTTTTACATCATCATCGAAAGGGGTTATAAACTCGAATATTGTCATTTGTTTTGATGAAAATTGTTTAGTAAGCAATAGCGGATGGATCTGGTGAGATGGGACGTGATATGGTGGTATGGGAGATATGCGATACCGCGAGTGATCAGGTGGATCTGAGGTTGAATGGGACCGCAGGTTTAGGTGTCATAGGTGATCTTAGGGAAATGTGATGAATTTCTCCTTCATAAGGAAATCAAATATTTTCTCAGTCTTTGCCATATCAAAAGTATATTGTACTTGTGTATTAGAGGTTCGAGACTTCTCTCTCATAATTCACCTCATGGTAGTAAGTTCCCATGGAGGTCTTTCTTCGTTGACTTTCTTCTTTGATTGGTGACCGCCTCGTACCTTAGCAACAAGCTCATAGAAGTCTATGGACTTCCCGTTTTGACTTCTTTTACTCGGCTCTACATCAAGTCCTTGCTGGGTCATTTTCCGTACTCACATTCTAGGAAGATGGTTACTGCATGCGACCTCTCATTCTTCTTTTGAAATAAGTAATTAATCACTTTGCTGACTCTCACCCCTTTAGGTTATAAACAGGTAGTTATGTTATGTGAAGATGTGGGTTCAACTCTGAAGAATTATTAATAACAAACTCACTCTTCTGAACTCTTGCAAACTCATAATAATTCATTACTTGATGTTATCTTCAATAAACGGTTCTTGTTAATGGAGTTTTGAAGTAAGGGAGTTTTCATGGTGGTCGATTCTTACACTTTTTACCTTAGTAAGAATCTGCCGCATGTGCATTAGACTGTCATTTCTCTAAGGAATTTGAAGGTTATATAGCTCCTTAGGTAGGATTCTCTTTGTCATAATGCAATCTATGGATGTGTGACAGAATTCTAGTACAGCTAACGTGTCAGAGTGACAGTATAGCTCTTGCAGCCATCTGCAATGCATTGTTTCCCACTTAGGTTGCAATGGTGTGAATTGGCTCCATAAGAGAATTTTGAGAATCTGCGCTCTGTGTCTGCAGCAAGGATTGGTTGAGATAGTGCCCCCCATACTCAGACTAAAGGAAGTGGCACTCATTATTATGGAGCTCAGGATCTCTCATAGATTGGTGCTATGAAACACCTTTAGAGAGCTGCATTGTTCTAGCTGAGGATTAGGCGTTTTCCGTGAAGTATTAGGATTCATCTTCTCTCCAGTGAGGAGGAAGATATTGAGCTTTCTTTTGTCTGGGAAAGACGGTGGAGATCACTTGGCTTATCAAAGTTCTAGAGTCTTGTGATCATTAAATAGTTGCCTTATGGAAGTCAGCTTAACTCCAGCCTAATTGTCACAACAATCTTTGAGGATTGCCTTCGAAGTCACATTGGCGAGAGGTTGTTCTTCTCGCTCTTCCATAACGGCCTTAGCTCACTCGGATTTTGTTATGGTCTAATCACCACGCTTGCCTCCATGAGCCAGCGCCGTGTCGGAGACAGCAGGCTTTTGGTTCTATGTCCGGAAATTTGAGTTTGTTTGGGCTCATTGCTCATTGAGGCGGTCATTATTTCATAAATTGTCAACTAATACATTCAGATTAATAATAAATAATGTTTTGACAAATATTGCGGAGAACAAGGTTGGACTGAAAATGACCTCGAAACTTCTTTGACATTCATGACTACAGCATAGTGCATAAAGAAAAGCTTAGGAACTAATGAATGAGAAGAATTAAAAAACCCCTGCAAAACTGTTGTTTCAAATAGGAATACCCCATGCCTCTGAAAATGATGAAGAATCTATGAAAGAATGCGATTTCTTATAGATTAAATATTCGATCATAGAAGCGAATAAAAGTCTAGGAGGATGTGCCGAATTCTGCCAAAACTTGATCTTGTTGCTCATGGCGACAAACGTACCTAATTTCATTCTAAAGTATGTGTGAGATAACCCGAGTCTTCGGAGTAGTTGGCTTTTACGGTCTTAGATTGAAGAACACAGCGTGGTGAAGGCAGTTTAGTGTGGCTCAATTCTGCACAGGTGAAGGATTGTAACTCCATGAATTTCCCATTTGTCACTCAGCGACAAAACTTTGCTTGGTTCATTTTTTTTGAGGATCTAGTGATCAGATGATATTTTGTTCCAGTTTTTCTTTCCTCTCTATTAATTGAAGCTTTTTGATACCTTGGATGGTAGATCATTGTAGCTTACGAACTCTCAACTCATAACAAGGTTGAGTTATCATGTGTCTCACATTACCGCCTATGAAAGCTTCTTGTCTGGATGGGTTTGTGGTGCGTATTCCTCTTGCAGGAGAATATCATGTTGTATTTCTCTCAAATTGTTTCACCATAGCTCTGTGAGGTCAGCACGACGCATTGTTGCTTGCAAGCTGACATCAGGATACTGAAAGATCCTTTAAAACTCTAAGATGATTTTGTTCTTGAACGGTGGATCTTTGGCAAAGAATGGATCCATCAGGCTATGTTTCACAAAGATGTGTCCCACTGGATGTGCCAAAAATATGTTGTAGTGATTTTTTATTTTCACACAAACATATAAAATACAAGTGTGAGGACATGCCCGGAGGGAAGTAAGGTGTTTCAAAACCGACCGACTTCAGTGGAATCAGAGCTTCTAATCGGACTATATGGGGCTCTTTGGTTCCTTGTGACTCCTTGGAGATGAAGTGGAGAAAATATTAAAACACAATGGAAATATTGTAGGAATTTAATGTTGAAGAAAATGTTTGAATTCTATGGGTGGATGGACTCTTTCTGATGTTGAAAGTCAATGAACTTTGGTGAAATTGAAAATAGGATGCTAGAATTGCTGAAGTAAAAGTTGGATTTTACCATGAAATCAATATGGTGTTGGAAGATTAGTTCTGGAAACTTGAGACAAGAGCTTGATGGAATTGTTAGATTGCAATTAAGAAGAAAACATTGAATTTCTTATGGAAGAATGAAATAGTGACCCATTGTATTGGAAAGTTTACGAAACTTCTTCACGCCCAAGAAATATAATGTTCGCGATAAAAGCGATGAAAGGCTGATTAGACATGATTTAATAAAGTAGATTGGAAGCATTGCAGGTCGATTGATTTGACGGTTCTGTTGATTCCTTGATTGGTTCTTTGCTGCTCCTTTTATAGATGTCTTGACTTGTTATCCAAGTCTCTATTTCTTTACTCTGTCAGAGGCTTCTTGAGATTCTAGTCTTATTAGAAAAGTTTGTTCTTAAAATTGTTCGTGTTTCCGTAGTGGTGCGTTTACTCAAGAACTTTTCCAGTGCTCTGATTAGAAGGCTTGTTCCTGTCGATCCATGTGCAACGAGGAATAAGCGACCTTACGCATCGCGGCTTATGGTGGCTTCATTTGACTTTCAAGTTGTTTTAAAAATATCTTGAACTTTTTCTATGAGCTTGTTCCGTGGATCATAGAGCCTTTATCTGGATTTATTATAGGTTAGACAAGCCTATTGAATCTACAATCAATAATTCATTAAAACATACTCTTAGTTTTATCTAATGCGTCTTTTTGTCGGCGATCGGTGGCAAGACAGGCATTGTATGTTGTCTTAACGCTTCAAAATACGAAATACTGGTGGCGTGTATAATAGATGTATATATGATATATCTCTATTATTTGGTTGTGGATGATGGATCGGCATGGGTATATCAGATAATTTGTGATCATAATTAAATTAAACGTCGTAATTTTTTGTTTATATGATCTTCAATTTATATATTATCTATTTTTGATGGTATAAATAGTAACAGGTGGATTTAGTTAGATCTGTATTCCCAAAAAGTTTCGAATAGTTTAACAAAATTATATATCTTTTGACTCCAGTTCTTGGATTTCAAACTTCTTTATTATAGTTTTAGTGTGTTCATTGAAAGGAGTTGGGGAGCTGAAGTGGAAGATTACTAAGGTTTTTTTAATAACAATATAGAGCATGCATATTTTAGAGATTTTAATGTCTGTTGGAGTGTGGAAATGGATCTGCTCAAAAAAAAAAAAAGGGATCGATCATATCTATATTGAAGACAAACACTAGTTTTGTTTGATATTATTGTTTTTGTTTTAGTATCCAGGCTTTTTGTGGTGTAAGATAAAATAAGGAGATGGTGTGACATCTTTTGTTTGATGTATTTAAGATAATTGAAGGCTATGAGAATGTGGATTAAACACAAATAAGAAAAAAAAAACCTTTGATGTAAAAAAACTACCGTGATATTCTTTCAAGTGGAGGATGAAGAAGAAAATTAAGCGGTTTAAGGGTTAAAAAAAAAAAGAAAGGATCATGGACGTGTGGAGAAGAATGGACTTGGTTTGCTATGAGATGAGTGAGGTGGGGTGAGTTTGGACACGTGCTTGTTATTCATAATACCACTCACCCACATTATGACGATGTCATGTTCATCAACTGTATCATGATGAATAACAATTATTTTAATCAAACAATATTAAATTTGTTTATAAATTGTGTGTTTAATTTGCTGAAATATGGGGTTTGTGCTTGCAAAGAAGACCCGAATAGCTCAGTTCAGATTTTCCAGGCATTATTGGTCACTGTCCATTCATCTCTCAGTAGTGTGGATTCATAAAGATGTAGCTTTTACAATAAAACAAAAACGATACATGTTTGGTTAATGTTTTTAAAAATAATTTTATATTTTAAAAAATAAAAATAAAAACATAAAAAAAAAACATTTAATTCCTAATTTTTTATTATTAAGAAGGAGCTTATAAAGATATTTAATTGATTAATAAAATAATTCTGATATTAATTAACATACTGTTTTTTTTAAAAAGATATCGTTTATCTATATTTTTAAATTTTGTTCTTAAAAATAATTTTCATAAAAAAAGAGACAAACAGACGGTACAATTGCTCTTGATTTCATGAAACATGTCAACACGTGCACTGGTTCTTTCTAAAAACAAAATCAAGCAGAGATTAAAATCCAGGTACAGTTTGTCAGGAAGTTGAACGGTCACCTTCACTGTAACAGGCAGGTTGACATTATTCCTAATGAATCAATAATTTTGAAAAGGAAATAAGTAATTGGGTTTATATCTTTGATCGACAAAACGAAGGATGGGTATATGTGGATTTTATTTTTTTGTATTTAAAAACTAGTCACAGGGTTGATTGATGGTGACCTAATGTTTTCAGAGTTACTTAGATCTAGGTACCATATCATTGGATTAGATATGTATATATGTATAGTGAATTACATGGGTTCATTAGATCTGGGGTACCATCCATTGGACAGACAATGTATATACATTGATATGTAATATATATATATATCATATCATTTTAAAATCTTTCCTGGCCACGATGTTGGAGATGGGAGAGAGTGAGTTCAAACTTGTGTTTTTTAGAATGTTATGTTGTTATAAATTACCCGAGTATGGTTGAGCTTAAGTATATAATTACTAAAAGTATGAAACGAAACTATTATGGAAAGTATTTTGTTTATTAATGGGAGGTTGGTATTCTTCTATATCTCAATAAATCAGTGAAGATGTCAGCGTGAGTGATAAAGGAATGTATATAATTATCTACTGCAATCAGTCCTCGGATGGTGTCTTTTGGAATAATGTCGGTTTATCTTGATTACAGCGTAGGTAAAAGGCGAGAGTGGGATATATGAGATTTGGTGAAGTGCATCTCGATGGAATTGATTACTGACGGAGTGGATGTGGCTGGAGACAGTGGCTGGTCGCAGGCAAAGTGATATTGATTGGGGTGTTTGAATGGACTTGAGTTCGGAGAGAGAGATAGGTGGCTGGAGTTGTCAGAGAATAGGACAATGATGTGGGGCGAGTTTCGGCAACTGATGATTTCACACATGTGTTTGGTGAGGCTGTATTCTGATTACGATCACCAGCCCTCAGTGGAAAAACGACAAAGGCATTGCTTTGTGAACTTCGAGAGAGAGTGGATTAACCTGAAGAAAATAAAAATGCCACGGGTAAGGTATGATCATCATAGGGATACCGGCTGGTGCGCCTCCGGAAACCACTCTGTGATGGAGTGTGCAATGGATCTGGAGTGGATGCGTGCGTTAAGATAACGAAGCAAGCGTTTGGCGGCTCCCCGATGGTGTTCGAATAGTGTACATGGCCCAGGAGAGTTTGCTCGCACGATCCCACCACCAAAGTGTCTGATAAGGAGTCATCGGGGAGATGTTGAGGCCTGACCACTGTCGGTACATGGTGGCGTGCGAACTCAGTGCCATCGTTATGATCAGAAGAAATTACTCACGGCCAGTGATTGTAGAGGCGGTTTGGAACTGGCATTATGTTTACTCGGAAGATCGATAATATACTTTTATTGAGATAGTAGGGCAGTTGGGTGGCAGAAACTTACGACTCCGTGGAAGTAGCTTTTGAGATCCTTTGTGGAGAGTTATGGAGTCGATTCTGGGATGATAAATTGTCGACAGTGAGGGGTCCGCTGCGCATGATGTCAGAATCATCCAACATAAACCGAAGAGATTTGAGGAGCCCATTACCATGGGATTGACAAGAGGGCGGTGCAGGGATGTGGCTGAAAGCTGAGGAGGAAGCGAAGGAAAGGTGCGGGCTCGTACGGCTCAGCGGAGCTTGTTTGAGAGCGATAAATAGCCTTATGTGGTAAGCGAACATAGGCGGATGTCAGTGGGATACAAAGAAGGTGCAGTGTGGACCTCTGAAGGTGGATCTCAGTTACAGAAAGTTAATTTGTGTCGAGTTGGCGAAGTACAAGGCCCACTGTTGAGTGAGGAAACAGACTAACGATTATGAACGGGATTATGTGGGAATGAAGGATCTCGTAGTCAGTGTTGTGACTGTGCGGTGACCTTTGTGACAGGTGGGCTTTATACCATCGCAGTAGAGGCCATTGGGTTGTTTTTATCTAAAACAGTGTTTGTTGCCAACAGTGTTCATCTCGATCTCGGGGAACCAAAGCCCAGTGCGTTTGAATGGGGCGTCGTGCATTCTTGCTTTGTCGTTTGAACATCTTGGGATCTTGGAGAGCTTAGGCGACAGTGCAAGGTTCAGGGATAGCTGGAATTATGGTGGTGAGACCAAATTTTGAGCTAGGTTTGTGGATGGCATTTTTAAAGTGGGTTTGTGGATGGTTTAGTGAGGAAGATGGGTAAGTCGAAAGGAGGATAGTGAGGGTGAGGTTAGGAAGGAGTGGCCCGACCAACCAGTCGTATAAAAACAGCCGGGTGACTGTGAGGTTGAGGGATGCGGGTTGTTGGAAGAGATGGTGGAGTCATAGTGATGAAAAGGAGTAGTTGAAGTAAACTCAGAACGAGTATTTCTCATTAGAGGCGACCTGTGTGAGGTTAGTGAGTGAGTTGACACAATGAAGAGGCGTTTCTGACGAGGGAGGTCGGCCCACGGTGTAGTGGGTTAAAGATGCAGTGGTGAAGGATGGGTGGATGATAAGGATAGTCGGCAGATTCTGGGTAGAGAATGGAGTATAGGTGGGTGAAGGATGTAGTTTAGGGGAGGGGCTGGGTGGGGGATGGTGGAGGATGGGGGTGATCTTTGGATCAGTGTGGGGTGAGTGATGGCGGAAGGCGAAGATCTGCCCTACTTCTGGGGTGTTGTGGAGGTAGGGGAGGCGAGCGAAGGAAAACATTTTTATCACTGAAACTTGACATGATGGAATACAGTAATTTTATTGAGGATGGGGTCAGCGAGGAAGATAAATGGAGTGGGAGTGGCGAGAAGACAAGAGGTAGATTTTGGATCAGAGTTTGAGGGAAAGAATATGAGGCATGACCGAGAGACCATAACAAGCGAAGGCTGGGGTTTGGTGATCAGGGCAATAAAATCTTGTTTCAAAAAGACTGAGAGAAAAGACTGAGCCCAAACGTTCTGTTGTTAATGGACTTCATCAGTGGAAAGATGGTAAGCAGTTGATAGGATGGGCGGCAGTGTATGAGGAGAGTGAGACTGTTCAGCGATATACGGTGATGTCGGGCGTTGAGCTACCATTAAATGTTGAGTGTGGGAGGTGGTGAGATGGATTCTCACAGTGGCGAATTACCGAAAGAGCGAAAGGCTGTTTGATTGCCCTTTGTCTGTTTCGAAGATGGGTTCGCGCCTGGATGTAAAAAATGGAATGTTCCTTGGGTGGTAAGACACGACGAATTGCATTGGCGGTGAATTAAACGTCTGAACGAAGAATTTACCTGTATGGATTGTGGCGGATGTGGCGTAAATGCGAGTTGTAATTGCAACAAAGACCACAGCTTTGGCGATCGGTGAAACGTTAAATCGCATGGCCAGACAAGGAAGAGATGCGATGACGCGTAAATAGACTGTAATTTTGTCGCGTTTAGCGGTGTAGCATTGACGTTAGAATAATTAGATTATGGAGGCGAGATTGTATTCGATATTGAGGTGACTTGTGACGATGAAACTGCTGAATATTTGTGGACAGAAGAATGATTGCTGATTAATTGAAAACCTATCGAAACATGTGTTAAGCGCGAGGAGGAGTGAGTGGGCGAACATAATGAGATTAAATTTGTTATGTTATTAAGTTAGAAGAACTTTGATACCACATAATGCATATAATATATATATATATACCTATAAAATGACAAAAAAGGTAATAGTATCAAAACGATAAAACGACCCAAATGTCTAAACAAATAACGCATTAAAGTTATAGATATGTCATCATTGATCACATAAATATGATCTTCTTATAGTGATTATAATACATTATGAGGCACAGTTCGTGTATGCGATGATCGCGTATGATTTGTTATGTTTTGTTGATCGGGTATATTTACACCTGTGAATTATTCTGTGCATAAATAAAAAGCAGTCATTCTAAAACGATAAAAACAAACGTTGTGACATACTTGATGTGTAAAACCAGGAAATTCTTTGTGTTATTGATTCATCGTTTCATTATTAATTAATAATTATTCCACCCTGGGATTGCCAAGGATTTGAATGGCTTCAATTTGTTTGCAGTCTCACCTAAAAAAGGGTTAGACTTGTTTTGGGTTTGCAAAATGTTTCTGTATGCAACCATGGACAAATAGAAAGACTCAAGTGACTCCCTTTATTTTCACTTCTAGTAGTGCCAGGTTACTGCTGCGTGCATTTATATTTGTGGACCTGGAGACTCTTTCCTCTCTACATACCAAGGCTCAATGAAATAGAAACTAAAGCGTTAATGTATGTGCTCCTCTCTCACATATATTAATGAACGAGGTATTAGGACTCATGACTGATCACCTAAATGGATGAAACCAGTGCTAGATAAATTTGCTAATTCAAATTGTAAGGGTGTATCATAACCGCATAAGTGACAGATACAATATATTAATCATGTTTCATAAGTTCGTTGGTGTTTAGATCTAGTTGTGATGCTATTTATAATGATTTGCATTTAATCATGTAAATATTATGGACTTTGAATTTAAAGTTACACATTGTATACTTTGAATTTAAAGGACGACTTTGAAAAGACATTTAGGTTGTGTTTGTTTCTCCTAATGACAAAATATTCATGAAAATGATTTTCTCATATTTAATTATTTTATGAAAATTTTTAAATATAATTCGAATTAGTTATAGATTTATAAATTTATAAATTATTTAATCTTTATATCAGTGATTAAAACTCCAGCATATCATGATTTGAAATCTGAATAAGACATTGATGTGGTTTTCATCTTATTTTATTATGGTTTTGGATTTCCCAAATCAGAAAAATAGAAAGAAAGAATAGATGGATAAGGAAGAAGAGAAAATAAGTATAATAAAATCTACAATATAGTTATTTTATTTGTATTTAAACTTATTTATTTATTTTAAGCATCAAATATAAAAATTAAATGATTTAGAAATATATAAATTTTAAAATAATTTTATTTATATTTGATTTTCTTTGAGATACCTTGTTAAGCAGTAAACGCCTGAAAACTAATTTCTTGGAACATTTTTTTCCATAGTACTTTTTAGGAACCAAACATAACCTAAGAAATCTTTTTTGATCCTTAAGTTATGTTTGGTTTTGAAAAAATTAAGCAAAATGTAAAAGAAATCAAATAGGGAACAAAAGTAGAAGTAAAGAAAAAATGGAAGGAAAATAAAAAATAATCCAATATATTATTTTTATTTAGTATTTAAAATTTTTTTGATTATTTTAACTATTTAAATAATTTAAGAATAATTTCAACATTAATTTATTCTTAATATATCAATATCTATATCTTTGCATTAGGATAAGTTTGACAATACTTTATTCTTAAATTCGAACCCATATGATCTTAATGATAATTAACACCTATATTGCATTTCCATTAAATACTTTTTTAGTTCAAGCACACAAACCTGCAACTTTAGTAACAATACATTTCATTGAAATAAACACACATATACAGTGCGCTCTATTATGTAGCGTTCATGCATTATAACGATGATTGTTTTTCTTTAATGATGATGAGGATTTTATTGTGAATTGTGTTAAATAGGACCAAGTATTTAGTTCTTTGTTTTTACAAAAAAAAAGTCACCTTTTTAATTTTTAACTAAATTTTGAGACAATAAATTTTTAAATAAAAAATTAAAAATATATATAATTTTATTTAATTAACATGAAAAGGATCCATACGAGTTTTTTAATTGGATTATAAAGTATATGATTTTAAATATTGATATATTTAGTTTTTATAAATAATGGTGAGATGGAAAAAAAAAATCAAATATTTTGGTATTTTCTATTCAATAAAAAGTTTCAATATTAAATAATAGGAGGTCATCAAAATTTGAAAGAGCAAACATAGAAATCTAATGACAGAAAACTGTTTTACTTTCAGCAAATACAAAGGCAAGTGTCGCCTGATCAAAGGAGAATTTTTATTTTGGCATGCCTGTGGATATCAGTGAAACTTTAAAGTCAGCTCAACCACCAAATCGCTGGAAGCTGAATAGGTGGAGCACGATTTTTTACTGGAATCTTAAACCGAACATGGAAGGCAGGGCATTGAATAGGTAAGAATATAGAAATATCAGTGTACAGCTGGAGCTGCAAGAAGTTTTTAGTTATAAATATTGCATCCCAGCCCCATAAAAACTTTAAATATTTTGATTATGGCACTGGTCAGATGCCATCCATGATTTGTACACTGCAATAATAGAAAGAAACCATATTCCTCTGCCTCTTAATGTTTCAAAACTAGAGTTTGCTTCTCAACAGACATCCTATTAATCCATGGTGTGAATGGATCGGAGGGTTGATATGAAAGTACATCTGTGGCTCTTTTGTTCCAATCTAAGTGATTATGGTGTCATGATTTTCGTCAACGAGCCCTGGCTTCGAGCAGTTCATTGAGCTTATTAGGGGAGAAAGTGCGGATTCTATTGCGAAGTTCTGCCCCAATTATGATTGTGAGCAAATGAATGGCTGTCTGGATGGTAATCATTGCTCAGATCAGATATCGGGTTGTTTGAACGGCAAACACGAAGATTTTTGACGGCGTCAGTCTGACTCGGTGGCGACTCACTGCCGAGCATTGACAGGGGAGGAGACAGAAGGGGATATTGATGGAGGACTCGTCTGGGACACTACTGAACTCCCACGAAGAGACAGTTTGATAAGGTCCCAGAAACTTGTTTGGGAGAAGAGAGAGTTCGAATGAAGGAGAAGCTCTATGCTTTGCGTTCCTTGGTTCCTAATATTACTAAGGTATATGGTAGTTTTAGTACAGAGTATCATGCATCTTAATACCATTTATCTCACTAAACCCATGAACATGGCTCGAGATCTGTGCTGTATCAAATATAAATTTAATCACCCACATTTATTCGCTTTTCTCTCACACAAGGTTTGAAGACTTGGGATCTCTAATATCCCCTTCCCACCTCTTTACGGTTTAGTCAGCCTCATGGGAGAGTTTTGATATTATGTTAAACAATTATTTTCTGTACAACCTCAACCTTTTAGGATTTGGATTCAGTATGAGAGTACTATGATCTGATTGAGATTATAGGATTTGGGTTCAAAAGGATTGATATTTATATGCACGTACGCAGATGGACAAGGCCTCCATTGTTGGGGATGCTGTGCTGTATGTGCAGCAGCTGGTCTTAACCAGAGACACCTAACTGAGATAACAGGCGCAGATCTTTAATAAGATTGTTGGAGGAGAAGATATATAATAATGGCTTAGTGGAAAACAAGAAATTCAAGTTTGACTGCGTTGTACTCCTTATGTTCAATGGGAAGATCTTGCTGCAGGATTGGCTCAGGTTTGTATATGTTCAGTTCCTTTGCTATCTCCCAAGAAAAAAAAAAAAAAAGTCTAATCAGTTATAATAGTATGGAATTTTATTGCAGATGGATGTGTGAAACAGGAAGTGGAGGGAGAAGAGGGTTCTATGTGAGATTGAACATGCAACAAGGAGGAAAAAAGAGGTGTGGTTCATATATGGATGGCAGCAGGATCATTCTGTATCATTTAATATCGAAACTCTAATTTGGCCACACATTTTCTGACACTTTGTGTATTGACCTTTCTGTGCATTCTTTCAATGTAAAAGCTTCTCATTTACTCCTTCAATTTCATTCCATTGTCATCCTCTATCTTGACCCTTGTTTTCAACTTCTGATAATTAACATTCTTTCTATCTTCTATCTGGGTTACATGATTTGATGCCAACACCAATTTGCCAAATTTGAAGCTATGAGCGCTGAAAACTGGGACTCTTCTGGACTAGGGATTTAAAAATCAGGAACCAATCATCTTCTAATCTTCATATTCAAATAACTACCTTGGTATGCCACTCAGTATGAGTCCATACATGGGGTTGGATCGATGGATGGGGGGATCATCTGGATAAGATTCACTGTCTTGTGTTCTTTTTTGTCTCCAGTTTCTTAGCGTTAATACGGCATGCAGACCCATATAGTTTGAATGACTGTATAATAGGTTCAAATGTTTGGAAGGTCAGCCTGATTAACATGTTGTGCATTCTTCTTGTTCTTCTATTACATGCGCCAGCTCAATTAGTGTATAATTTTTTCTCAAATAAGGATGACCTGGCTCTCTTTATCAGACTATGTTTGGAAGTGGAATGGATGCCTCCCTCACATTAGTTTGTTTGGTAATATTGGGGCTATTTGGTTCATATTTTCAACAACAGTTTTTTATTCTCAACAATAAAAAAACCGTAGAATAAACCCCCTAAGAACAAGCTCTTTAAGTGTTCTTGAATGGTACATCAAGAGGAAGGAGGGGATGGGTCATCCCATTCTTTTTTAAACCTGCAGAACCAGAAGGCGTGCTCTTCACCAAACCCAATTTACTGATCTGGTACATGGACTACAGAATACTCTCTACATGAACTCTTACAATCGCTATGATCTTAAGGCATCTGTTTTATTTTTACATTTTGAGAAAAATCTGGATATTAACATGATGCTTCTTTGAAATTCAAATCATTCTCTCTCATAAATGTTCAAATTTTTTCTCTTCAAAAGTTTTAAAATTTTTATTAATATAAATGTTTGCATATTTTTACATTTAAATTACAGTTAGATATTTCTGTCAAATATTTTTTGTAATCGTAAAAGAAAATAGTTATTTAGGTTTTTATTTCAATAGTGTATATTCATTTGATGAATTGAAGGTTTTAGCTTTTTGTGTAAATATTTTAAATTCTTTTGATGTGAAATATTTATTTTAGGTTACAATGATATAGAATTTATGTGTATTTAAGAACTCTCTGTTTTTGTAATAAATTTTATTTATTTTATTGATAAAATATTTTTGTAATTAAATCTTAAATATCATTTTTGATCTAGTAAAATAGTTTTTTTCATATTTCTATAAAAACGTTCATGATACAAGAGGTACTATAGAAAACATTTTTGGTAAAAACGTTGTTATAAGAAGTAGTGCTAAACTTGGCTTAGAAAAGGCTGCTATTAATAAAAAACTTTAACTAAAACTTGTTTGTGATTCAAAGGGTCGCCATTTTTGTGTTCTCTATATTACCATAACCTAATACCACAAAGGCTTACATTTGGTATTGTCTATGTGTCCAAAAAGTGTTTTCTAGAACAGATTTCAAAAACACGAATAGGCTCAAGTATTTGTTCTCGGACGGTTCAAAGTGAGCATGGAGGGCCTGTGGTTTAGCCCATGTTGCAAAAGCAACTGCCGCTGTTCAGCTTAATTCAAGCAGACACAGCTTTATTACAATCTAAATTAGTTCATAGTTTGAGACCTTTATTTTGGCTTCTTTTCTTTTTTTTGTGAGATCTTGCTCTTATAGGCTTAGTTTTTAAGTTCAAGAATAGAAAAACCAATTTTTGGATGTTTACTTATAAAGCAGAGGGCAAAAGTCCGTTTTTGGATCATTATCTAAAAAATTAAACAGGGTGTTCGGATATTGTTTTTTAAAAATAAAAAATAAAAGACTTGTTTGAATAAGTTATATTTAAAAACAAGTTTTCTTCTCTCTCTTGTGTCCTTCTTATCTCAGAAAGGTATCTTATCATCACCGCATCTTTTTATCTTTTCTTAATGTCTCATTCGACACTTTTGAAGTGTGGTTATTCATGATAATGTTTTGGATTTGTTTTGAAATGCTGTTCTTTATTACGATATGTGATGGTGATATTTTGGTGATTCGACCGGGTTTAGTGATGGTCGCATAGATCTTAACCGTTCTTGGAAAGAACATTGTGTTTAGCAGGTCGTGGGTTTAAGCTCTAATGAATCAACTGTATTTTTAGCTCCTCAAGTTGTTTTGTTTTGTTTTATGTTTGGAACGTAAGCCATGATGATAATCACTGTTGTGTAATAATGGACTACAGTCTGTTAAGAATGACAATGGGTCAAATTTTGATGATTTTAGATTCATAAATCAACATTCATTATTATTTATGTCATCCTCATTCACGTCAAAGTTTACAAGATTTTAAATGCTGATTGCACATGTCGTCGAGGATCGAACCACCATACCTAATCAAATTCATGCAGTGGTTGGTAGTGGGGTGTTTTGAAGATCGCGGATATTACGAATGGTTTGCGTGTATGTGTGATTTTATGAAACCAATAAAAATGTAAACACAATCAACATCACATGTCTGTATGAGAATAATCTTCCAAGAAGTTTAGCGTAATACAATCATGACTAATGTCATCTGTAACATCGTAGTGATAACCATTCATTATATTTGTATATAATCTGTATGTTTTGATCGAATTGTTCAGATTAGGAGTGGGTCAGGATATCTGGTCGAGTCCCGTCTTGAATCAAAATCTGTCCCGATTATTTGCAAATAATTTAAATGAGATTCACAAGTATTCCTTCTCTTCTCATGTTTGGATGAATATCAAATTATTGCCTCGGGATTGAAAGAAGTTGTTAATTCCTATTCCTCATCAAGTTAGAATGTTGAGTTTATATTATACAATTATCCAATAAAGGATTATGAATCTTACTTTATTTTTTGTCTATCTATTGTTTGTGTTTAATTGGATGAAGAAACTTTAGCATTGTCGAAAAATATGTTTTTCTTTTTGATTGTGTAGAAGAGCATTATGTCACTCACTCCTTCTAATCATCATCAATAAGTGCTTTTTAATAAAAGAGAAATAATATAATTGATCTACACTAATATTTGTTTACTAAATGACGTGTGCTGGTAATATTTGGGACACTGAGTTATTTAAAGCCACGATACTTATCATCAAAAAAAGAATACTAATCTTAGATTAATGATCTTATTTGGTGAGGTTTGGTTGTGCATTTAAAAAGTAAAATTAGAAGAATAATGATTAGTAACTATTTTAGAAAATGACTGTAGATTCTACGCAATTATTGTCCATGGAAATTCAATACACTTTAGAGACCTTAGTGATAAAGTTTAGATCTAAGTATATAAAATTAAATTTAAAATTTATTTGTTATTAATAGAAAAAATTTTAAATATTTAAAATATTTAGGAAAAAATATATAATTTGGATCATAATTATTTTTTGATAGAAAGGATATTATTTTTTATATTGTATAAGAAAGAGAACAGAAGCTGCAGGGTCATTGAGACTGCAGATATAAGTATCAAATTGAGACATGAATAACCTTATGACTAAGGTACGCATAATAAAATATTCTTTGTGTACAATATTAAGTGAATATATGTAAAAAAAAAAAAAGACAGACAGGAAGAAAGAAATATTATTCAGCTATGTCTTCATATTATATATATGAAACATTTTCAATTTCAATTTTTATCTCTAATCTACAATTTCTAAGGATACGACAGATGACACTATTAGTTTTAAAAATTTTTTAATTACTATAATATATTTGCCCTTAGGTTTGACTCAAATGATAAAATTGTGTGATGGCGGAGATCTCAGGAGTCAGGAGTCAGAAGACAGTAATCTTATAATAAGATGAAAAAAAAATTAGAATGAATGAAATTGAAAAATTGTAATGTGCTGAAAATGAAGAATAAAATTATAGATAGATAGTAAAGGCCAAACATCATTGAAGCCAAGCTCTCTAAATTTTGTCATACCCATCGTTTTTTTTAATTTTCATCTTGAGCTATATACCCATATCCATTTTATGGATATGTATAATTCTAGGTCAATGTGTCAGCTTATTCACTATATTCATGCTTTAAACTTCAAATCCATTAATATCTAAATAGATTTACAGTAAATCCCATATCCATTTTATGGATATGTATGAATTCTAGGTCAATGTCTCTGCTTATTCACTATAAGCATTCTTTAAACTTCAAATCAATTAAAAATCTGAATCGATTTACAGTAAATTGATCATTTAAATTCAACCATATCGACATTAAACAACTTTGATGTTGGACATATTATTATAAATAAAAACTAGCAAAAAAATTTCAGCTCTTTTTTACCTCCAATCAGTCATTCAAACATTTTTTGTTACATAGTGGTGACAGTTCTGCTTATATCTAGGTGCATAGGGCATGACCTTATCATCACAGTGTGAAGGCTTTAATCTAGAATGTGATGTTCGGAACCTTACTTGGCAAATGACAGTGAGAGGATTTTGAAGGAATTAAACAAATCTTAAGCCAAGAATACCTACTTCCACGGGTTGAAATTCCTTCATTATGTACCATTAGTGTTACATAACAAGTACTTATACTAATCCTAGTTATTAAGAGACTCAGCATTGCACACACCTATGAACTACCAGCTATACCTATTCTTTAAATTGATCAAAAATACAAATCCGAATGAATATATGTCATTCTTCACCAAATCTATTCAACTACAGAGACATTTGATCCCATTAATGAGATTGACATAGAGTTAAGCCAATAGAACCAGTTGAAACTGGTTACAATGGATCGGGACAGACCTTATATATTGTTGAGGCCAATGATCTTGGAATAAGATTGCTTTACCATTGGGTGCATGACCTTTTTGTGTAAACAGAAAAAGGGTTTTAGAATCTGCAGCTTGGGAGGAGGGGTTCTGAACCACTCTCATGCCAAATGAAAAAAGCGGATCGCCTCCCAACTAATTAAGTTTTCAGTCTCTTCTGAACTTATATTTATATATATTATAAATAAAATATAAGATAAGATTATGGTCGGGTCTGTAGACACCTACACCCAACCCCTTCCAAAAGCAGGCCTAGGGCTGGGCTTAGGTCAATCGGAAATGGGGTAGACTTTAGTCTGATGGGGCGGGGCGGGGCGGGCTAGAGTGAGACTATGGGCACTGGATATACTTAGCAAAGCAACAGGGCCCTTCCATTGTGCTCCATTTAACGTCTTACTATATATATATATATGTGTGTTTATATCATACAGCATGACATAGTGGTTAAAACAGCCAATTTAGAAAAACCATTTCGCGTTTCGTGGTAGATGTGTTTTTCAGTGAGTCAGAGCAGCTGAAATGATGAATGGAGAGTCCACGTGAAAAAAACTTTTTAGGCTGATAGAACAAGTGACCCAAAGTAAGCCTGCCTCTGGCTCTGCTCCTAACCACAACTGAATTTCAAACTTCTAATTGAAACGCATTTGACTGATGGCTTGGGGTCGCTGAAAGTTTGTCCACGAATCAATGCTTGACTTGTCACATTCCATATCCCCTCAATCATTTATATTTAAGATTTTTCTCAGTCTTATAGAAATCAACAAATAAAAAAAGGAAAAACGGGAGAAGGTGGGCCTGGAGCCTTGACGTTCTAAATTCTAAAGCCCGCCCATGTGTGGAAATAAAAACAAATGGGTCGGTGGACCTCATTTTCAAAATGGTTGTCTCTTCCCAATATACACCCCACTTTGTATGTTACTACCCCATCTGCTCTTCTCTTCTCTTCATTTGCTCTCACAACCATTTGATCTCTGGCAAAACCAAACCAAAGGAATGGGATCAGCCATTAACTCCTCCGAATGTTCTTGAAAATTAAAGTTTGGCCTCAAAACATCAATTTTTTTTTTCTATGTTTGGTTTCTCAGAAAATCTGGATACAAATATAAATAGGGAAGAAAAGTTAAATCTTAAAGAGAAAAATAAAAGCAATTAATAAAGCAGCATGTTTTAACAAGATCTAAGAAGTTTGAGGCAGGATATCATGTTCAAAAATCTTGCATGTGGGGTTTGTTTTTTATTTAATTTTTAATGATATTAGATTTTAACACAATAATGAAGGTGGTGTTAGAATTAGATTATTGTTTAGTTTTAAATCTATGTTTTAGATAGCATCTTCATGTTCTTTCTTATATGTTGATCTTAACTATTTAAGTTGATCTCATTGACAAATTGTTTGTTTTTGTTATGTTAATTATATTAAACATTAATAACTAAAGAAAAATCAATATATTCATTCTACATTAAAAGTAAGTATCTTGTATTTTCATATTCAGTAAAAAAATTCTAATAAGTCAAGAAAGATGAGAAAAGAGGCTTTATAAAGCATATTATAAATATTAAGTAAATGCTAATATCTACTCTGATAGTCCAAAACTTGATTTTCTTCTTATCAACTTGATTCATAGCGGATTTTCTTCTTGTCGAAAACACAGGTTCGTGGCGGTGGCAATTGTATTGACAAACGTGTCCTGATACAATAGATTTTTTTATGGTGTATGTCAGTCGAATTATGGGCACGAATAATAAATATGATCACGATATGGCGAAAATTCAACACAACAATTAATAATCAAATAACATGATATGATATTATCTATTAATTTGATAATTTTAAATAATATAAATTATAACTAATTCATTAATATTTAACACAAATAATAATGGATTAATCTAAGTTAGATATTTATTAACAAAATAATTAAATGGTTTAGTATATATCAAATTCATGTTATATGAATTAATACAAATATAACTCAATAATTGGAAAAGCAGAATTATAAAAGTCATTCGAATTTGATCCAGATAGAGATCATATTTTACAAAAATGATGTATTTGTTCACCGATTGGATGTCTATTAGAATTTTAAAAAGCATGTTGATTCATCTCCATCTGTCAAGTAGGACAAGAAACTTTGACTTCATCTAGAACTGATTATAGAGTAGTCTCAGGTGCAACAACAACTCTTTTTTATATTGTATATTTTGGTTTTTTGATAAAGTGCCGACTAGTAGATTAGAGTGACTAGAATGCTGACAAGAGCCTGTTGATCGAATAGGAAAAAAACCTTTTACACATAACTTGGGCTTTTTAGATATTTTGAGATGCAAAAGGAAAAAATGATTCTTCAACCAGAAGATTTAATATTTTAAGTTGCGTACCAAACTTTAAGGTATAAATCCTAAGTGTCATGAGAAAAAGACCTTTGTGAAAATATCTCTTGAAGACATTTTAATATTAAAATACATTTATCATTTAAAATTTTTAAATTTGGGTTGAAGTGTTTATGAAATATGCTGTATGAGGTACTAAAATTTTTAGTTTATGTGGAGCAGTAATCTTGGAAAAAACACATTCTAAAATTGGAAAATTAAAGGGCAATTTTGGAGAATTATTAAAGTATTTATCTTGAGA
Source organism: Tetrastigma voinierianum (assembly GCA_016808115.1). Taxonomy (NCBI): domain Eukaryota; kingdom Viridiplantae; phylum Streptophyta; class Magnoliopsida; order Vitales; family Vitaceae; genus Tetrastigma; species Tetrastigma voinierianum. Next base: position 143,428 of record JAEQBH010003559.1, read on the forward strand.
GGTGTGCTTACACAGCACGTCTTTGCATAGTTTTAAAGTGCATTTTTATATTAAAAGTGTCTTTTTTATATTATAGATTTTGAAAAAGACACAGTCTTAAATTCAAAACCCTAAGTGTTTTTAAATAAACACTTTTAAATTATTGAAAAAGGATATTCTAAAGTGTGTTTGAAAACACATTCTAAAAAATTAATAATTGAAGTACCACTTGAAAAAACGTATTAGAATAGTTTTCTCTTATCTTTATTTTCAAAACCGATATATTAAACTTACTATCCCACTTGCCAACATGTAAAGGAATATATTTTATTAGCTTAGAAGATTAGTTTCAAACACACAGATTTTAATGTTACATGAAAACATCACACATAACTTGCACATGGACTAATAAAACATATTCGTTCAGTATTTACATTCTCCTTCATTTTAATCCTAGCAGGATGGAGAAACTGGACGGCCATGATCACAAGGTTCTGAAATCTGAACTGTAATTGAAAACGAGAAAATAGAAGAACAACAAAAAGAAAGAAAGAAAAAAAACTCAAGACCCAAGGCCAGAAGTGATACAAATAGGCCGTTGGCCAAAACGGCCATACAGTTGGATGGACTAAACCAGGAGCTAAGGCAATGGCTCATGGGTGCAGCAAGATGAAAAAGGGCAAACATATGATGAAGCCTGCAAGCCCACCTCCATTGAGGAGGCCGACCAGTACGCAGTGGTGGACCAGTTCCAGCTCTGGAGCTTGGCCCAAACACTTCATTGCCTGGGGTTGTAGTGTATATTAAATATCCCCTTGTTGTTATTGTGTTCGGCTCAGATACCAGTCGTTAAAGTGTTCCCATGTTTGTATTCCTCGGATCTATGACACGTCACGGTATATTCAATATAAACCAGTCAGGCATCATCACTATCTCGAAAACAAAAGCGTTCCACACGGTTACGTCCGACGATAACCAAAGTAGACGTTACGTCTGCACCGGCAGCAATTATTGTTAGAGTATTGGATTTAAGGATTTATTTTTATGCTTTAAGAGGATGTTGTGTAATCTTGAATGATTATTAGTGTCAGGTGGCTGGAAGTTAAGTCTCGAAAATCCACAATTATCAAAAAAGACAAAAAGGTATTTGTGTCCAAATTATAGCATTTTGAAGTACTTTAGCGAAGTTGTTCTATCCTCGTTAGAAATGTTACTATATGACAGTATCGACAGTGACATGGCTACAACTCACCATACCATGGTCGCACAGAATTTTAGGAGTAAACAGGCAACCGTGTCAGGTTCTGAGCTGAGGCTATCGATGGGATGATGCCACGTATGAGAGAATCGTTGCCAAACCTGAAGGCTCCAAAAGTGACGGCGGGGTTGACGTGACCGCCGGAGATGTTGGCTGCCACCGCTCCCACTCAATGTGTGAACAATCCCAAACCATGTCGATAACTGGCAATAGGGCCAGCCGGTGTGTGGAACGTTATCGGTGAAACTTAGCGAAAACGGCAAACCTTCCCAGAACTCTGCAATATTAAAATTGTAAAAAAAAAACTGGCCAACATGCCCTAAGGAGCGTCGGGGTGATAAACCTCACAGAGGTTAGTGATGTAGGAATCGGTGCAATGGAAATAGTTGTGTACTGAAGATATGAGATGGGTGGGATGAACACAAAAACGGCAGCCCTCATCAGCCCTTCATGACTCACTCTCTGAAGGCCATATTTTATGGTGGGTTGGTGCGCAGCCTGCTTTGCATTGGTTGCCGGACATGTTAACTAAAAGGAAAGACAAGCGGGTTTAAAGGGGCAGATTTAAAGTGCTTGTTTCAAAAATGACATTGAATTTGCCGTGGCTAGGCAAAGTAACACCTAAAATTATAAAAGATATATTCTTCACGTAACAAACTAGGCCAATAGCACTTTTTCCTTGTTATGTCACATATTGGGACATTCGCTCAAAGTGATGTCTTTTGTGCGCGTCTTAGTTTAAAGAATAGTTGTGACCTCTTTTGATATTTGTTTTTAAATAGTTTTTAAACACAAAAATATTTTCTGGATTTGTGTTGTTGATTTTGCAATATTCATCCGTTTTAAACGTTTAAATTTAGGAATTTATACAAATTTGATGAAAGAGGCAGTAAGATGGGGGACCAAAGCCAAAGGGACCTGTCCCATTCTGCATAAGAAACTTCCGGCCTCTGTAAAATAATGTATGAGCGACACTAGTCTGTATATGGGATATAATGGAGCGTCGTGGTTGTGATTCATGTAATGTTCTTCACTAGTGAGCTTTGTCCTCATCTGAAGTCTGAACTGGTAATTAATTTTCAATCAATCTACTGAAAGTTTCTTTCCTCGCTACGTTCTATAAAAGCAGGACTATGGGCGTTGAAGCCAAGTAATGCTGTATTTGTTTGTGACAATCCAGCGAATGTTTTGATTTTTAGAATCACATTTAGAATTGATGGGGACATATCTATTGGTATAACACACGATTACTTTACTTTACTGATCATTGAATGACTTACAGAAACTAAACACAGGAAACATAAAACAAAAGCGAAACTGGAAAGCATTTCTATCAAAATGGAAGACAACAATGACATTTTTGTTGTGAAGCCAATAGGAATTTTATTCTTTAAAAATATTTTGTCTTCGTGTCCTTGACTTTGAACGTTGGGTGTGAAAAACATTTTGAATAAAAAGGACAGGAAAAAAACATTAAATAGTTATTAATGAACCAATGGCAATTGGCAAGCCCATGTATTTTGGAAAAATAAGAAAATTTGTAGACAATATTAGAAAAAGGTAAATAAATAAGATTGTTTTACATCTCTTTGCAGGTTTCCGACTATGGCTACAATGAAAAAAACACTAATTTACGACTGTGAATTCAAACAAATCTACTTTAATTAAATAGATATTATTCGGAGACATATCACATCTCTCTCTATCCTCACCTAACTCCCTCCCTAACTCTTCATTCTTTTCGGTTTTCAACACGCTTCTTATTTATTATTTTTAAACAAGAAAATTTTATATACATAATAAATAAACTTACATAACCAATATGCTTAGCTCAATCACTAAGGATTAAAATAGGCATAGAAAGGACGAAAGGAATAATATTGTGTACTTATCAAAAATAATAATAATAATAATTTTTATCTTATATAAAATATATAGATTCATTCTATTAATATTAATTAGAAGTTAAAAGGTGCACATAAGTTATTCGAAAATGTTACAGAATTTTTTTTTTTAATATGTTTGGTTGTATAATAAAAAATCTTAGAAAGAAAAATTGAATATAAGTAAAATTATTTGAAAACTTTTAAATTCTTTTATCTTTGTATTATTAAGTTAAAATAAATAAAATTGGTTTGAACTTTGAAGTAGCAACATTATTTTTACTTTTCTTCTGTTTTTTTTTTGGACTTTTCCTTCCTATAGGGTATTGGAACCAGGCTGGCCCCGTGATTGGTGAAACCATCACATGACTGAAATCTGGAATGATCCAGTGGGCCTGTCAGTCCAGTGACTTATCCATCCACGCAATGCATAGTCACATTGATGGAAGTGAGGAGTCCTTGACCATGCCCTGCCTCTGTTTTTGCCTCGTAAGTTGTAACAGGGGGCCGGCTATCTATTACTATTATTATTATTATTATTATTATTTTCTAAAGAAAGTTATTACTATTATTAGTATTTATATTTATATTTATGTAGATAACCTATCAAACAAACAATTGGGTGAAGTTTTTGGAGGAAGGAAAGATGTGGACTGTGTGGTCTGTAGAACCTGCTGCTCCCTGGACCCTTATATGTAGCTGTGATGTTAGGTAAACGAGGGATGAAAATATCCGATATATCTGATATTGGTGATGTTCGATACGATATCAGCGATGACCGATATATCACAGATATATCGGTTTTAGACCGATATATTGTGAAAATATCAGGATATATCGAGATATATCGAGGATATATCGGTAAAATATCCGAGATATATCGGGATATATCGAGATATATTTAAATGACCAAATTTGAAATCCTAACTTGATCCAACGGTTATGGATTGATCACAACAGTTTAATTTCCGATATATCGATATTTATGTAAAAATATCCATAAAATTCAAGTACCGATATATCCGTCGAAACCGATATTTTCATCCTTGCGTAAATCCACCAGTCTGCTGTGCTTCGTTTTTTATCTTGTTTTTTTCTCTTAATTAAAGGATATCCAAAAGTAGAGTTACATTATAACTCCAATCTCATCATATTATTTATTTCCAACTCCCAAGTACCATTCACATTTTCTTCGTATCATATATCTAAAGTCTTGTTGCATTATGTATTTACTTTTAACACTATTTGCATGGATATGATCTTATTTATTTATATTCTTTTAATATAAAAATAATAATAATAACATAAAGCCAATAATATAATCATTGTCTAATAGAAACTACAAAGTAGTTTGGTTATAAGTTCATAACATTTTAACTTTAGATTTTCAAAATTAGTATTATCTTTTACCGACATTCATTCATGCTGAATGGTGGGCCCCAGAAAACCACAATTTAGTAGAAAATTGTAATACGACGGGCCAAAACACCATTTAGATATTGAAGCCTGTAAGACCCAATTTTAATATATTTATAAGTAAACATTTTGAAATTTTATATATATATATATATATATATATATATATATATATATATATATATATATATTATCAAATATGCTATCTTTGATCATCTCACATGCCTGGACAAATACTAAAAGGTTTTATTTGATATATTATTTGATATAAGTATGTAAAAATACAAATTATTTTTAAATAATTTATACTTCATGATTCCTTGTTTAAATAAGCGTGTGAAGTGATATTACACTTTGTCCCGGTAATTTATTTATATATTCCAGATTAAACTAGTTCGTACGACTCATCTTCTTGCTCCCATGAGTCCATCTCGATAATAACTCATATAATGGATGACAGCTCACAGCTGTTGGCGAATCAGAGGTTGAAATCAACAACACCTGATACGTGGGCCTCCGCACCTTTCAAGTTTCAACTCGAAATCCCCCATGTGGTTTGTCTCACATTTTCGGCTATTTTCTCAGCAACCAAACAATCTGTAGCGGGATGGCATTCAAAACTTTATATTCAAGGAAAGGAGAATGAGAGAAAAATATGAAGTTTGGCTGAGTTTCACAAAGTATTACTGTTTCACTGTTCTCAATAACTTCAGCACGGTTTCGTATCTCATTCAAAGGTCCAGATTTTAACATACATTTTCGATCACCTACATTAGAGCATGCATTAAGGGATTGTTTGGCTCCTGTTTTTTTGTTCTGAAAAACACTGAACACAAAATCTGTTTGGTTCCCTGTGTTCTAAAAAACACAAAGAACACCAAAACCCTCTATTTTTCACAGCACACCGCTTTTGTTTTCAAAAACTGTTTTCTAAAACAATTTTCAGAAACACCGACCCAACAGAGCCTAAGGTACTTGAAACAGACAAAGGAGTACAGCCCCACTAGCAACTCAAGTGGCAGAGACTGCATTTGAAACTATGCCACCAACTTTAAAAAGGGGTTTGACTAGTAGCTTGTAAAAAGCATAAATCATTCAGTTCAGGGAGAATAATTCAACAGACAGAATGGGCTGGATTTAATTATAAATAATTAAATATATAAAAGGTAGAATCCAAAGTAGTGTTTGAGATCCATATCTATCCATTGACTGAACTGAAACACAGCAGTGTGAGGCATGAATAAATGAAAATGGGAGCGGGAATGCATTATGCATCTGCAGACCAACCAACATTCAGAACTTTTGAGAACAAATTGGTCAAGGGAAAGATCTTATGACGGATGGTTCCAGTGTTGATAATAGATCATGTGAGCTTCCTTAAGTAATAAAATTAAGATTTCTGAATATAAAATTGAGAGTGAAAAAACTTCTTCATCAAGGTAAAAAACAGAGAATTGCATAGATTTTATAATAGTAAGAAACTGACCAATCTTGCAGAGCTAAACTCATCAAGCTCCGGTAATGGCAGTTTTGCGGCAACTAAGACAGACTGATGCAGGCACATATAGCCACAGCAATGTACTTTACCTAAAACTAGGATGCAACCAAAAAAAAAAAAAAACATGATGACAGATAAGAAAAAATGGAGTGTAGTGGAGAAGCAAATTGGAGGATAGAAAATTTGACCCACTTTAGAGGGAACTTGAAAACTGAGAAGGTAATAAGGAGAAAACTGAACTCACCGGGCACATGTCTAAGGTTGCACAATACACCACCGGTTATGAGGGAAGTTTCCCTATGACCTTGCTCCTCAGCACAAACCACAACCACAGCCCTGAAACAGTAGAGCAATTCCATCTTTGATAACCAGATCAAACAGACTGCAACACAATTGAGGAGTACAAAAGCATGGAATAGTAAACATTGCATATATACACTGATTACCGAAAATAATATCATTTTTCTTATTATAATTTTGGTTTACATTTACATTAATTCTGAACAAGTATTAATGGACGAAGGGAAAACAGAGAGCTGAATCCTGAAGGAGCTAACCACAGCCCTACAAAATTACATCCCCTAACTTGTAGCACTTTCCATCATGTCTCAGCAAGCATATGCTCCAGGATCTGTGTGGTTTGCCCCCCACAGCCTAACAACTTGATTCATATCGGACAAAATAGAACAATTGCATCCAGGATGTACAGGTGCACATAGGGCATCATAAGCAACAATGGATGAAGATGACAATCGCCCCGGAAACCTTGGGGATGGAAAAAAAGAAAAAATAAATAAAGAGAAGAAGAAATTAGATGATATTCATGATCATAAGTATCTAATGTATTCTGCAAGAGGAACTAAATGTATAAATATTTCAATGTATAATCATCTCATTATTCACGATGCAAAGTTTACAGGTTTCTCAGTATTTTATACAACAGTGAATTAGAGGCACCCCCTTCCCTGTCTATTGTTTCCCATGAACATGAAAGGGAAACTCTTAAAGTTGATTTGCAGTTGAACATAAGAAAGCAAACTAGGAATTCATCTAACCAATGTGATTGTGGCATATGTGGAACTTGTTCTTCATACCACCAATAAGGCAGTGTGCAGATTTTCCCCTTCGCACCAGCCATTCATCCCTGAACACAGTCATGCCTTCCACCACAAAAAAACACAAGCACAATGACACGTGGACTATTATCAGGATGCAGATTTTCTTTGACTTATTTGCTTGATTGAAGTATTCATCATTTAATTATATTAAAAAAATTTTAAATAATTAATTAAAAGAACTTAGTTACAATTTTTAATTAAAAGAACTTAGCATGTGTACTCAGTTGATACTTGATACTTCAACAACCAATTCCTGAAAACAATTATCATCTGTAAGGTGATGGTATAATCCTTTTCATCAATGCATAGGTTCATCTCGAAGATACCAAAAATGATCTAGTACAAAGAATTTTATCTTTCATTATATATATTTTCTTAGATTCATTGACTATTGGAATAATAAACAATAGTAATATTTCAATCCAGTACTTAAAAAATGTTGTGGCATGAGCTCCGCTCAAGCATTTGCCCTTCATGCAAAATTTATTGGTCAGAAAAAATCGGGTCAAATTTGGCTCAGCCCACCAAGATTTAGGGCGGAGGGGGGCGAAATAACAGGTTGGGAGTACAGGGGCGGTACGGTAAGGTATATTTAGGGTATAAGAGTATTTTTGTAATTTGGTTATATCCATGTTATTATAAATACCCTTTTATGTAACCCTATTTGGTGATGGTGAAAAGTTCAAACCGTCGTTCCCGTGGATGTAGGCACTAACCACGTAAAAATCTGTGTATTCTTCTTGTTTTTCTTCTCCAATTCTTATCTCTATTGTTACACAATTCTCAATAAAAAGGTTAAGACTTTTTCAAGATTATTGAATTTCTATTAAATTCACAACCCTAAAGATTTTGTTGGGGAGAACTTGAGAACCCAGATTAAACACCAAACCAAGTGGATTTTTTGTGCCAGAGGTAAATAGAGAACACTTTATTAGATGATAAAGATTCAATCTTCAAGCTCTGACCACCTACCGCAAAGATAGGAAGTACCCTCTAACCCATAGACCAGCCATCTAGAGGTCTAAATTATACCTGCATTACAGGTAGCCCCAATGTGATCCTGTCAAATAGGTAAAACAGAATACCTTCCAACCATTGTTGTGATTAAATCAAATAAAATACCTGGTGACAACCGAACATTCTCATATTTGCCATTTTTTATCTTCTGGTGGAAGCTTATACCCAATGCACCCATCATGGTAGTCCTTGAAGCATTATCCTGCATACGCATCCTACATAAAGAGAAAAGATCAACTTCAACTCATACATCATAAATGGATATGACCATTGATTATTGATTATTTTCATGCAAAGAGTGACACATACCATGTGGAAAGGGACAATATATGAGGGGAAAGGTACAAAGGGGGAAATCAAACATTAGTCTAACTTAAAGAGTTTAATTCTAATCCTACTTAAAACCAAAAAGGACCCTAGAGCCAAACTAAGTAATTGAAGGAGTACAAACAGATGGCAGAAAACCACATCAACAAGTTGAGGAGGATGCAAAACCTTCATTCAAGGATCAAAGAACATTTATGGGTATCCATGTGCAAAAGGAAATATTAGCAAAAATGTCATCCAAGGATTAAAAAAAAATTATGGATATTCACATGCAAAAGCAAATGTTATTGAAGATTGCAGAAAATTGCTTGAAAAGTCAAATTGGGTATTAGTATAAGTCGTGTGATTAGGCTAAACAGATTGTCCATTACTTAGCTAATACTGGCCTTACTATTTATTTATTTATTTTTATGGATAAAAGAAAATCAAAGTACATTAAACCACCAAAAAGAACCCTGGGAAAACCTGGGGAAGAAGTAAGGGAAAGAGAGCACCTACCCGCCATCTCAACAAAAACCAAAGAACTCCTTTACAGCCCACCCAAGTCAAAAAATCTACCAAAGACCCTGGCCTCTCAACACTATATAAGTTGACCCAAGACCAAAGGTTATAAAGAAAAGTAGAATTCATCCTATTGATTGAAATATTCACATCCTTAAAAACGAGCATGTTTCTTTCCCGCCAAATTGTCCAAAAAATGCAAAGGAGAGCTACCATTCAAGCCTTCTTGCGACACTTAACCCACAAAAGAACCATGCCAAGACAGAAGAGTCTCCTTCACAAAAAGACAAAACACCCAATTGACACCAAAAATGGCTAAAAGCAAATCCCATAGAATCCTGACCTTTGAACAATGGAGCAACAAATGGTCAACTATTTCTTCCCCTTCTCCACAAAGGAAGCGCCTATTCCCCAAAGCTTTACCCCTCTTCTTTAATTGAGTGCAGGAGTTTTCACTTTGCCTCTGAAGCTTCCCGAAGAAAGCCAGCAGTGGGCACCGAGTTCCAAACAAAATGGGAAGGGAATAGAGAGTCCCTTGCAGAAGCAAAATGTAAGTAAAAAAGCTTCACCGAAAAGCGACCATCTTTAACATCTTTCATAAGCAACACATCCTCTCCATTAGAGATAACTCACTTTCCTTGAATAATGTGCAAAAAAAATCTGAACCTCCTCTAGTTCTCAATCATTGAAAGATCTAGAAATGAGAGACCATCCCTCCCCCCCAGTGGATCCCATCGTCTTCCACAAAGCTTCGCATTAGCGCCGAGTGAAAACAAAGAGAGGGAAAGTAATCGATGGGGCTGCTCCCTTTGCAAAGATCCTTCCGGAGAATTAACCCTCATAACATTCCCTACTGAGCACATAGCACTAGGGAAAAAGGACTCTCACTCCATTCTAATCTCTTTCCAGACTCCTGTCCCATAGGATCCTCTCACCTTGCAAGAACACCAACCCCCTGAAACCTCCCCAAACTTTGAACTGATAACTTTCCTCCAAAGGTAGTCCCTCTTGTTTGCAAAGCGCCAAATCCACTTGCTCAGAAGGTCTCTGTTAAGATTATAAAAACTTCTAACACCTAGACCCCTTCTTTTTTGTTAGAGGAACAGTGGCCCACTTAACTAGATGAGGTTTTTTTTTCTAAAGACCCTCCACCCCAAAGGAAATCCCTTTGAATCCACTATAACCTCAATTTAACTCTCCTAGGCAGCCGAAACAGAGACATGTAGTAAATTGGTAGACTTGAAAGAGTACTACAAAGGAGAGTGAGTCTACCCCTTTTTGAGAAATATTGTCTCTTCCACAAAGCCAGCTTTCTTTGAAACCTTTCTTCTATAACATCCCAAACGAGCATTGATTTGTGTTGTGCCCCCAAAGGAAGACCTAAATAAGAAGAAGGAAGGGCCCCTGTCTTGCGCCCTATCTCAATAGCTAGAACCTCCATATTAACCACACTTACCATTGGAATGATCTCGCTTTGAGCCAAATTAATCTTCAGCCCCGAGATAGCTTCAAACCATATTAGGAACCAACTTAGATAGGCCATTTGATCCTACTTCGGCTCACAAAACAAGATAGTGTCATCTGCATACAATAAGGGAGAGACAGTCAGACCATCCCCTCCTCTACCTCCGAAGCTACAACCAGAAAGAAAGCCCCTTTCAACAGCTTTGGCAATGAGATAACTCAAGGCTTGCATTCCTATCACAAAGAGATAAGGAGAGAGAGGGTCCCCCTGCCTCATACCTCTAGAACTCCGAAAGAAACTAGAAGGAGAGCCATTCACCATGACTAAAAAGGTCGTCGAAGAAATACACCAGCTGATCCAACTAGTCCACTTACTTCCAAAACCCATTTTAGTCATCACCTTCAATAAAAAATCCCAATCAAGATGGCCATACGCCTTCTCTATGTCATGCTTACATAAAACACCACTCTCCTTTCTCCAAAGCAACGCATCTACAACCTCATTAGTGATCAAAGCCGCTTCAAGAATTTGTCTACCCTCCACAAAAGCATTTTGAGCCTCTGAGACTTACCCACTACCCTCTTGAGTTTAGCCAAAATTTTGTACAACCCTCCCACTAGACTAATAGGCCTAAAGTCCTTGATGTCCGCTGCATCCCCCTTTCTAGGAATCAACACCAAAAAAGTGGAGTTCAAGCTTCTAACAAACTTATTTTGCTCATAAGACTCGTTGAAAAATCCCATAACCTCCTCTTAACAAAGTCTTGGTTGAATCGATAAAAGCAAGAGGAAAACCATTCGTACTAGGGGCTTTGTCCCTATTTAAATATGAAACTGCCACAAAAACTTCATCCTCAATGAATCTGTATTCAAGAAGCCTAGTAGTATTACCCACGATTTGTTTGAAACCCTAAACTCGATAGGGCTGGGGCCTTAATGACTGAGTTAGAGAGTAAACCTTGAAAGACTTCAACAATGTTAAGGATTAGTTTCCTAATTCATTTAGGAATCTTTTCTTTCTTTCCTTTTCTCTTTAGTCTCCTAATTAAACTCTAACTTTGTTTCCTTTATTTGCTCTAACACTTAGAGTATAAATATGTATTTTCCCTCACTTTGTTAATAAATAAAAATCAAAAGTTATTTTTCTCTTCACATGGTATTAGAGTCAAGGTCGGTTTTAGAGTTAGCCCTCTTTTCCGACAACCCTCTTCTCCAGCAGCCCTCTTTTTCTAGCAACCCTCTTTTGGGCCACCCTCTTTTTCCGGCAACCCTCTTTCAGCGACCGACTAGGGTTTAGCCATGCAGTCAATTCCAATAACCCATTTAGTGACTGTGTCTCACTCCGATCACATCAACTCGTTGTGTAATTAATTCCGACGACACATCTAATAGTCATGTCTCACTTCGATGACATCAACTCGTCGTGTAGTCAATTTCAACGACTTTTCCAACGACCCTAGATCTACCCATCAGATTAAGTACATGTCTAATAAGCTTAATCCATTAGGATTAAGTACATATGTAACCCATTTGACCTATATGCTCCAGCTTTAGGGGGGAGTGTTAAGGTTTAGTTTCCTAATCCATTTAGAAATCTTTTCCTTCTTTCCTTTTCTCTTTAGTCTCTTAATTAGACTCTAACTTTGTTTCATTTATGTTCTCTAACACTTATAGTATAAATATGTTTGTTCCCTCACTTTGTTAGTTAATGAAAATCAAAAAATTCATTTCTCTTCACACCCTCTTAACAATAGTCTCATCTTCGTACCAACTCCCATTAATTCTAATTTTCTTCAAACAGTTCCTCCTTTTATGGGCATTGGCCGTTCTGTGGAAAAAACCTATGTTCCTATCCCCCTCCTTTAGCCATAGCTCTTTAGATTTATGTCTCCAAGAAACTTCCTCCAATAGGGACCAATATTTAAAGTCCTCCTTGGCCAAATTCCACTCCTCAAAATCCTTAAAAGACAGCGGTCTATTCTTCTCTAAGTCATCCCATAAGCTTACTCTTTCTAAAGCCTTTCATTTATTTACCTCCACCCTTCCAAAAACATCCATATTCCAAGATTTTAGAAAGACCTTTAAATCCTTCACCTTGAAGGCAAGAATAAAATTACAAGTGCCCTTGAAGCTCAAACTATGCAACTAGTTCTTTGCCAAATCATGAAACCCTGAAGCTCTAAGCCCTTGTGATCTCGAGGCGAGAAAGGAGCAAGGCCTCTACTAATCCCTCGATGTCAAGGTAGGAAGTGATCCTGAACGGGCTAGGTAAGTAGTCCTAAAGCGCATTGTTAGTAGCCCGCAATCATTAGAAAATAAGAAATGGTCTAATATGGGCATAAAGCCATTGTTTCTTCCCCCTCTCCAAGTAAAAGGGCCCCTTTGTAGCAAAATATCTCTTAAACCCAAGTCTTCAATAACTTCTGAAAATCTTCTCATTGAGGACAAGATTCTGCCTCCTCTCCTTCAATCAATAGGAAAACGAATCATATTAAAGTCTCCCCCTACACACCACGAATCCTCCTAAAAACCCCGAATAGCGCCAGACTCCTCCCAAAAAGATTCCCTATTACAATTCAAGACATGCTCATAAACTCCCGGAAAAGTCCACTAAACACCGTCCTCACAATTTCTGAAATGGTAGGAGACAAAGAACAATCCAATCACCATGTCAACCAACTCAAGGACTCTAAAATCCCAAAAGAGCGGAATACCTCCTGCAACTCCTAAGGCATCCATCACCACTGCAAAAACCTACTAGCCCCCAAACTACGACCCCCTGAATCCAAATTCTACATTTTGCTCTCTTGAAGACACACCAACCCTGCTTTTTGAGAATTCAAAAAGGCCTTTATTACATTTCTTTTACTAGTATCATTCGCCCCTCTAACATTCAAAAACAGAATTTTCAATTTCATTTGAGTTTTAGCAGTAAGTTCCCAATGTCTCTACTTGACACTTTCCCACTCCTGACCATTATAATTGATGGTACATTCCAATTTTCTCAATTCACGAACACACTCCGAAGGACCCAGTTGCTCACTACTTCTACAAGGGCTTTTTTTGTCATTCAACTTTCTCAGCATATTTATTAATTACTCTTCCATGTCCAACGGTCGAGAAGCCCCGAAAATTCAGACTGCCTTTCCTCCCGATTGGCATAACCTCGACTTCCGCAGTGGTTGCCTGACCTCCTCTGAAACCCCTGCAATGGCTCCAAAACCGCAGCGATTCCCTCGTATCATCCTTGCATTAGAGATTAAAGAGAACCCTAAGAAGAACTCAGCCAAAAACAAAGAGAGTAGGAGGAGAAGAAGGGCCCCAATCGCCCATAGGAGAGCAAAATTCTAACCTAGGAGAAGAAACTATCTCCATCCTTAGAGGGACACTCTCCTCTGCCGCTTCCTGAACAGCGCTCCTCTAGACCACCGCTTCGACTTCAACTCCTTCCTCATCGACAAACAAAGGAAGACTTGAGCAATTTAAATCCCTTTCTACCTGAAGTCAGCAACTAGGGCTCTCTAAAGGACTAAGGTTAGCATAAGAAACTTCCAAGAACTCAGACCCATCTGAAGAAGAAAAGGGTTGTGTCTCAATAGGCCGACCATGCTCTAGATCTCCCTTACCTAAGTCCTTTGCCAACTCAGGCCCGCGGACCAAACTTCTTGGGCCACTAACGACGGTGAATGAGGGTAATACCACCATCAGATCAGCCCATCAAGCTGGATGTGAAGCCCATCCAGGCCCACATCTGGATCTTTATGCTTAGGGTGGATCCTTGATCAATCTACAAGTTAAGGGGCCTCTTCGAGCGACACTTCCTGCTTTTGTGATGATTTAGAAATCTTTGACAAGGCCTTATACCTCTGCCTATCCCCTCTTGCCACTCGCTCTGTCATGCATGAAACATCATGCAAGTCATCCCTGACCTCTGTCTCAGCACATTTTGACAATACCCTAACCCCTTTTAACTTTTCAACACGAGGAGGAATCTCCCACCAAAGATGGAGAGAGTTGCAGAAACCATCTTCCACCTCAATGGGTGTGGCTTGATCTCTACTTGTTCACTCTCACCAAATCGTATGACTCGGAAGCAATGCGAATGACCTCACATCTAGTTCAATGAAGCCGCCACATCCATCTCCAATCTTCTTCAGGATATTACAACTCCATAAATGGATTGCAAGCCAAAGACCCTAACCCAAGCCTCTCTTCCCAGATCTGCACTCTCCGAACAACCAATACTTTGATTCCAATTAACCAAATGAAGCACCAAGCTCTTGAAACTCCTTTGGCCGAAATTAAGGGCCCACTCCGTTTCCCCAACACTCTCAAACTCAAAAGCATAAATCCGTCTCCCCACTATGTCACCATCAACGATCCCCTTAACTCCCATAAAGACAAAACCCACTTACACACCTCTTCTACATTCCATCTAGGTTTAGTCTCCATCCCCCACCAAACAACAAGATAAGAGACCTAGTCTCCCTTTCGCCTCTTCGTCCCCCACCTTTACACGAACCATGTCTCCTTGGGGACTAGGGTTTGTCGATGTTAAAGGCATGATATTCATATTAAACCCGAATCCTACAAGCTTGAGCTTTTAGAAGAGTAGGTCATTTAACATGGTATTAGAACCTGGAATCAGTTGCTCTCTCATCAAGATGTAATAGATGATTGATTTGATGGAATTTGATCCAAAGTAGAGATTGTTAGAATATGTGTCAAATTCCTAATTAGAATTCATTCCTTTTTGTAAAGAATATTGTATAGGATAATTCCTAGTTGTTACATTATTGTAACATTATGTTTCCTTATAGAATAAGTAAAGTTGTTAGAAATATCCCTATAAATATTCTAGGTTATGATGGGAAAAGTTATGATGGGAAAAGTTATGAGAGAAAGATGAGCTTGTAAAGGCTATTCGATGTGTACATATTTGTAAGGGTTTTAGAGATAGAGAGTTTTGTAAGATATTTTCTCGGTATTGTGGGCATCCTAGGGTTTTGTGATTTCTCCTAGTCGTCGCAATACTTTTATACTCTAATCTTGTACTCTGTTTTTAGAATAGTGAAAGATTCTCTCATCCATGGATGTAGGCATAATTTATCGAACCACGTTAAAACATTCATGCACTTTTTATGTTGATTTTTTTATCTTTGTGTTCTTGAATTCATATTCTCAGTGCATCAAAGCTTCCACGATTTATAACAATGGTATCAGCTAGAAA
Organism: Tetrastigma voinierianum; assembly: GCA_016808115.1. NCBI lineage: Eukaryota > Viridiplantae > Streptophyta > Magnoliopsida > Vitales > Vitaceae > Tetrastigma > Tetrastigma voinierianum. Next base: position 159,119 of record JAEQBH010003559.1, read on the forward strand.
GCACTGACACGGACACGAGCACAATGATACGACACAGCGGGATACAGGGACACGGTAAATTCCAAAAAATGAGAACACAATAAATTCCAAAAAACAAGGACACAAATACGACAAGGACACGACTTAATAACATAATAAAAAATAATTATCCTTAAAAAAAAAAAATCTTTTTTATGGATAAAAATAACATGTATTAATCCACGAAAAGCTGTTGGCACTTAAAAGCACTGCCCAGGAGTATCTAGAAAGGGACCACGGCCAGGAAGGACGAAAAAGTAGGAAAACCCACCAAGCAAAAAATTATCCTCACCTCATCCATTGTTAGAAATTAGATAAACTCTGTCTCTATCCCACTAAACACATTAGACGGGACCAGGAAATTACAAATGAAAGAATTCTTTAATCATACTCAGAAGGCCTCGTATGGTAGCTCTATTCTACTCCTGTATGATCGAAAGAGGCAAAGAGAACTGCCTCGCGCTTCTTCTTGACTAGCACGCTTTGGTTCCTTGCCGAAAACAAGAAGGATTTGCCTTGCTTGAGAAGGAAAGACCCACCCAAACCCAACGATAGCCAAAATAAGCTCCCAAAGCACTCTGGCCTTCAGGCAATGTACAAGAAGATGGTTTAGGGTTTCCTCCTCCTCCTCCTCAGATAGGTAGCATCTGTTGGCTAAGGGTCTTCCTCTCTTTTTGAGTTTGTCCAGAGTCATCACCTTGCCCCAAGACGCCTCTCAAGCAAAGAAGCCCACCTTTAAGGGGACCAAAGAGTTCCAAACAAATAAGGCAGGAAAAGACCTTGGCTCTGTGTCAGTGTGGTTCAACGCCTCATACACAAGCTTCACTGAATAAAAGCCAAAATTACCCCCTTTTAAGATCAACTTGTCTTCCTTATTTGAGAACACTCTCCAACGTTGGATCATAGAGAAATTTCTCTGCCTACATCGATTCCCCCGATCATTAGGGGCCTCACCCAAATGAGGTCCATCGACCTTCATCGAAGTGTCCCTGAGCCTCCACTGATAAAAGCATCTTTTGACCTCAAACTCCTAAACAAAGTCGGGAAAGCTACCTGAAAGTCGGAAGCTGCACACAAGCCTCCTCCTCACCTCGAACCTCCTTCCAAGCGGCTACACTACCATCACCCGATCCTGAGTTGGCATTTAAGGGAAACCTCCCAACCTTTCTAAGTTCTTTCCATGAAGCACGTCCCCAGGAAACTGTTCACACTCCCAGAGCACCATCCCCTGCGTTTCCCCAAACTTTCTTCTGATAGCCTCCCTCCACAGAGAATTCCTTTCGTTTGCGGCGCGAATCACTTTCCTAACAAGGCTGTTGAAAACTGCGAGAAGCCATTTGGCTATGACCTTTTTATTTGTGCATCTGTGACCCACTTTGCCGTAGAGCACCTCTTCGATTCCCACTCCCGAAGAAAGTCCCTCTGAATTTTTTCCAACCTTTTGCACACCAGACTCGAATCCGAAAAAGAGACATGAAGTAGATAGGGAGGTTTGATAGGGTGCTTCGGATAAGTGTAACTCTTCCCCCTTTGGAGATATATTAACGCTTCAGAGTAGATTGATCTCCTCTGAACCTTTCCTCGATAGGATCCCACGTCGACTAAGCGTGAGACTGGGGGTGCCCGTGCCACGAGGAAGCGATAAATGTGTTGAGACGGTGATTTGCGACCATTTACGCCACCCGACACCTCGACATTCTCCCTCCCTCACATAGGGAAAATCTAGCTTTTGCCCCAAATCGATTTTCGGCCTGAAAGGGCCTCAGTCACATCAAGATCCACCCCAGGCAAGCTGATTGGTGAGATTATCTTTAACGGTAGGGTATCATCGACATAGAAAGTGTGAGCACCTCCACCTCCTGTACTCTCTGCACCTCGATTTTTCATCGGACAAAAATTCCCTTCCTGACCTTGTTTATCAAATGGCTTAAAATATCCATTCCCCGAGAGCCGAAAGAGATACGAGGATCAGGGTCCCCACAGCCCTCGCTTGGAAAAAGCCCGGCGAAGCCAGTTGATAAGGATTGAGAAAGAAGCTATAGACATGCACCAAGAGATTCAAGACAACCATCTTGGCTGAAAACCCTTCTTTACCTCGTACACCGAGCACAAACTCCAATTTAAATGGTCGTATGCCTTTTCAATGTCTAGCTTACAAACCACCCCACCATCATTCCTTTTGACATGAGTCCATGACCTCGTCGCAATTAGGGCGACATGAGGATTTACCTTCCTTCCCGCGAAAGCCTTGATTTGGGATGGGGAGATCCCACTTTGTCAAAACCCTTCTCGGCCTGTTGCCGCATGACCTTGACAAGGATCTTATACAATCCTCTGCGAGGCCCGATGGGTCTTATGATCATGATATCCTCTACATTTCCATTTTTAGGGATCAACACCAAAAAGGTAGCATTTAAGCTTCTCACAAACTTTTCTTCTCATAGAACTCCTTGAAGAAATCCATCACTTCATCCTTAACAAACTCCCAGCTAAAAGACCAGAAAGCGATAAGGAAACCATCCGGCCCTAGGGCCTTCTCACCATTGAGGCCTACAATGACTGTAGAGACTTCTTCCTCAAAAAACCTGACTTCCAAATTGCCAGCATCCTCGATTCCTAGAACCTCCAAGGGGATATTAGGGAATGCAGGACGCCATCCCCAGCTCCAGGCAATGACCTTTAAAGCGTGTTTTACAATCCCTTTCTAAATGAATTATTTATCTTCGATGAGCAGTTGCCATTAATTTTAATTTTGTTTAGTGCATTTCTCCTTCTATGTGAGCTAGCCATTTTATGGAAGAAGCCGGTGTTTCTATTCCCACAACTCTCTGACTTTTGTCTCTAAGAGACCTCCTCTAACAAAGACCACCTTTTGTAGGCATCCCTAGCTTTTGCTCTTTCCTCAGATTCCTCTAAGGATAGCTCCCTATCCTTCTCAAGTTATCCCAGTATCCCACCCTGCGTAAGGCCTCAACCTTTCTAGATCTCACAATGCCAAAAACCTTCTTATTCCACACCTTCAGCTTGCCTTTCAATCCCTTCAGCTTTTCAGCCAAGATGAAACTCGCAAAACCTTTAAAGCAAAACCGTTGCCATCACCCTTTAAGGAGATCTTTAAAGCCTTCAGATTTCAGCCATATAGTTTCAAACCAGAAAAGGGAGGGGCGTCAAATACCTCCTCCCATCCCAGAGGATGAGAGTGGTCGGCCGGTCTAGGGAGAATTGCTGGATCACCTGTTTGAAATAACCCGGTCCCAGAAACTAAGAACTCGTCAATCCTAGACATCACCCGGCCATTGTTGCCACCACTCCAAGTAAAAGGACCTCTCTGCAGAGGCAAGTCTCTCACCCCCAAGTCGTCAAGAACACCAACAAAACGGCGCATAGCCTGAGTAATTCTTCCACCATTATTGCTTTCACTGGGTGAGATGGAAGCATTAAAGTCACCCCTAACCATAAACCTCTCACCGACCCCAATTCCTCCCACAGGTTTTCCTTTAAGTTGGCTAACACTGGACCATAAACACCAGTGAAGATCCATTGAAAACCTTCCTCCACATTTCGGAATGAACAAGAGACGAAAAAAACCAAGCTCACCGTCTCGATGACCTCCACTTTTCTCTTATCCCAAAACGAAAAAAAAAAAAGAATTAAGAAAAGGATACCTCAGCGAACCAGAAAGCATTATTTGTACCCTAGTAAAAAATCTCGACCCTTAAACAGCCATCTAAAAGTTATATTTGAACTTTATTTACAGGCAAACCAAGTCCAGCCACTAATCCCTGATGAATTGTTTAATAACTTTTCTCTTTTCAGGGTTATTCACCCCTCTCACATTCCACGATAAGATTTTGATCTTCAACATAACTTTAGCAAAAGATTCCCCCTGTCTCTGTTTACACTTTTCCCACTTCTTTACCCACCATAGTTTATCGTACACTCTCCAACTTCTTTAGCTCCCGTTCACACTTGGACATTGGCGTTTGTCCCAATTTCGGTCCTTTTTTCTGGTTATTCAACATCTACCGCATGAGGTCAATAATCTGAGGCTCAAAGCCCACAGTCGAGAATCCCAAAAATTCACTTAATTTTACCAGCATACTATCCTCCCAACTTTCATACCCTTCCACTGCTAAAGGAGTAGCCTCAACGATCCCCTCCTCACCCTTGAAAATCCACCCATCGGTCCTCCTTGGCTAGGTTCCCCCTCCGCCGTTCTCCACCACAATCGCCAAAGGCAGTACACCCTCCTCCTCATCTCCTAGGACGTGTAAACCCCCCAGGCCTGAAGAACCCCCTTGAAAAACAAGTCAGCCGAAAACAGAGAGAGAAGAGGAATTAACAATAGGTGTTGAAATCTCAAACCTATTTAATAAATCCGGATCAACCAATTGAGCCTCAGGTCTCTGAGACTCCAATCGTAATTGGGAAGACTCGGTCACTGTTGCTTCCTCCCCTTCCTTCTCAAAGTCGGGGGTCGCTCTTCCCTCCACCCCAGCGTAATTAGGGCTTGAAATGGGTTATTTTGAGGCCCCCCTCCTTCTGGACTATCGACAAGCCCTTTGTAACAAGGTTATTAAGGCTTGGGCTGGGATTAGGGCCCAAAACTCTATTAGGCCTATGAGGCCCAAAACCACCCTTCTACCCAAAAGACTCGCCCACCACCCGACCCGAATGTGGGTTGGAGTGGTCCGCCCACCTGTCCCTTCTACCCACCACTGTCCCTGGCGACGAGGCCGACCAGGGACCGTAGTTTAGATGCAGGTTGGCTAAGGCCCAGGTGCTTGATCGCCCATGTCTCCTCCTGTGATTCTGCGCTTCCCCCTACTTCATCTCTCCCCAGTAGCGTGATTCTCCATGTCGTCCTTTAGCGTGATAGCCGACTTCTCCATGAAGTCGACCTCCGGGATCTAAAGACCCTTACCACCCGACGGGCATCTTGTCAGCCTTAGTCCGACCTTTCCTTGACTTCTTAACCCCCGACTTTGACCACAAACACCTTTTCCGCGGGATGTCTTCTACGGCTTAAGTATCTGGAAGAGGCGGGATGTCGACTGACAATGGGTAGCGGCTTTGTAGACGACTTCCTCTGCTTCTCCTCCCTTTGCGGCTTCTCAATCTTCTCCTCCCGTTGGGTTTCTTCGCTGGATCTTACCCCTAATTGGTGTAATTTTTCAGCCAATATCCTCCACCCCCTGGCTATGCCTTTTCCTTCCGGGAACATCAGATTATAGCTTTTTCCCTCGGAATCCCTCACCGAGCAGCGGATAAAACCACCCGCTTGGTTTGAACCCTTTCCATCTTGTCTGACCTTCCTCTCTTCCCGGTGTTTCCCCATCTTTGGTACACTAGATGTCCTAACCTGACTTCTAAGCCCATCCAGTAGACGGGTTAAAGCTACGCCCCGATATGATCAGTAATCCCCTTTCTTCTCTCGGTCTGCATCCTCGAGCCTTTTGACACTTCTTCTACTCGATATCAAAGGATTTAAACCCCGAGCAAATCAAGCCTTACCTCCCTTTCTTGGGGAGACATAGCTAAAAGTTGATTTAAGCCAAAAAAATTTATTCCATAGTAGCCTCTAAAGCAAAGAAGCTTATCTTTCATGGCACCCAAACAAATATGATCCTTAAAAAACAATTTAGATAAATAAAAAACAACTGTTCAAAGATTGTTCTTACAAATATTCAAAGACTAGCATAAGTAATACTAAAACTAAATCTTAGCGTTCAGCCAGATCAAATAAACGGCTTCCAATTCGGGTTCATCGAGAGAAAGATTTGCAATCTTTAAAAGTCCAACATTCTGTATATCCAGTGAGTCAAAACCATCTCCTTCAACATCCCACATTTTAGATTCACCTTCATTATAGTTTGGAGATCTCCTTGACAGAAGTCGAAGATTGTTATGGACAAAAACCAAGTCCTTAACTCTTTGTGGTTTCAATTTGTTTCTCTTCATAGAGTGAATAAAATTATATGTGTTCCAATTTCTCTCATAACATGAGGATGAACAAGGTTGTCCTAGTAATTTCAATGCTATAGATTGAAGCATTGGTGTGGAAGTTCCATAAACAACCCACTATTTAACCGCACTCATGTACCACCTGTCATATGTGCTCCACTATGTGTCTTTAACACATGTATTTTTGCTTAATTTGATCATTTTTAGACTTTTTAAAAATATTTTCATCAAATTTTATATATTTTTGCTTTAACAATATTTTGTAAAAAATCCATAGATAATTCTAGATATACGAAAGAATCTTTGAAGTTAAGAAAAGAGCCAAATAAATTTAAAAAGTTATGATTTTTTAAGAATTAGGACCGGATTGCAGTGTGTTTTGTGAATGTTAACCCATAATTTTATAAAAAAAAAACCCATGAAATATGTCTAATCGTGTCCCAATCGTGTCCGAAGCCTTTGACTTTTTATCTAGTCAACGACACGCCACGTGGCGTGTCCGACGCGTATCCAGGTGTTCGAGTATCCGACACACAGACACTTCACCCATAAGGCGTGTTCATGCTTCATAGGGTATTAGAGCATGGTTTGGCAGGAAGTCCTAGATTCGAACCACATCTCTGCAATTTAATCCCTATTTGTTGATTTGAAAGTCCATAGAGGACTCTATTTGGTTTATTTGACACTCCACATGCGAGTATGGGGCCGCACGTGAGGGAGGGTGTTAAAGGCATGTGTCGTATTAAGCTTCAAATCCATCTGACCTTAAACTTTAAGAGAGTTGGTCATTTTAGCAATCGACCTGACCTCTCCTTAAAGATGCGGCACCATACTAAACCTACGGGGTTTTCACCTCCGACCCACTAAACTAGCCTCCTGGGTGAGCCTTAGTTCCACCCCAGGATACCAAAGCTTCTTTACCGTCAAAACCCGACCTCCCACAAACTCTTACCTTCGGGGAACACAATACGAGTTATTTTTTGAACTGACATCCTCGTCGAACCTGAGAAAGGGCCGACCTTATTTAGCCCTTCACTTGGACTATACAAAATCTCCCTCTTCCCACTGGCTTAGAAGACCTTGACCAAATTTCGTGACTTCCTAAGCCATGACCTCCACCCCTTTCAACAGACGTTGCAAACTAACATCTCCAAACCTAATCCACGAGTAGAGACCTCTTCCTCTTTCCAAAATACAGCCTCTTAGCTTCTTATCAGTTTCTTCCACCACGATCTCGAACGATTTGGCTTCTACCGCAAACCACTCTTTCCTACCTCTGATTGAGAGGAGGGGAACCACCTCTCATTAAGCTAAAATGATGGTAATATTGGCCTTAGCGTTAGACAATCCAAAGTGTATGAAGATAATTTTCCAAGAGAATTTCCATAGAATCATGTGGAATGACTTGTTGTAAGAGACAGAGTACAGTTGTGTTATGAGTTAAATTACATTTGTTAAACAATAGATAAATGAAGAATCTAAGAGAATAAGAAATGAGGATTTAGTCTAGGTATTCCCAAATAGGCCACATGTAAAGCTTCCTCAAAACCACCCATAAATTTTTATTTTTTTTTTGATAAGTAAAATGAGTAATATATAAACAAAATGGGCCAAACCCTAGAGTATAGGGGACTAATCAAAGCAAAAAGAGGTTGGTGAAACAAAAACCTACCACCGACGAAAAGCGAATAGAGGATACCGCAAAGCAATCTTCAGCTGATACTCCCCTCGAAAATTAAAGCTTGTCCAGTGAGGACAAATTGAAGGATCGTTTCAACCTATTAGGTGAAAATATATCATTATCAAATACAACCCTATTTCTTTCCTTCCAAATCGCCCAGAAAATACTAGAGAGAGCCGCCTTCCACAATTTTCTTTCTTTCTTTCTAATATGAAAGGTTGTCCAGCCCATCATTAAGTCTTTTACTAGAAACGGACAAGCCTAATCCACTCCTGACAGGGAGATGAGGGTTGCCCATAAGCCCCAAACTGTGGAACAGTGAATCAAAAGATGTCTATGCTCTCCTCAACTTTTTGAAAAAAAGGGCATCTACTTGCAAGCTAAAAACCCTTTTTTTTAGCTAATCCATGGATAGCACCTTACCCCACCACACCTCCCATGTGAACATACTTGTAGCTATTCCAAATGAGGCCTACCAGTAATGTGTCATAAGTACCTCCTTCCAAATGCCTATAATTGGCTTTAACTATGTACTAGCCTTTCTTATCCACTATCTAGCATAAATTTATGGTAAAGATTTTACATCCTATAACTTTTCCAATTTTTTACTGGCCATATACACCAAGGAAAAAAAATTGAGGAATCTTCTCCAAACAACCAACCTAAAAGCACTTCCAATTCCAGCTTGAACCAACCATAGCAAGCGAAAAGCTTTGGAAGACTAGGATATCACCCAAGCAATGCCAAAGAAAAGTTACTTTTTTACCAAACCAACAAGTTTAACAATGCTCTAGTCTGAGTGGCATCCTCATCTCTATATGTTAGTAACTTGAAGAAAAAATCAACTAAAAGTATCTCATCTATAATTTTTTTTTTTTTTTTTTTTTTTTGGTATGTAAGAAAAAGTATTGAGTCTTAAAATAGAGAAACCAAAAAAGTGCCCCATAATATACAGGAAGTATACAATAAGTGCCAACAGCAGTAACAAAAAGAAAGGGGGGTCTAACACAAAAGAACAACACCCCTCAAGGAGCCCTCTATCCAATCCACAAAATTTACAATAGTGCGAACTCTCAAAACTATAAACAAATTTGACCAAGCCCAAAGGTAACAAAGGAAAGCTTGATTGAGTCCTTATTCCTTAATTGGATCGCCTTTTAGCATCAAAAACTCTACCATTTCTTTCCTTACCAGATTGACCAAAAAATAAATTGTTTATCAAAAAGAAACAAACTCATTGATGTGACATTACAAATAAAGATGAGAAATCTGATAGGCCTCATATCCAGGTAACCTACACTAGGAGGAAAAAGGGGAAATCATCAATCACAGGTGATATATGATTTTTGCTAGTTTGTTTGCTTTTGGGAATAATTTGGGTTTGAATCCTTGTTTCTGTTTCTCCTGCCTTGAGCTCTTGCAGGAAGGTCACTTTTGTCTTTTGGTGGCTTTCTAGAAGGAGTTGGTTAGGAAGTGAGTGGAGTGGGGGTTGGGTGTCGGGGGTATGTGGGAAGGCATTATTTTTTACAGGGAGTTACTGAGGTAAGGGTGGGGCAGCCTCTGTTTCTGCTTCCCAACTTGTACTGCTGAGAATTTCCTTTCTTGCAATACGAATGTCTTTCTTCTCCTGAACAATTATCAGAACTGAATTGCAATTTTTGCTTACTTGGTTGGGAAAACTTTGGGAATCCATCAAAATCCTTCCAAATTTTGCACAAACTGATCAAAAAGAAAGTGCAGATGAACTCTGCAAAGGAACAGAAAACCAACTGCACAGCTATAGATGTAAATAAAAAGTATGTATAGTCTACTAGTGCTTTTATCTAATATTATATTATATCAGATCATATGATATGTGTTCATGCCCAAAATTAGTAAGTTTTGTGGTTGGAACTACCAAGGTTTTGAGCTTCAGTGACTAAGTCCATTTTGTATCATTGGGCTACCCTCCTTTGATCCATTGTAAGATAATACACGAATCATAGCTACAAAGGTAAAAATGTTTTTAGCATAGGCTGATCAATCTTTTGGTTCATCCATCTTGATATTAAAAGTGTGTATAGTCTACTTGCGCCTTTATCTAATATTATATTATATCACATCATATGATATGTGTTCATGCCAAAAATTAGTAAGTTTTGTGGCTGGAACTACCAAGGTTTAGAGCTTCAGTGACTAAGTCCATTTTGTATCATTGGGCTACCCTCCTTTGATCCATTGTAAGATAATACACGAATCATAGCTACAAAAGTAAAAATGTTTTTAGCATAGGCTGATCAATCTTTTGGTTCATCCAGCTTGATATTCTTTCTCAATCACACTTAATGTCTGAATTTCTTGTGAGTGACTCCTCAAATCACAGTGGCTTTAAGGTTTATTACAATATTTAACTTTCATATTATTTAGAAAACCACACTTACATAGAGCTCACAAAGAGCATCCAATATATCTGGTCATAATAATGCGGGGAAATAGCCCTTGAGGACTAGCTCAAGTGGTAAAGGGGTGGGATGGGCTTATGGGAGGTTCTAGGTCCAATTCCTAATTTGGATTAAAAAAAAAATTACCTATCAAAATAATAATAATGCAGGGAAATAACATTTAGTCCCAACATGAGAACGTTGCTGGCTATAAGGTATACATTAAGCCCCCCAATAATTCAACTTTCCACCTTTGCACATGCACACTAGGGTTGCACTGGATGTTCTAACAAACAAAAATGGCTGAAATAAAATAATCCAGCCAAGACCCTACAGCCCAGGATTGCATAACAAGGAAGAAGCCCTAATAAAAAGGATGTCAAAGGAAAAACAACAGGAAAAATATACAAGTGAAGTTGGGTAAAATTAACTACAACAGACATTAAAACAGAAGAAACATTAACAAAGATAATAGTTTGGTACAGAAAGCATTTTTGTAAGCAGTTAAAGCTCACCTGACGCATGATGGAGCTGCTGATACAAACTGCAAACTCAGCACAGAAGGACATCCCCTTCATGACCATGCTTTTCGATCACAGTAATTTTGTATTATGTTTCAAGCAGCTCATCCAGATTGCTTCCCCTGGACATGATCTGCAATGTTGTGCCCTTGGTAATCCAGGCAGTTAGTTCAGGTTGATGATCAAAAGGATTAAGAGGAAGCAAACTTTTATCCTCCAGTTGTACACCATAGACAAATGGGAGTCTTAGTGTAAGGAAACTCTCTGGTGGTAAGATCACGCGACATCCAAAGCTGAACTGCAATTGTTTCTCACGTTCTGGAATGGATGGAGGCAAGCAAGAAGCCTACAAATAAAAGTTTGCTTTTTAACATAAGGGAGGATAAACTTGGACCTTCCAGCAGAAACCTAACCAATCGTAGTGAATAATAACACAATACATGCACAAACAGTTAGGGATCTAAGCATATCATTTACACAGCGACGATGGACAAATGCTGCAATGCATGTTCCAGATCCATAATCACTATACTCCTGCAAAGTGTCTCCTTTCACAACTCAAAATCCAATTCAGTGATTCTAGCCACCTGAACATATCAGCTAACCTAGTAATTGATACTATGTTTTTGGCTAAGTAGAACAAGATAGCCATTCGATTAGTCTAGTGAGGAAATCTAAATTCTTAGTCAAGACAACCAGGAAAATTCTAGTAAATGCTGCCCATGAAAGCACAATTAATAACACATAAAGAAAATCCCAAGTCATTGATCTTCAGAAGTCTACTCTTGCAAACACTAAACAACTACTTGAAGCTATACATAGGTGAAAATAAACGGTCATTATGTGTTTGGTTGAAGACTAAAGTTGTCAATAGAGGATGGTCCTTTAACCTTAGCGGCTTTAATTGATTGGTTGGGTTATAGGTGAGGGTGAGGCTAGTTGTATAGTTGGGGTTTTTTGTGCAGTTTAGGAGGGGGGGGAGGAGGGGAGTTTGTGCAGTTTTGAGGGGATTTTTGCTCTTCTTCCCTTGTTTTCTTCTTGGTTTCACTTTTAGCGACTTTTGCTAATATATATCTAATGCATGAGCATCTACAACCACCAATGGAAATTCGACCTTGATTATGGAATATTCATATTTAGAAGGTTGCAAAGCTATAGGATCATCAAAATGGAATTTTTGCACTTCAATTAAGACTTGAAAGGAGTTAAGGAAGTGATCTAGGCTTGAAGAAGAGTTTGAATAAGTCAATTATTGGTTTTTATATACTTTCCAAATTCTAGTTTGATTTGGAGTCATGTTTCTAATTCAGGAGTTGTTTTATTCAAGTTAGAAAGTTTTGTTTTCTTAGTCAAAGTAGGAGTTGCTTTATTCAATTTAGAAAGTATGGGACCTATAAATAACCCCTAATGTACTCTTTTCATTATCAATAAAAGTTTAATAATATTGTTAGATTTCTCTTTTTAAGAGTTCTCTTTTGTTCTCTTTTGTTCTCTTATCTCTTGGATGGATTCCCTTGAGTGGCGAATTCATTGCTTCTTATCCCTTGGTAGATTCCTTGGGTGGCGAAGTATATCTTTTGTTCTCTTATCTCTTGGGTGGATTTCCTAGAGTGACCAGTTTGTGGCTTCTTATCTCTTTGTGGATTCCTTGAGTGGCAAAGTAATTATCTATCATGCTATAACCTCTACTCATCTCATCATCTTCTTTTTTTAACTTTCCAAATCCAATTCTCCAACCACAACCCAAAACTTTCTAAATCTAGTTCCATACCATAAATACCATCATCTCTAACCTTAGAGAAACCTCAAATTCGTGCACTGTCCTAAACTTGCACTAGAAAACCTAAAAACCCAAAACTAGCTCAAAATAAGACTGTTTTGCATCAAACCAAACTCAAACTTTTCCAAACCAAAAATCATTAATTCTAAACCTTAATTCCATCATATATAAACCTCAAATAAGCCCTATAACCTTTGGAACTGAACCTGTTCCTTACCCTTCAAAGTTACATCCTATACCCCTAAACTACCACAAACCCATCCCTAACTTACCAAACCCTTTAGATCATCCATCACGGTCTTGTCCTTATATCATATCTCTCTTATCAAAAATAAATAAATAAATCAATGGCCATTATGTGTTTGGTTGAAAAAAAAACCAACCAACGTCCCAAGTCATTGACCTTCAGAAGTCAACACTTGTAAACACTGAATAACAACTTGAAGTTATACATAGTTGAAAATAAATGGACATAATGTGTTTCATTGATAAAAAACAAAGTTTATGCAAGCATATTCAAGCCAAGAACTGAGAAATACCTCAAACTGTACAACTGGGCATGTTGCTAAGATTACTGGAAATGGAGGTGTCACCTACACAGCAGTATCCATGAATAAGTTGCAGAGTGGTTAAATGCACAAAAGAAACTTTAATTTAAAAATACATCTTCACATCAGAATTTTTTTTTATACCCGTGGCTGTCCAGGCCAGTTTGCGCACACCTCAACTAATCCCACGGGGTTCACATCAGTAAAATATAGCACATTCTAATATCCAAAAAAGTAAGTGGCAGAGACAGTATTACAATTTACACAATCCTCGTATTAAACTATCAAAAAGCGTAGTTCCAATTCTTAACTTTTATTTCTAAGTCAATGTCACATCATAACTTTGAACGAATAAAAAATAAAATATCAAGTGGACTGCCCATACTCCATCCAAAAGAAAAAACATTCCAAATAAAATTTGCATACTTGATTTATTTCTGAAAGCCATGAATAGCAAACTTACATTCTTGAAAAGTAGAATTCAGAATTCATACGAAATGAAACACGAAGATATAATTATGATAGAGCTATGAAAAACTTATCTAGAATAGAAGTGTTTTAGATTCAGAAATATTAAGCAATCTATCATTTTCTTGTAACAGAGATATCTAAAAATGGATGCTCATGATCAATTGGACCGATCATTCATAAAGAGACAGTAATGGAATATCATTTAATGAACTAAAGTAGATAGCTGAAGTAGACAACTGCATTAGTGTTTTTCAATAACTGTAGAATAGAAGTCAAGTTAAAGGAAAACATTCTAAAAGATGGCCAAAGAATCCATATGGATGCATAAAGCTAGGCAGCTAACAAGTAATATATTTGAAAATGAACAATTTGAACAATTTATTTGAAAATTTTCAATAAATTTTGCTTCTTGCCTACCAAAAAAAATTATAAGATGGATATGTAGCAACATAGGAAAAGATTATCAAAAAAAAAAAGTGTAAGTTAAAGGTTGCATCATTAGCGGACCAGATTTGGGAGAGTAATCTAGGATGGTTTTGCTATGCGCATCGAAAGCCAAAGGATGTACTAGCAAGGAGGCATAAGGGCCTAGTTGTGCAGTTGCAGTCTCCAGTGTAGTGTTTCTAAGGAAAGATCCATCTAAACAGCTTGCTGTTTATTTCCACCATTGATGACCAAACTTCCTTTCACCATTTACCAACCACTCTAGAAAGCACTGAACCTACCACTACCTTTGCTATTGCACAACCCGTTCCTGGCAAACTAAATTGCAAAGGTCTCAAAAATTTTCTTCCTTCACTGGATAACTGATTTTCTTTTTCACTGGAAAACATTAGAAGTCTGAAGCAAGCATTCCATGTTGCTTAAAATTTCTGAACATGCATCAAATTTCCTATTTAGTCCAGGATATACAGCCATTGAGCATCAAAATTTGAGGATCTAACATTCATAGACATCTTGGAATAATTGCCAACATGTATATTTGTTAAGTCAAGATGATCTTCTGATCCCAATCAGAGTAAAACAAATAAATAATCATTAATTAATAGTATATCCAATTAAGTGTAAGAAAATCTGAAGGCAATGTAGTAAAAAGGCTTATGAATGAGACGTCATACCAGAAAAATCCTTTGAAGCTGTGATATTGAGCCTGCGAACTTAACATTTGATGGTTCCTTCTTATTCTTGGAGAACTTGCAATGTGGACAGTTCATGTATATTGGTAAATTTCGATTCAAAAGGGAGAAAGCACCTCCACCATCATCAAGATCAACAGACTGCAGGGTTTCTCCTAGATCTTTGACAGAATTAGGGAGTGTTGACAAACCAATTGATGTCTGGTTCTGTTCCCTTCCTAGTCCTGAGAACTGCACCAGAGCATCTAAGTGCTGACTGCCATTAGCCAACGTCTCTTTTGACTTATCAAAATTTCTAAGCTTATTTGAAGCTGTAGCAGCTGTCCCATTTGAGTGTCGATGACCTTTGCCATGTCCACCATTCTTAACCGATTTTGAAGGATCTGCCACTTTGTGATCTAAATTTTCCATAGATGCAGCTAAATGGGAATCTTCAGGGAATGAATATGAGGATCCAAGTTCATTTAGATGCTGTGGTGTAAGTATAAAACGATGGCCACGAGGGCATTCATGCTCAAATCCAACATATACCACAACATTCTTCAAAGAAGTGTTTAATTTGATACTTTCACTGCCATTTATGTTCACTGGGATTAAATTACTACCTATTTGTAAAAATGGGTCACTTCCTGTGTAGCTATTAGCATCGACCCCATTTAAGGTTTCCAAAGCAGAAGAATACTCTTCCAATTTTTGAGAACCTTGAAAATCAGCAGTTTCACGAACCTGTTCTGCACTCCTATCCCTTGCACTACTTTGCTTGATACCCTTTTCTGAACCTAATGAAGGTTGTTTCATCTGCTGGAGAGGCGGAAATCCTGAATCAGCTGTTGCTGATCCAGCAACAACCTCAGAAAAAGGTTTTCTCATGATAAAGTTGGGAAAACCTCTACCAAAGCTGATTTTTTTATTGTCAGGCTTCATATTCTCCAAAGGTTTTCGTTCATGTTCAACCGCATTTTGTGCGTCTTGTTGGCACAATTGAAAAGCAGCTTTCTTTATCTCTACATTGGCAATCAAGTCAGCATTGGGGCCTATACTTGACCTGACTAGAGAACCTTGTTGCACAGAACTTACCGTAGAACCATTTTGGATTCTTTGTTTCTCTAAAAAAATTATCCATTTCAAAAGAAACTTTCGTTTGGCATGGAACCCACTCTGAAGTAAGCCTTTAGAGGGTTCATAGTACTTTGCCCCACCAACTCGAATCAGAATCCACGATAGGGGCTGAATTGGTCCTGCATTGCTAATTTTTGGTAATTGGAATGCAGGGAGAAACTTGTCACAGTCTGGAAAACAATTGGAAGTAATATTGGCTGTTTGAAAATCAAAAGGGTCAGCACGCAGCTTCCGTGAACGGCCACAAGCACAAGCATGAAGGAAAAAAAATCCACTAGAATGTGGCTTTACTGCTGTCCCTAGAAGTAAACCATCAGTTTCAATATCATGTCTCTGGTGCATACAGGGTTTTCCTGTCAAACTAACAGCATCACACAGTTGCCTACCAGATCTCCAGATAGATGTGCATTCATCCTCCAGCTTTTTAGTGAAGAGTTGCACTGCAGGCCCCTTAACCATCAAGCGAAAGGCATTTAAGGTCTTCTCCAAATGGGTTTCATGCAGTGAAGTTGGATAAAGAGCTGGCAGATCTTTCAAATAAACCTCCTTAGCAGCAGGCAAGGTTCTTTCACACCACAATGTTGAAAACTTCATGCTTAGTTCTTTGCCACTTTCCAGCCAAGATACTGCAATGTCAAGAGGATCTGCACCTTTTGTAGACATCCCTTCAATCTGTGGTGGAACATTGTTACGTTGGCGGGGTTTTCTTTTAGTAATTTCAATTTCATCCATGCATCCACGTTTTGCTGAGAGAACTCCTTGTAGAATAAGCTGGCTAGAAGATAACCAGATCTCCAAACTTGGAAGTTCAGGAGTAGTAAATGTCTTTCCTGAAGCAGTTGAGGCAGCAGCAGCAGCAGCTGCAGCAGCCACCATACCAACACCAGCAGCTGAGCCACTGTTGGTGTTAGTGATCAATCCACCCCTCCCTCTTAAGATATCAGACTGCCTGTAAATGAACTCTTTTACAGATAGAATGTCCTCTTTGTTTGCATTTTGACTATGGCTTTCAAGCAAAAGAGAATCTGAGGTTGCTTTTCCATTCAAAACATCTTCCACAAGGCCAGTAGCAAATTCAAGAGATTCGCCTTTCTGATTGGTAGATCTGTCTAACAGTGAAACGGCCCTTGATGCATCAAGTGAAAATAAAGGTGCTGAACTTGAAACGCCCCCACCTCTTGATGCAGAATGAGTTTCAGAACCTGTGAGTGTTCGGCATTTTTTTATCAAAAAACGAATCTGCGCTTCAAGAGATGACTGCAGTTTCTTCCTGAAACCACCTTCTGATTTACTTCCTGGGCGGGCTAGCACAACAACTGAGCCAGAACCTTTTGTGGGCAGGCTTGGTCTAGTTAAATTGCTCGAACTAGAAGATTGGTTAAATGAGTTATCTGTTGACTCATCTACATTAGAAGTGGGATTAAGCACATCTGAAAAATCATCCAGAAAAACAAACAGGGTGACTGGATTGCACTGTCCTGGAAACAAAGATGCATAAGAACCTAAACCTGACATGAGAGAAATAGATGAAGTGTTACGACCTGAACTGCCACCACCTCTGCCTGGAGAAGGATTATTAGAGGAGGTGGTTAATACAGATGGTCGTGATGATGGAGGTCTAGATGTAGATGTCGATGTTGGTGTGGTTCGGGATCTCACAAATGGAGCCAAACTGTGCTTAGCAGCTTGTAACACTCGAAATTTTTTCAACACTTGGGTATCAAAGCGCGAACCCTCCTGAATATATATGATTACATGGCAAACCTGCATTGCTAGTTCAGTTATTTACTAAATCTCATCAAGTAGCATAATTTTCATTCAAGGCTAGAAAGACTTTGCACTGCAGCAAAAATCAACAAGCTAAAATGAATGGCTTTAGGGTCTCATGCAATTGCACTGTCCCCTAATACCAATGCACTCATAGTCCCATTGATAAGTTAATTTTATACGAAGTTATTCTCCCTCTTTTGACATGATATTTTAATGAATGTGAGTAGTATTAATAACAAAACAACTAAAGATAATTTGTGATATACAGTGTCAAGACTATCTACATAAGTACCAGCAACTCTAGATGATCGCCTATAACTTCACAAATTAAATATTACCATAGAATGCATGCATCCCTGGTCTAGTCAGATGCAAGAAAGTTACCGATGCATCGAAAAGTGCTTATTCCCTAGTAAACAAACGCAACCACTTAAATAGCCTGATTAATTTCTTCATTTCTAACTTATGTTAAAAGGTTCATTTTCCAAAACAATCAGCACTCAATGAATTTGGTGTTGTGAGGAAATTGTTTTGATCCTTAGCATTCACATAAGATTCTTTCTTTTGTTTTTTCCTCCCTCTTGCTGGGTTTCACATTCAAATGAGTGTCATCTTCTTCTCTTAAATATACTCCATTTGGTCACCAAGAACAAAGGACAAAATAAGAAGGAATGGAAATTTGTGCGATCGTTATGAACGCCAACTCCTAAACCTACTAAATAAATAACTGTTTGGTTTTATATTTAGTTATTAAATTCCCTAATCTAAACTGCAATTTGCCTTTCTTTTCCCTGATTTCTCAGCAACCAAATAAACCATAGCGGTGATCTAGGATAGCAATCAAACGCCCCATCTTCACTCAATTCAATCCACATAACAACGCCAAATAGCATATCGAATGCTACATTAAACACCACAAAAACATCCCAAAGAAAAGGGGAGAAAAAAAAGACAGGAACCAAAGGAAAAGCAACAACTCACAGCGAACATGAAGAGCATTCCTTGAAGGTCCCCAAACTCGCGCTCCTCCAAAGCCGAATCAAAACCGCAATCCGTCTGTGGAAGCCCTTCCATCGCGGGACACCCAGTGGAACAAAACTGCAAAAACAAAATCCCCTTTTCCTCATCCTGGTAATAGCTTATTCTCCTACTCTCGAACCACCCTTTCACTTCCTCTTTCTCGACACTGAAACCCTTATCCAGGTTGCCCGACCCGAATGCATTCAGGTCAAGGATCCTATTCATGATGTGGGATACGTCATCGGGTCTGCGCCCAATGAAGCCCACGACAACGACGTTCTCAGAAGGGCGGGACTGCAGCGGCGGAGGAGGCGGGTCGGGCGGCGGCGGCGGCGCGGAGGGGATTGTAGAGGTAGATGAAGTGGTGGGTGAAGGAGATGAAGGCGGTCGGATTAGGACTCGCACCGGTGATGGGTTGGCTGAATCCATGAATGCCGAGACGAGCCCTGAATCGACAACTGCTGCCGCCGTTTGAACTTCCATGCGAGACACAGAATCGATATAGAGAGTTGTTGATGCTAAGACGGTAGATGACTTTTTTTTTCTTTTTTTTTTCTTCTTTTTTTACATTTATTCAGTATTGTAATATTAAAATATGTTAAAAAAGAAAAATAATAAGCCTTTTGTCACTTAGAAATTTACATTATCCTTCGTACATTAGTTTCAACATTATTTTGATTTCCAATTTATATTAATAAAAAAAAATTAAATAACTTGTTTACATCCAGCATCTAACGTGTTTGAGCGTTATTTGATTTCGATTTATATTAATAAAAAAAAAATTAAATAACTTGTCTGCATCCAAACTTCTAATATTTCGGTCTTACAATTATTCTAGCTTGAACCTCTCATTCCAATCCAACCCGTTTATTACCTAAGCCAAATCTAAAGAATAAACGATTTCTTAAAATTTTAGGATGTAATACAAAGTCCAAACATGTCCAAAAAAAACAACATATATCAAAATTCATGCATATTCCCATATTTCCATAACAAATTTTATAATTTCCCTGCTTCAATCTAAATTCATAATTAGATTAATAGGGAAATGCCTTGTAGTTTTGGTTTCAGAATGTTTTTTCTTTAGGCATGGTATATTTGAATGACACGCATGGTCTCAATATATTCCCGAAAAGCTCTTAAAGTTATATATTCTTATTATTTAATAACTCAAAATTACATTCATGATATCCATAGTCACGAGCTATTTGACTATGATATTGGATTGTATTTTGTTTTTAGCCATATGGCAAAGTTTGTTTCAATATGCATGTTTTTTAATTAAATTATTCTTCATATAACATTAGTTAAAATCATGTGCACTCTTATTATATTCTTAGCATAACAATTATCAATCATTGTCATTTGATGTAAAAATATTTCTTGATGTTATCAACTTTGAGCTAGAGAGACTAACATATATAATTATTTTAGCATTAGAAACATTTTTCAAAATGGTTAGTAGGCTTCGGAAAGACGATTTTGTTTTATATCCATGACATTGTATATTATAACAAATTAAAAGAAACTCACTTAATTTTAAAGACATGGATTAAAACGGCTATCTCATTGAAATCATACAAGAAAGTCATTCCCAATATATTTGTATTACTTTGATTTATTATTAAAAATCATACCTTGAAAAACTGTATTACCCCTATTTATGGGTTTTATCGTAAATAAATTTATACTATAATGACATAAGAATTCTATCTCAAAATAAGTCATGGTATGATCAACCCAACCATCCCAAACTTTTTTTCATGGTTTGTTGTACTACAACCAATTCTTGATATATCCTATAAGGAACTATATATAAGTTCAATCTAATAATTTACATTGTGTTGTCTTCTCATCAAATAAATTAATTATTAAACAATCTTTTACTAAACTCATCATCAAATCAACAAAGTTTGCATAATGAATTTAAGGACATGTATAAACCTATCCATCTTTGGTGTCATTTCGAACGTCTACTTTATATTTATGTTCATCTAGTATCTGGGGTTGAAAATAATATCATAGTCATGTTTATGTTTATGCAAAAAATTTGTCAAATTTTTCATAATATTTTATCAAATTTGTTTATGATTCCACCAGTTAGCGTTAGTCAACTCTTAGTTATCCGTTGGTCAGCCATTAATCTCGAGGTTAGTGGTAGGTGGTCCCTGATGGTGGTCCTATTAGTTGTTATAAGCATAATCAATAAAGATAAGATAGAATGGTAAATTTGATCAAAAAAATTGTAAGAACAAGTTATCGTAATAGTAAGTCTAAGATAGATGAACAACTAAATAATTGACGAAAAAATACTCAAAAATATGAAAACAAACTTTCTGTTTCAATAGATAATTGGGAACGGTATATACAAATTTGGGAAATGTCAAAACAAAATATCAAATAATTATATAAAGTAGGAAATTGGGAATTCAAAAAGTATTATAGAATAAAAATTTATGAAAATACTCATTCAATAGGATCTGAAACATAAACTATTGAATTATTATATCTCAAAGATTTAGAACAAATACAAAAAGAAAAATACAAAATTCTTCATATATGAGCAATTCAGGTAGTAGCTAAACGTTTAACAAGACTAGTTTTAGATAAACCTATTTGTATTTATCTAAGAGATGCAAGACATAACCAATTTCAAGATTCCAGATTTCTGGCCAATCTGACAAATACGTCTTTTGGGCCAGAGTGTATTTTACTTGTTATCCAAACTGAGGTTATAAATGCTATGAATGATCAGAGCATTCATAAAGCCTTGACTCTAAATGTTCAAACTCAAAACTATGATGTGGATCTAAGATCCAGAAATATCCTTATAGTCTACAGAGTATACTATAAGGTTATAACCTCTGTAGTCAATTCAAATTGTCTATTATCATTCCCTAAGGATCAAACTTTAATATGACAAACAAATAAAAAGAATTTACAATAATAATTCCAAAACCTTTTCCATGGGAAAGTTTGACACAATCAAACGAATGGAATTTCAAACAATTACCCTAGCCCTAAAACCAATTGAGCAGTAAAACTTTTATACATGGTAAAGATGGACAAGGAAATGTACAAATCAATTTTGAACAAAGGAAAGAACCTTATAGAAGATCTTATTCTGTTAATTATTTTGTAGATATTAGATCCTTCAAGGAGATCAGATGTCCAATCCAGATGTCCAATCTAATTTATAGTCAAGATTGGAAGAAATAGATTTTTCTTCTACAATTCCAAATTTAATATACAAAACTTAAGAAGAAAATTTATCTAATGTGTCTCCAAACTCGTTTCTCAAATGATAATACTTAAATGAAACTGACTCGGTTCGTGATATTAACATAGATATTGAATAAAGAAAAAATATATAAGGAAAGAGGCAAAATCACAAAAATACAAAGCCAAAGCTAAATGGTTTTTCTCAACTTTAATAAATTAACAAAAATAAAACTTTAAAAAACAATGGTATCAAACTATGAAAACAATGGAAATAAATATTCCAATGTTTACATATTTTGATATTTATGCAACAACCAATAATATTAATTACCCTTTTACGGAAATTGATATATTTCAAAAGAATTGGAATACTACTTTTGAAAATAAAGTAGTATCAACTCATCCACGTCTAGAAGAAGTAATTATCAAAGCTTAAAACTCTAAAGTAATTGCTTCTCCTTCAAAAGATAAATTTTAAAGAAGATGAAAATAAAAATGCAAATCTAAAAGATATAAAAAGTCTTAAACAACAAAAAAAATTTACAAATCAAATTTTAGGTACTATTGCAGCTCAAATGGATAGATTTGAGAAAAACATGGCTAAAACTTTACAAATAAAATCAGATTATGATAAACCATTATTCAAACCTCCTGAAATAGTTAAACCCATCAAATTTGGAAATAATAATAAGAATGAAGAACTTTACAAAATTATAGCAAAAAAGTTAGAAGCAGTAGAGTTCAAACCAAAATGACCGAGTCATCCTCGAAAGCGACAATTAAATTTTACGAAGTGGGCGATTACGAATCTTTAGACGGTAAATGATGAATCAGAAATTTTCAAATTTAGTTAAACATCTAAAGATGATTTACAAATAAATAGAATAACATCACAAAAATACTATGAATTATTATCCTAGACCTACTCCTCCTGATATCCAATTTGAGGAAATATTTCCTTTAAGATCCGTATACAACAACAAAAGTACATATGAATGGAATATTGATGACATTTCTAAACATGAAATCCTCAATATTGTTCAAGAAATGTTGATGCCATCAACAACTTATTCAATTGATAATGATGACCAAACTATCATTTAATATTTGATAGCAGGTTTTACAAGCCAACTTAGAGGTTGGTGGGAAAATATGCTAACAGATGCTCATGGACAACATATAATGACAAGTATAAATGAATTAGGGCAACAAAATGTTGTTCATAAACTCATTTATGCAATCACAAAACATTTTATAGGGGATCCCATAATTCTTCAAGAAAGAAGTTTGGAAATCCTATAAAATTTAAAATATAGAACCTTGAGTGATTTTAGATAGTACCATGATGTGTTATTGTCTAAAGTCATGACAAGACCATATGTAAATGCATCTTACTGGAAGGAAATATTCTTGTTTGGACTCCCAAGAGCCCTAACATAAAATGTTCAAAATACTTTAAGAGAAAAATGGTAAGGTATTATTTCTTATGATGAACTTACTTACGGAGATCTCATAAGTGAAGTAAAAAAATGAAGGATTAAAACTTTGTTCACAACTCAAACTATAATATCAAGTTAAGAAATATTTAAAGGCTTCAAATAAAGATTTAGAATCTTTTTGTAACCAATATGAGATTGAAATGTCTTTACCTCCTTTACATAAACACAAAGCCCATCAAAACATAAGAAAATCTTAACATTATAAAAAGAAATATAAAATATATACAAATTATAATAAACAAAACAATAATTATGAAACAAAACCAAAGAAAGAAGTGAAGTGTTTTAAATGTGGGAAAAAAGGCCATATAAGCCCAAATTGTAAAAAATAGAAAATAAATGCTCTTTCTAATGATAAAGATTAAGATAAATATCATGATGAGGCATATGAAGAAAGTATTTCTTCATATAATTCTTTAGAAACAAAAAAAGCAATAAATTCAAAAAACAAAATAGAAAATTGTCTTTGCCAAATAGATATGTTAACTACAGATCAATAAATATTAGTTAACATGATAGATCTGTTGGATTTTTGTTATACAAGCAAGTCCAAGTTGTTTAAAACACTTAATGGGTTCACACATGGACTTGGGTCATAAGGTGTGGAGGCCCAAATGGCTATTAAGTATTCTAGGACTTATACTCTATAAATAGAGAAAGATAATACAGCCCTAAATGGGAATCTGAATTAGATATAGAGAATAGCCAGAGAAAAATAAATATTTTCTTAGTGATTCAAGTGCCCATACGCTGCTCCATCACCTCGAGGATAGTTTGGAAGATCTGCGGTTCTTGTGTGTATACTTCTGCTTGAATCCCTGATGTACGATGCATTTGGTTATATAAGTTTGGTGTTGGGTGTTTCTAAATCACGAGTGTGACACAGTTAGATTATTTCTCAGTGGTATTCAGGCCTTCGTATGATTAAATTTTCAATTTAGTCTAAACCCAATTTCATGTATTTTGGTGTTTGATTAGCAATATGACACCTAGGTTTTCTACATTTGTTGATTCACATGTTCTCATGTTTAATATGATTTTTTGTTCATGGATGGTTAATGAATAATTGTGGTTTGCCCTTCAATCTATAATAGAGTTTTTTGTGTATTTCATTGGTTTGTAACAAGGGGGCTAATCATAAGATTAGGTTTTCTTCTTGATTTATTTTCGATCATCTAGAGATTCTTATGCGCCCATTTATTGGGAGTATAGGATTATTTGTTGTAAAATTTTGAAGACTAATGAAGCAACAAAGAAAATATAAGAAGAACGGAGAACCTTTGTACATGCGAATTTGTTTGCGTTCTTGCGGAGGCTACGAACATCGAATGACAAAAGGCCATAGAGGGTTAGAAGGCGCAAGGAAGAGGCAGCATTTGCCAGGACAAATTTCAGGCCGAACCACAGTCGGACGCGCCCCCACGCACCCCACAAGCGGCTGCTCGTGGGCTTCACGCACCTCCACTCAGGCCGCGCGTGAGAGCGCGTGGAGAGAGTTTTGGCCGTCGGATTTTGCGGACTTTGTAATACCCCGAAATATATCCTAGTTGTTTTCAACATGTTTAGGGTATTTTGTAGGCATAAATTAAATTTTTTGTAAATTAAATGCGAAAATATGAAAACTTAGAAACCCAGAAATTTTACAAGTTATAAGGACAAAAGTGTAAATTGTAAAAAGGGGGCATAAAAGTCATAATTTGATAAGACTATGGAGCCCCGAAAAGAAGAAATAATAGGAATTGTTGTGTAATTTCCTACGAAGGATGGAGGACTAAGCTAAATAACCCCAGTTAATTTATAAATGAGGAGGAGACCAAAAATGGATTATTTTGGTCTCAGCTAGGCTTCTGGGAAGGAGAGGAAGAGGAGGAAAGGAGAAGAAAGAGAGAGAGAGGAAGAAAGGGGGAAATCGAGGCAAGATATGGATTATTGTATGGATACACTTGACTTTGGTATCGAGTGACAAGGCTTTTTAGTATGATTTTGTACATGAATTACTTAGGTATGAGAGTGCTAGGAGGTTTTCCTTGAAGGAGTTAATTGGTTTTTCTGGTTTTGTTAAAGGAACACATCCTAACTCTAAATTAAAGGAAGTTTGATTTGAAAAATCCTAGTTGAAAATGTTTAGATAATGGAATCCTTAGTTCAGGTTTTGTGTAGAATTGGGTGAACTTGGGTATGAATCAAGTTCTTTGACTAATCAAAAGTAATTGTGGAGAGGATTTCATGTTGATTTTTTTGATGAGAGTGAAATAGAAGTGAATTGTGGAAGAAAAGTGCATGAAAAATGGTGAGGAAATCACCATTTGGCAGGCAAATTCGGAGATGCAATACCAGTCGCACTTTGAACTGTCAGGGTACACCTTTGAACTTATGCGAAGATGCGGGTGATCTGATCTTGAGCTATGCGAGTACGACCCCTAAACATGCAAATTACGGCCTTCGAAGCCGAGACCTATGCGGTGCTGAATTCCCGGACACATGCGTGCAGATGGTCCCTGCTGACCCTGTTTTTCTTTGAGTTTTGCGTAATTAAGCTAAAATACGCATTCCGGAAGTATAGAAAATGATGAAATTAAGTGAGAAATGTACCGTACCTCGCCTTCGCTTCGCCTCGGCGAGTTCGATGGGAGCAAAGTTCATGCCCCGATAATAAGATAAGAAGTTTCTGAACACATATATAATCGTAGGAATGCCTAAGACTAAGTATTAAATGGCACGGCACTTCTGTCACGACGTGGGCAGGCACGTCCCTGATTAGTACTTCGGTACTCTTGATTTGTGCTCCGGCACTCTACGATTGAAATACTTGATTTACTCACTGATTGATGCTCGGCACTCTGATTGAATACTTAGGTGCTCCCCGATTAGTGCTCACGGTACTCCACTTATTAGTATGGTACTCACATTAGTGCTACGGCACTCCTGTCCTGTTAGTGCTACGGCACTCCTGTCCTGATTAGTGCTATGGCACTCTTGTTCCGTACTCTGGCAATCCTGCTTTGTGCTAAGGCACTTCCGTACTGTATAGTATCTTCAGATACTTATTGTGTTGTGTCTTACACTTTTATTAGCACTGGTCTAGGTATTCCCATAGTTATATGATAATAACCTGAATAATGAATAAGAGGAAACGAAGGTGTATCGTTACGTCTATAATACCACATGGGCATTTACGAGATATGAATAAGCTCTATAACTCCCTACAGGAGTCCAGAATAAACATAAGTACATTTATAAGTATAAGTTACGAGATACGAATAAGCTGCGTAACTCCTACGGGAGTCAGAATCAACATAAAGTATACATTTATAAGTATAAGTTCTGCATAAGAATAAGCTCTGTAACTCCTACGGGGAGATCCGAATAAGCATAAATCCGTTATAAGCATAACTACTTGTATAAGTCCATGATTTGAATGCATGGAATTTCTTATATCTGTTATTGTTATATGCTTATTATAACTGTGCATATGCATATTACCTATGTTTCCCACTAGCGTAAAGAAGCAGCACGGGTTTTTAATCCCGGGTGTAGGTACGAGAAAAAGAAAGAGACAACGATGTCGCATTATCTTAGGACGACACACGAGTAGGGGTTCATCACTGTAGGTTCCGCACTCTGATCAACAAATGTAAATGTATAGTTTTTGAATATGTAAATGGGACTCAGTACTGTATTTATGATACTGTAAACACCACTACGGTGGTAGTTTCATTTTGGACTTTTGTATATGATATGTTGATATATTATAAGACTTGGATATACCAATGTCTAATTATGCAGGTAAAGAGTCCCAGTATATGGTCTCGCACCCCGAACTCGGTTCGGATCATGTCAGGTCGGGCCAGGGAGTCGGGCGTGTGAGACTTCCTCACCTCAAGCGTCGCTCTTACATGGGTGGCTCCAGTTCGGGTGGCAGCACGAATGATGGCTTTGACGGCTAGGGTTTCATGTTGTGTGTTTAGAGTTTTGGGTTTTAACTCAAATCTCTTCAATTTTAGGCCTTCAAGCCCAGGTAAATTGAACCCAAATGGATGGGCTTGACCAAAGCTGGACGGGATTAATAACAGTGGGCTCAAGTGTTATTGGGCTTGTGATTTTTTTTATTTTTTTCTTTTCTTAGGAAAACTATGGATTGGGGCTCTTTTTTTTTTTTTCGTTAACTCATATATTATTTTTTTATTCATGGATGATTAAATTATATTTGGTAACATGCTTTAGTTGTGATAAAATGACATATAGACTAGGTGGTGCCATATTATCTTGCATCAATGATATACATGTGCATAATTAAATTTTGTTTTTTAAATCTATATAAATATAATTATGAAAAATCCTTTAATTTTTGTGGTCCAAATAATAAAATGGTTATGTGAAGCCCTATCGAATAATCATGATCGGGTTTTATTGGATTGGACCTAAATAATTTTAAAATCTTAATTAGATTGATCGATTGTGCGTGACTACTTAGAGATTAAGAGAATTTTAAAATTAAGCAAAGTTCAAAAACCACGATAATTTATTAACTCTCAACGAGGAAACGATAATATTATTATGGGCCGTATGAACAATGATTGAAATGAAAGTGTATTATTATCTAGGAAGGTTCTATCTAAGAAGATTGGGATGTAAGTAGTCGGTGGCTGATTTTTTTTTGGGACTGACTCTTAGTTGGATCTTATTCATTTATAATCAAGTTTTAGTTTGTTATAAATGTCTTACCCACCGTGAGCATTTATTATAGAAACTAAATTATTGTTTACAATAAACGACAAATATATTTTTGTTTTAGATTTACTAAATATATGTTTATTGTATAATATACGAGTTAATATTAGCGTGCACAATGTATAATTTTTCTTTTTTCAAAAAATGGCATCTTTCAACCCTCTAGCTATGATTTTGAATAAAAAACCATTGGATGGAAATAACTTTGAAGATTGGAAAACGAACTTATACATCGTTCTAGATTATGAGAAAATCAAGTTTGTCCTAGATACCCCTAAGCCAGCTATCCCGGAAGCTGGTGCTAATGATATAACAAAAACAGAACATGCGATTTGGGAGAATGCAAACACTTCACTTCGATGTTATATTCTTGCAAATGTTGTGAGTCATTTAAGGCAACAAATAATACCTCTCGACAGTGGAGTAGAAATGCTATAGACTCTCGAAGGGATGTTTTGCTAAAGAAATCTTATACGAGAGACAAAGAATTTGCTATCCTTAATTTGATTAACACGTATGGTAGTGGGGTGTGTGAGGATCATTGTTTGACTCGTGATTTCACATATCGGTAGGGCGGAAGTGATGAAACGAGAACTTCAAAGGAGATAAAGATAGAATCTCATATGTGCAATCCTTTGCCTAAACATTTCAATCGGAGTTCAAAGCCAATTACAATATGCATAAGATGGATCGACTCAGTTCAGACATGCATGAGCTTGAGAGTGCGAGCAGGTCTCTCACGAGCCGAGTAGTATCAATTTTACGGAGGTTACGACCCAGCCTAAAGGAAACCTAAAGGTGGAAACAAGAACAAAGAAAAGAAGCCCAATGATACTAGTTACCATCGACCTTGATGAAGAAGCTAGAAGGCAAGTACTTCAAGATGCGGGAAGGACATGGAAACATAATTGCCCCAGGCCACGAAGCTAGGTATAGGGTGATTTACTTATTGTTGAGGCTTGTTTAGGTGGAGAATTTTAATGATAAATGGATCATTGATTAAGGCAAATCATGTTTGTTTACTCTTTGCGAGTGGTTCAAACATATACGTCGTGAAGAAGGACAAAGATACTTGAAACTTGGGAGCAGGAGCTAATCTGTAAGGTCATATGACCGATTGTTTTATTTGTTAAGGAATAATAGGACTTTATGTTTAGAAGATTGTTTATTTGTTCGGTTCAAGAGGAATTTAGTTACATCGGTTGTTTAATTGAACACGGTTTGACATTCTGAGTTTAATTCCTCGATTTCAATAAAAGTAAATCTTTTTATTTGTTTGATGATCTTATGAATAATCTTTATTTTTAAGTCTCTTGTCCTATGATATAAATGTCGACAGAATTATTTAGGAAATGAACATAATCCTGTACGAAAAGTATCAAATGACACTTACCTTTGGCATTTGCAATTAGGTCATATTAATCCTAATAGGATACATGGTTTGGTGAAAAGTGGGATTTTAAATTCCCTAGCATTTGAACATACAATAATGTGAATCACATTTGGAAGGTAAAATGCCTAAGGGTATGAGCGAAAGGATATCAGCCATATTAAACAGTGGAATTGGTGCATCTTGCGTTGTGTTAGAAGCTGATGGGTGTTCAAGCGGGGAGGGTGGGTATGGGAGTATTTTGTCCTTTAAGATGACTACTCGAGATGTGGTTTGTTTACCTAATGGGCCAAAGTCTGCGTTACCCAATAAATGAGAATATAAGGTAGACCTTCGTCTCATCAAATAACTGATCTCATAGATGAATACCTAATATGGTGATTACACTACAAATAGGATAGTTGTGTTCAGACATGGCGAATGGGGTCGTCAGATGACTCTCCTGGGTGCAATGTTGGGAGGGTGCAGGTATTCATTCACTGTCGTTTGCGGATGCCTTAGGGACCACATCTTGTGTTTAGTTCCCTTCTAAATCGGATACCTCTGTTTGATGGCCAGGGCGAGTGACCCGAGTTTAAACCATATTCGTATCTGGGGTGCTCCGGCGCATGTCTTGAGAAAGGAACCACATAAGTTGGAATCTCGTACTGAAATATGTTTGTTTGTGGATACCCCCAAGGAACAGGGAGTGGACTTTTTTATAGTTCCTCGGAGAAGAAAGTTATAAGAGTGAGCACTAATGCAAAATTCTTAGAGAGAAGACTATGTAAACAATTTCAAGCCCAGTAAGGTAATTCTTGAGAGCTTGAGGCTTAGCTTAAGAATCGCCTAAACCACCTGAATTTGGACCTATTGTGCCATTGTTTCCAGTGCATGTTCAACAGAGGGAAAATGAAAATATACTCGAAGGTGAACAAGCATGAGTGGAACCAATAGTAGAACAACGGATAGATATACAAATGGAACCAGAAAATCAAATTCAAAATGATCGAGAGGATCTTCTTGTAGAACCACAACAACCAGTGGAGCTTCGACGTAGTGGGAGAACGACACGCAAGCCATCGAGATATCTCTTGTTGGGCGAATCGTGCCAAGCTATAACCATTGATATCGAAGAGGATCCTGGAAATTACAAAGAAGCACTGAAGGATGTTGATGCACAGGAGTGGCTCAAAGCCATGGACCATGAGATGGAGTCTATGTATTCCTAACTCGGTGCGGTCTCTTGTAGGGCACCCGAAGGGTAAAACCCATAGGGTGTAAGTGGATCTGAGAAAGGCACGACCAGATGGGAAGATAGAAACCTTCAAAGCTAGATTGGTGGCAAAAGGTTATACCCAAACAGAGGGGATAGATTATGAAGAAACCTTTTCGCCAGTAGCCATGCTTAAATCCATTCGGATTTTTTTAGCTGTGGCTTCTGAGTCACAGATTACGAGATTTGGCATATGGATGTAGCTTGACATTTTTAAATGTCGCAATTTAGAAGAGGGACATCTACGTACGGCAACCGGAAGGGTTCATAGCTAGAGCGAACACATGGCATGTAGTAAGTTTGCAAATGTCCATTTATGGACTAAACGAAGCATCGGAACATGGAACATTAGGTTTGATCGAGCCGTAACTTTATCTTGTTTTGAGAAAAGTCTTGATGAACCTTGTGTTTACAAAAGGATCCAAGGTACAAAACTAGTTTTCCTAGTCCTTTACGTAGATATGGCATTTTACTAATTGGAAGCTTGACATGAGGTGTTATCAAGTGTAAAGGATTGCTTTGTGAACAATTTGATATGGAAGATTTGGGAGGAAGCCTGACCTATATTCTTGGAATCAAACTTCTACAAGACCGGAAGAATAAGGTGTTGGCATTATCTCAAGCTTTATATATAGATAAAATCTAGCTAGGTTCAGCATGGAAAATTTCAAGAAGGGAACTTTACCTTTCAGGCATGGAGTTCATCTTTCTAAGGAGCAATCACCAAAAACTCTTGAGCAGAAAGAACGCATGAGTAGGATACCTTTTGCTTTGGCAATAGGTAGTCTCATGTTATGTACCAGGCCAGATATCTGCTGCGCAGTGGGAATAGTTAGTCGATATGAATCTGATTTAGGAGAAGAACATTGGATTGCAGTGAAGCATATTCTCAAATATCTAAGGAGAATAAGAGATTATATGCTAGTATATTCTAGTGGGAGTCTGGAAACTATTGGTTATACTCACCCAAGCTAGCATCGGAGGAAAATTTAAGCGGACCCATTTACAAAGACCACTACACATTGAGTTTTTGAGAAACATGTAAGATTATATGGGTGTTAAGAGTCTACGGACTTGTTTAAGGCAAGTGAGAGTTTATTTGTGTTTTTAGAGCAAAGACAAATGTGTTATTATATTTTACGAGTTTAATTTTAATACAATATGAGGTATCCTTCATATTATTGTGTACACTGATATTTTGCATAGAAGGTCCGAATTAATTGTAGAGTATATGATCATATAAATACGTTCATATAATACATGATCATAGGTTCTCATAATTAATGAATAAGATCCTGATCATTAAACAAAGTTGAGCGCTTTATTTAGGCTATGATATTTTATGAAAAATAATGTCTTGATTATTATAAAATATTAGTGCAGTCTGATTGCATTGATAGGATCAAAGTGAGATTTATTTAAAGTTAAATTTACGTAAAGAAATAAATCTCCAGTAATATTTCGTTATTCTTCTTCTTTGATCAGAGTTTATTATAGATAGGTATTTAAATGATTGTTGTTCTTTGAGTTGTCAATAAGTAAGGTCTATTTATACGACCAATATCTTGACGATTTGGGAGCAAGATTATTTAATTGTCGATATTTATGAAATAAACAATATGGAATTTGTATGAGATATCCTCTTGATATGTTTCAGTACTTGGATGTTTTGAAGTCAGCGGTGCATTTTATCGATAGAAGCCCGATAAATCAAGAGAATAAATAATTGATTGATTGATAGAAAATCTTATCAATTAATTGTTGTGATATTTTACAAAAGGAGAAAATAATATTAATATTTAACATTATTAATCTCGGAGTTCAATTGGGCTTTTAGTTGAATAGCAGGATTAGATAATTGCTTGGCAGTATGAGAGCCTTGATGAATGATAGCTGGCCAGATCCCCGAACTAGCTTTCGGTATAAATGGTGGGCATGATATCGTGAGTTCTGAAAAGAACACGGACTTGTTTTTATAGTAAGTGGGAGATGCTATACAAGCCACAGTCGAGTTATTAAAACACTAAATGGGTTCACACATGGAACAGTACCCTTTAGGTGTAGAGCCCGAATGACTAATTAAGTATTATAGAACTGTATACATAAATGAGAAAGATAATACAACCACAAATGTAGATGATTAGATATAGAGGAATAGTGGAGAAAATAAATCTTTTCTTAATGATTCAAGCGCCCACACGCTGCTCCATCATCTCGAGGATAGTTTGGAAGATCTGCGGTTCTTGTATGCATACTTCTTTGCGAATCCACAAGGTACAATCTGACTGGTTATATAAGTTTAGTAATTAAATTGAATATTCTAAATCACATGATGATTCGAACTTCCGCTGATTATTCCTACAAGATCATACATAAGACAAAGAAGCAAAAGCAAAATTTATAAGAAAAATAATGGAAAAAAGTAATAAAAATACTTTACCATTACAAAGTTCTTATAAATTCAAAGATATAATGAAACAATTTGAAATTCAAAAACCTATAACAATACAAGATCTACAAATTTAAAATAGAAACAATTAGAATACAAATTGAATAATTAAAAGTCTTTACTCAAAACATGGATTCAAGAATTCAAAGAATTGAAAATCAAGAAATATCCTTAAATAATAAAACTACTGAAGAATTTGACAATTTTGTCAACTCAATAACTATAGTTGAAAAACAAAGATGGTATACAAAAATTATTAAGCTACTTTTGTTGCCTTGATTAATTCGAAGGCGATTTAATGTATGAAGATGATTGATTCTGCATTGTATTTTCAAAAGCACTTTGTACTAGTAGTGTGCCTTTGAAGTACAATACAAAATACCAGAATATCATATATGCAAAAATGGTGTATGCATCAAAACATCATTTTTGTTAGTTCAAAATATTAGTCATCAAGTTGTCTTAGGAACTCCATTCTTAATACAATTATATTTTTTTTATCTATATAATAAAGGATTACATACAAAATTCAATAAACAAAATTTAACATTTGATTTCATAAAAGGATACAAGAAATAAATCAAATCCATGATAAGATAAATCTTATTCAGAATAAAAAACAACATATAAAATTTCTCCAAAAAGAAATTCAATATAAGAAATTAGAAGAAAATTTAGAGTCAAAACAAATACAAGAAAGAATTCAACTAGTTCAAAAACAAATAGAAAATAAATTATGTTCCTTTATTCCAAATGCTTTTTGGAATAGGAAACAACATATGGTTTCTTTACCATATGAAAAAGACTTTTCTTAAAAACAAATTCCTACCGAAGCTAGATCAATTCAAATGAATCCAGATTGTTAAATTATTTTCATTTGCTTGCCATATTAAAGTTTGATCAGTAGGGGATGGTAATAGACAATTTGGATTGACTATAGAGGTCATAACCTAATAGTATACTCTGTACACTATAAGGATATTTCTGGATCTTTGATCGATATCATAGTTTTGAGTTTGAACATTTAGAGTCAAGGCTTTATGAATGCTCTGATAATTCATATAGTTTAACTCTAGGTTTGGGTAATAAGTAAAATACACTGGTCCAAAAGATGTATTTGCTTGCATTAGTCCTAATAGGGAATCTGGAAATTGGTTATGTCTTGCATCTCTTAGATAAATACAAATAGGTTTGTCTAAACATAGTCTTGTTAAAGGTTTAGCTGCTACCTAGATTGCTCCTATATGAAGAATTTTGTGAAGCCCCAATTTCGAGATTCCCATTTAATAACTTGATCAACGTGGAATTCCTATGGGTTTCGGGTATTGATACCACCTTTGTTGTGTTCCATTTATCGGAATCCATATTTTCACAAAAATCAATGAGAGTCTTTGCTTTGTTCGGGAGCTGACATACAACACAGTATAACGATATAATCATAACTCATCAAAGAAGTAGTATTAGGCCCCCAGTCGTCACATCCATATCCCAAATATACATCCCTTTCTGAGACCCATTTATTCACATTTAAATCTAAAATATATGAAAATAAAGCGGCAATTACAATCCATGAGAGTCCAGATCCACGGTCCTCTTGCAATAGATGCATGCGCATTTATTATCTGATAGTCGAAAGAATTTAATTACAATTCTTTTGCCGTGCACAAATGTTCAGGCGCATGTGGTGCCCAGCACACGTCACGTGCTCGTCGGGCGCCGTCTCCTTATAAACTCCACATGCACGAAAGGGGTCCGCGGCAATTGTGATACCCGACGAAATATTCCTCTGAGGCTACTCCCCATCTAAGTGCACATGCAATGACACACCACACATTCAAGTAAAGAAAACATGCGATTCACCCTTCGAATGTACCATTAATAAGCGGATGAGAATGTGATATCATATCCAGGAGTCCTCAGCGACTTCCTCACACATGCATATGTGAATGTGAAAACTTGTCATTGGTGTTTCGCAATGACCCTTTATCACAAAGCAAAAATGCTTTTTATTTTGCGTCAAATCCTTTGGAGCAACCTCAGATACTTGCTTCATTCAAACCCTTAAGCCGGTCTCAAACGTGGATAATGTTCGGCCGGTGGGCGGTACCACAGGCAGTCTCGAGCCACTGGACAACCTCAGAATCTGGACAATCTCAGATCCGGTGATCGACCTTGAGAGTCTCACGATAGCAGCTTTATTTTAAAGCTATGGAGCTGATCTCCGATAGCAACTTTATTTTAAAGCTATGGGCTGGAGTCTCCCAGATATAGCTTTGTGTTTAAGCCTTTGGGCGATCTCGATAACCTCAAAATGTCGATGCGACTCATTTGGACATGTCGTCCCGTATTCTGGAAACCCACCATCGACACGAACCGCGTTGAATCACACCATGCACTCACATTCGTAGCCATCGGGCGTGCACAGTGCATGTCGTGCAATCATGTCATTGCCTATTCATAC
This sequence comes from Tetrastigma voinierianum, assembly GCA_016808115.1. Lineage (NCBI taxonomy): Eukaryota > Viridiplantae > Streptophyta > Magnoliopsida > Vitales > Vitaceae > Tetrastigma > Tetrastigma voinierianum. The sequence continues at coordinate 194,574 of JAEQBH010003559.1, forward strand.
CATGTTACATATACAATGAGTACTATATGTGCATGCCTACTCATACATAATTATCCATGCATCATTTAGACATATATGTTGACAAGCATACAAATTCTAAATAAATCATACAATACATGCCAACATATCGATACATGCATACGTTGACATCACAAGTCACTACCACTCGGGTAACGACATCCATCAACCTCTAGTAGGGTGTGACAAGACATGTCTAACTAGCCTATAATAAGCCATGTAATGACCTTATTAAATGCAGGCACATCTGAAGGCCAAACCATTAGAACACCATATTTGACTTCCACACAATTTCCAGCTAAGTATATCTATAATTAAAACGACTGATATACTACAATTGTGGCAAAAATCTAGACACAATCATTAAACAGCCTAGTTTGTACAGTCTCGAAAAAACGGACCATAGCAGGTTATAGAATTAGATTTTGGTGATTCAAAATCCTAACATCAAGATCTCAAATAGATCTACAAGTTCCTTGAATGATGATAGTCAAAATTCTCATTTTTTTTCCCAGCCGAAAATCAGTCCCAAAACCTGGACAGTAGGTTCGGTCAAAACAGGGCAGTTTGGAGTAGTCCTGGGAAACGAATGATAACTTGAGTTCTAGAAGTCTGATTTGGGTGATTCAAAATCCTAACATCAAGTTCTCAAATAGGGCTACAATTTTCTTGAGGTTACTAGTCCAAATTCTCTATTTTTCTAACCTAAAATCAGCCCCGAAAACTGGACATCATATAAGGTCAAAACAGGGCATTATTCCCATAACTCATTAATTTGCAAACAACCCCTTAATGCAAAAACGGCCACACAACTCCTTAGGGCATTAAAACTCAACCAAACAGCCCATAGAATGAAAAATAAACCAAAGTAGGAAGAATCCTTACATCTTAAGGCGTAGAAGAAAATTTAAGAAATCCTGTGGACACTTCCTAAACCCGAAACCTTTGATTTCTCGAACTCCTCACTTGAATCTTTGGCGAAATATTGTGATTTTGGTACCCATGCGTAGCTCTCGTCGAGTAAATGAACTTCCATTCTTAGCCCAATGAATTCCGACGAACGAAACTCTATGGATCGAGAAGTTTGAATTTCTCATTTTCATTTTTTTTTTCTCCCTCTCTAGTTCAAACCTCCCAAAATATCAGCCTCCCCTTTCTTTTTTTTTTTCTTTCCTCTTTTCTTTTATTTTCCTTTCTAACAGCTTGGTGTTAAAGCGATATGTGCCCTGTGTTCCATTATGGTTTCGAGTTCGTTTACATCAATCATTTATTTCTTTTCGAGTTCAATTCATTTTAATTGAGCTTGGCTTTAAACCAGTTAAAACAAATTTTCATAAAAATCTCATCGCAAGTCATTGGCTACTGCTAAAAAAATTCGTAAAGTCAGACTAGTGTCAAAATTCGATGGAAGAACTTCAGGATCATTTCAGATTTGAGGCAGGTCAATGGCTCGTCGGTTTCGTCGTCAGGATCACAGAGAATTCCGAGAGCTGCTGAACCATTTTGGTAATTTTATTATTTTGCCATTTTCTGAAAAATTAGATTTTTTTTTTCTTGGGTTTCACAAATTTTGTATTTTTCTCTTTGTATTTGTTCTAAATCTTTGAGATAATAGTTTATGTTATAAATCCTATTGAATGGGTATTTTCAGAAATTTTTATTCTATAATCTTTTCTGAATTCCCAATTTCCTACTTTATATAATTCTTTGATATTTTGTTTTGGCATTTCCCAAAATTTTTATATACTGTTCCTAATTCTCTATTGAAACAGAGAGTTTGTTTTCATATTTTTTAGTATTTTCTTGTATATTTTTGAGTTGTTCATCTATCTTAGACTTATTACTACTAGAGCTTGTTTTTACAAATTTTTTTTATCAAATTTGCCATTATATCTTATCTCTATTGATTATGCTTCCAACAACTAACGGGACCACCACCGGAGCCATGTAAAATCATATTCATTTACCATCGCTCTATCAAGACCTAAGAATGTGTAACAATACCGATAAATGTTTCATAAATTGTGTACTAACATATTCACATTTTAACATTAGAAACATTTTTCAAATTGAATCTTAGTAAGCTTCGGAAAGACAATTTTTATCTTATATCCATGACATTGTATATTATAACAAATTAAAAGAAACTCACTTAATTTTAAAGACAGGAATCAAAATGGATATCTCATTGAAATCATACAAGAAAGTCATTCCCAATATATTTGTATTACTTTGATTTATTATTAAAAATCATATCTTGAAAAACAGTATTACCCCTATTTATGGGTTTTATCACAAATAAATTTATACTGTAATGACATAGAAATTCTATCTCAAAATAAGTCATGGTATGATCAACCCAACCATCCCACTTTTTTTCATGGTTTGTTGTACTACAACCAATTCTTGATAAATCATATAAGGAACTAGATATAAGTTCAATCTAATAATTTACAATGTGTTGTCTTCTCATAAAATAAATTAATTATTAAACAATCTTTTACTAAACTCATCATCAAATTAACAAAGTTTGCATAATGAATTTAAGGACATGTATAAACCTATCCATCTTTGGTGTCATTTCAATATTTCATGGTTTTAGTACATGTATCAACTATGTAAGCCCCCACATGTCTAAATATCAATAATCGTCCAATTAATTTTGTTTGTTAACGTTCTCCTTTTTACCTCATGAATCAAAGTATAAGAATGATAAATATGAAACTGGTTACATAAATCATAGAAATGAGTTTTTAGGTTAAAATAACATTAAATGAATAAAATATCGAAAAACCTTAGAGTAGTCCTATAGGCCCGAATTTGAGAGTATAGTGGCAAAGCGTAATTTTGAATAAAAACAAAAAATACCCGATGAGCAGGTAAAGGTAGGTACGCTATGTTAAAACCCTTTTTCACTCCAATTTCTCTCATTTTCCTTGAGCGCTACTTGGCACCTTAGGAAACCACAGGATCGTTGGAGAGAGGGGCGTAAGAAAGAGAGCGAGAGCAGGGATTGAAAGGATAAATCCAAGATCAAAGCTAAAGATCCTCCTACAAACTAAGGATTTGAGGTAGGGGTTTTCTCTCATTCACTTACATTGAGGCTAGGTTATTATATATGTACGTTTTGGGGTTATAAATGCTATATTTATGGGTGTTCTGAAACTATTCTCCTGTGTGAGGCGAGGAGTTTTATTCTTAAGCGGTTAAATGGGAATTGATTTCTAAATGCTAGAGTTTTGTGTGAGTGGTGAAAATAACATGAGGAGTGCGAATCTCTTCTTATTTTCTAACTATTTTTCTGTGGGTAATTTTATGATTGTTTGTGGATTCTTAGAAGTTTTGAATAAATTGGAGATGTATGGAATGATTGGTTATGAGATGGATGGTTGGTAAAATAAATTTATGGTATGTGAGGATTCAACTATATATTGTGGGGAGTCGAGCATATTTATGGGGATTGGAAATATATGATGGGGATTAGTATGTATAGTTTGTGGGATTAGCATACAGTGCGGAGGTCTAATATAGTATGGGGGATTCTCATATAGTATGGGGGATTCTAATATAGTATAGGGGATTCTTATATAGTATGGGAGATCCTTATATAATTTGGGGGATCCTTATATAGTATGGGGGTATCTAATATAGTATGGGGGATTCTAATATAGTATGAGGGATTATTATATATAATGGGGGATTCTTATATAACATGGGGGATTCTTATATAGTATGGGGGATTCCCATATAATATGGGTGATTCTGGTATGGTGATTGGTTATGAGATTGATTGTTGGTAGGATAAATTTCTGGTATAGTGATTGGAAATAAAAAGGAGAGGAGAGTTCGTAAGGATCTTTGCAAGTATTCTTAAGAGGTTATTAGTAAGGATGTGAGAAATCTTCTTAGGAAGAGTGAGAGGTTGTAGTAAGGATCTTTTAATTATTATGAGGTTCAGTGAGGATGGCGAAACAAAGAGAACTTGAGGAGGTGGAAGTTGGCCGTATGCTACTTTCCTTGTAAGGTTGCTCGATGTTGTCTCGGGAGGTTCTATGTGGGATCTTAGAAACAAAGAGAACTGAGGAGGTGGAGTTGCTTGTGTGGTATGCTACTTTCCTTTTAAGGATGCTCGATCATTTTTCGAGTTCCAAGTAAGGATGTTTGAGAAAAAGAAGAATTTGGATGAGGTAGAGTTACTATGAAGTATGCTACTTGCTAAAGAGGAAAACTTGAGGGTAGAGTTACGATTAAGTATCTTTTGCTGTTTAAGAGACCGATTGGAATTGTTGGAGTCAACCAAGTAATACTTATTTTTAAGCGATGTGTGTTCATGTATTTAATTACCTATTTTACAAACCTGAGATCTGTTTGCAATGTCATTGTTTTATACAAAATTGTACATCTATGATATGTTATAAAAAAAATGAGACCGATTGTTTTTCATACTTTTCTAAACCTTGTTAGAGTTTGGGAGGATTTTCCTACAGAGCTTCATGCTTACCCCCTCCACTTACATCCCTTTTCAGATTTTCTTATTTTGGGGAGGTGGTAGAGGATTTGAGGAACCAGCGCATTTGAGAGGCCCAGCAGAAGAATTTAGATTAGGGTCCCATCGGGTGAAGGAACTCAGCTGAGGCTAGGGTAGTGAGGAAGAAGGCCAGATTTTGGCCTATTTTCTATTATTTTTGTAATTTTCTGGATTGAATATCCAGTTTTGAAGATGTACAAAATAAGTTTCATAACAAATAAAAATAAAAATAAAAATAAATAAAAAAGGGATAATGACCTCGGGATTTGGGTCGTTACAAACTAAGTAGTCATTTTAAGATAAAAAACTTTAAATGGAAGATATGGTGTAAACTTTTCTATATATGATTTGCATTTATATCGATTTGACATTTATACTTCTATCACTTGTATTTGTGCAATATTGGTGTATTGGGAATTGTTGGAAAAAAATAAGTTATGAGCTACTTGAAAGATTATTAACAATTTACCATCAGTTCACGAATTTAAACAATATAGTAGAGGTTGTAATGTACTATCTTCTACTTATAGAGATTTTTTTTTTTGACAGCACTTAATAGGGATAACTTATTTTACCTGTTTTGGGATGAGTTTGCCATGGTAACTATACTAGTGCATAAGGTCATATGTGAGACAATACCTATAGGCTCCGTTTAGAATCTGGAAAATATTAAGGAAAGAAAAAAATAACTAAACAAAATTGTTTTCTCATATTTGATTTCACCGTCAAAAATATAAAAGAAAATTAAATATAGTCAAAATTTTACATGTTTTAAAATTTCTTAATCTTAACATAATAAAGAGAAATAAATAAAATGAGTTTGAATAAACATGTAAAACTAATTTATTAAGTTTAAACATATTTTATATTTTTCTTCAAATTTCTTTCCGTTTTATTTTTCTTCAAATTTTATTTCCTTCCACTTTTTATTTCTATTTTCCGTTTTATTTTATTTCCTTAATATTTTATAGGTTCCAAATGGAACCATAGTGCTTTATGACATAAGATTATGTGGTCTTTATGATTTATTAAATTATCATATTGTATAAACTTTCAACATTACGATGATTTTAAGTTCGTGTTGAGTCAACTAACACAAGATCTAGCCGCCCCCTCTCTCTTTTCTCTCGTTCAAACCTTTGTTAGTCTGAAATCATAAATTCCATTGTTTTCTTTTCTCATATATGAGTTTCTTTCTCAGTAAAATGGTTTTCTTCGACATCGATTTGAGTATGCCTTTATTTTTTTATTTGTTTTTTCTGTGTTGTTTGATGTCAACATGTTGCGGTGTGTTTTGTTGCTGACTTATTACGGTGTGTTTTGTTGCTGACTTGTTTCGGTGAGTGGTTATATTAATAACGGTTAGCTTTTTCGTAGTTTTCAAGTTGACATTTCGGATGACAAATTTATCAAATGAAATCTTGTTTGTTAGTATGTTATAGATCTTGAATTTTTTATATTTTAAGCATTGTTGGATTATTAAATGTGTAGGCATTGAATCGATCCTTTTTTGTTATTAACATGAATGTTGCTTCATTTTCTAAAGTTTTTAGTACTCTTGATTTTGTTTTTCTATCTATTGTTTAGTTAATCTGAATTAATAAATTTATCTATTTAAAAAAAAAAAAAGTTAGGGTCAAGTCATTCAAAGGTTTTAAGTATGGATGAGATCCTAAAATTGTCATATATTCCCCAGGATGAGTTGTTGAGTTTTGGATTAAAATATATATATTTTTAAATTATAAAAATAATTTATTTTTGAAACTATTACCCAATCTAATTCGTTTGGACCACTAGGCGACAACTAAACAAATGTTGTTGTTCTTAACATCGAAGCTTATAAAAGATTTGTAAATACCTCTATCCTCAACAACGACTTTATAAATTTTTAAGCATATCTTGTATCCTCCAACAGTGACATTTTAAATTTTTTTTAAAATGATAATACCACTGTTTGTGAGAGCGGCATTTACTATATTAAACATATTATTTCAAATTGTAAATATAGATTTTAAGGATTTCGTTTCATATTTAACATTATAAGTTTCCTAAATCTATATGGTTTTAAGTTTAAATAATTTATTTAAAAAAATCTACTTTTACGTATTTGTTGAATGAATCAAAAATCAAATACAAATTATTAAAATTAATGATATCTGACTTGTTCACCTATTGGTACTTTAAATAACTTGTTTTTGTGACACTAATTATTTAAAAATATATATTAATAAGATAAATATAAAAAAACAATTTAAAAAGGATAATATAAAATAAAAGGAAAATATAATTAAAAATAATTTAAAAAAAACTCATATTCTAAAATATTAGTTTATCACAAATTAATTTTTTTATATTTGATATTAATTAATAAAAAATTATTTATTTTAAATTATATTGTCATTTATTTTATATTATTATTATTTATTTATTTTTCATATTTATCTTATTAATATTTTTTAAATTAATGTCACTTTAATTTTATTAATTTTATATTTGTCTTTAAAATATTTAAAATTATTTAAATAAGAATAATGAGATTATAAGATTTGATAAATTAATGGGTTCGAACAAAAGATTTGATAAATTAATATGATTTACTAAAAATAAATTATTAATATAGTTTATAAGAAATTTTAACTGATATGTTATCGCCGTATTGTAATAAAATTTTAAAATAATTTTTTTAAAGAAAGATAATTTTAGAAAAATATCTTGACAAAATAAGTTCAATATATATTATTACTTATATTTTTTATTAAGAGTCCTAATACATGTAACTGTAAGTGTAACATGTCTTTTTAAGTGTCCATATTAGTAGCAATTAACGGATCTCCGTTAGCTGCTGTTAGAAAAGAGCAAAAATAATTGGTTTTAAATAGTATAAATGTGAAAATGACAAAAAAAAAAAAAAAAAGTTGAGGGGCAGTTGGCACTTGGGTCTTAGTTGAGGGGCAAAAATGCCCTTTAACATAATAATAATAATAAGAGAGAATTACTCAAAATGATGAGGGAATGAAACATTTTACTTCGATGATCACCTCTCATTATAAATAAATATATTTATATTAAAGATATTAAATATTTCATTTATTTAAACTTACTAGTAGACTATTGCATCAAACAATTTATGGTTTCATGTTCTTTTCCCCAAAGAGAATAAAAAGATTTGTTGAGTAAATGGTGTATTTATGGAAGAATTAGAAGTGTATTGCAAATTGTGCAAAAACCATACTCGTTTATATTTTTTCTTAAATTATATATTTGTTTATCCTTCAAATATTTTTTAAACTTTTTTAAAAAAAAAGTATAATCATAATCATAAAAATAATTATTTTAAGTTTTTATTAATACAAATGTTTACACAAGTTATTCATTAATTCAAATATTTTGTAAATAGTGGAAAACTTTTTAAAATTTTCACAAGAAGCATATCCAAATTAGCCTTAAATCCCAAATAAACCTTCAACTTTTATTTTAAAATATTTTTAAGTTTTATTTTTATTTCACAAGTTTTATCTAGTTGTGTGTTATCATTTTAAAATACAGAATTATAGAATGTTTAAGGGATTTTTGCATGAATCTCGATTATGACTTGCAAGTTTGCACCGAAAACAAAAATATATATAAATCATAACCCATATGCATCAAAATTATAACCAATTCAGTAAAAACTCTGATTTCATATATAAACCAAATCATATAAATATATAAAAAAATGTATCTGAGAATACAAGCGTATATCGATAAGTCATGAAAATGAAGTCTTTATATTTCTTTTAGAATGTCGCCTATAATACATAGCGGATTGATCACATAGGGTCTCCGCCTTGATCTCGAATGTGTGGGGCTGAGGAGCTAATGGATGAAGTATTCGACGTGTACGTAGAGCTCGAGGTTGCCTAGGTGGAAGTGCACCTTACTCTGATACAAGGTCAACCAAGGTCTCATCGATGGGAGGTAATGTGGGGGATAGTAAAGTCGGGGATGATAAGGTGATATTTACTCCCATGGAAGCTAGCTCTAGTGACACCGAAGACGGTAAAGATGTAGTCTATAAAGAGGGAGATGTGGGTGATAATGGTGGGATGACATGTGAAGCGGAAGTCTCAACAATTAATGTGTAAGTCTATGGGGGTATAAAAGTATCGGGTGATGGATAAGTATGGGACATATGGAAGTATCAGGTGATGGGTAAGTATGGGGCGTATGGAAGTATCGAGTGATGGGTAAGTATGGGGGGTATGGAAGTATCGGGTGCAAATATGAGAGTGGGTGATAATGGTGGCAATGTCAGCTCAAGTGTACCACGACCTCCCTCACCTTCTCGATCCTGACCTCTTGACCGTCTTCGACCCTACTGACCTGCCCGCCCCGTCGACCACGACCTTGCCAATCAACTCTCCCTCTTCCTCTACCGCAAATGGGTTGCATACTAACTAGAGTGGATGACACTGGAGGTCTAATGGATGGTCCACGTGAAGTAGATGCCTCCTAATCGTGTCTAGCGATGTGATGCTCCTCTCGATCTAGTATATTGCAGTCCCCAACTTGATATGATGTAAAAGTCGTAATCAATCTGTGGTAGCCACCGCGTTGACTATCTATGTTAGTCGGGCGGAGTCTAAAAGAACCAACCAAACAATTATAAATACATAATCTACTGATTCAAAATTGAAAAACACTTTAGAATCACAAAACTCTAACTTACCAAAATCTGAGTAGTAGGGGATGTAGTATGGTACCTCATATCATCCCTATGGAGTGGTGGTGTCATAAAACGTTGTGTAATACAATAAAACCACTGCATATATGGATCATGGAAGTCTATAATGCTCGTCATAGGGGGTGCGATGATGATCTTGTCCTGCTCGAGTATCCCATAAGGCAACGTATCGAGCATGATACGTCGCCCAATCTCTCCGAAGTCGTCCACGTGAATCCACTATATGTAGTTGTTGCTCATAAGAGTAAGATTGAGGTATCTCCTGGTGTAGCCCAAATTGGCGCAAGACTCACTCTGGACGATGCCACTCAACAGTCTTAAAACATTAGGGCCTAATATTTTCTTTGTTGTAACTCCTCCATTTCTTTCATTTCTTTGCTATAATATTTTCCATCCTTCTCCTCTTCTGGAGACGATGTTAGGGCTTGGAGAAAATCCAGTGATTTGTGTCACATCTCTTCTCCTAGTACTCCATTCTACTCCATAGTAAGTAGCCCTCCTACATTGAACTGTTTTTTATTGAAAATTTATTAAATTACTGCTTTTGTTGGTGTGTTTTGTTGATGATGTGGTGATAAATCTTTAGGTTTAGTTCTCATTTTAATCTTTGGGAAATCGATAGTTGACTTTGGGACCACTAAAGGCCACTAAGAGAAAGAATCTATATCCCACATGAATAAACTTTTTATTTATTTAAACTTATTCAATATTCTAACAAAAAAGTTATTTCCCATGGGTTAACTAATAAAAATATAGTTTAGGGTTTAACGAAAAGTTACTTATAAAGTGCATATACAAAACTCATGAAAAAGCCTAAACCTATTTACAATTAAATTTACAAACCAAAACAATATACAAAACAAGGACATCCTCATTAGGCCAACACAATACTATGTAGGTACATTTTTAACCTAATAAGTTTTCCAGAAACGCCTAAACTTAGGCTCTGATAATCTAGAAACACCTAAACCTTGGTTCTGATACCACTTAATTGTCACGTCCCTACCCCCACCTGGGCAAAGAGAGGGGGCGTGACACGGGACTAGGACTCCTTAACCTGCCTTTCGGACATTAGTGGGCTCATTTAATATATAAAATAAAACTTATAATAATACCATAGCGGTGTTTAGCATTCATGCACATACATTAATAGTCTATTTACTTATTGCCCACAAACCATATTACAAAACTTTTATGTTTGTTCTGAAACCAAAAATCGAAAATTCATCCAATTGGACTCACATTGCTGTGTTGGCGGCTTGTTGTATGGAATGTACCGGATGTCTGCCCGAGTACCTACGAATGAAACACCCGTGCTAAGTTTATAACTTAGTGGGAAACATATAACATATATGACCACTTGAAGTGGTCCATAGTTACATGATACATATAACAAAATGCATATGTCAGAGTTTACATATAACCTAATTCTTATCACAAAGTTTTCATATGGCATAATTCTTATAACAGGGTTTTCATATCTCCTGTAAGCGTTCAGAACAAAATTCTTATACAGAGGGTACCCATAGGTACAATACAGAATAGAGCATAACTGATTCTTATGTTTTCTTATTGTTTATTATTCATATTCTTATCATATAAATGTTTGCTTGTATGGTAGTAACTTGATAAATGAGAGGGGCGTGTATGATAGATGAAGGTGATGCGATCTTGAACGAGAGGCGATGCATGGCGTAATAAGTGTCGTAGCACAATGTAGGAGTGTCGTCATGAGCAGGCATGCGCCCGCAGAACATAAGTGTCATAGCAGTCTTAGTCTCATTGAACAAAGCGTATCTACCCATACTTAGTGTCGCCTTGCAATCACGAAGTGTCGTCCTGCGATCAAAGCGTCTTATATTCATTCACTATCCGGTCTCCGACATACATACAATTATATGTGTTTTCGAGCTTGTTATTTTGTTATTATTCACATTCTTATATTTATATATAGTGCAAACAAATAATAGGTGAGAAACCAGGTCTGCCCCACGATGGGTTAGCTAAGGCAGCAAGGTTCAAAGCAATTTTACATACAACTCATATACATGTACTGACCCATTCATTCGGAATTAACAAAAGAACATAACAAAAACAGGGTTGTAGGACCGGTACTCGGACCTTAAACAACTTTGAGTACCGGTACTCAACTTTCAATACCAATACTCAACATCCTCTGGACCTTAAACCACTTTGAGTACCAGTACTCAACTTTAGTCATCAGTGTTACTGTGCCCAGGATACTCGAGAAAAATTACGAAGTTGCTTTTTTTCAACCGAAATTTCCAACCAAAACCCAAAACACATCAAAGAAAACAACTTCAAAACTTGACTTGAAATGGCAAGCCAGCTAAAGCCCACAAACCAACCCAACAACACTTTTATAATGGAAGTTAAGGTTTTTCTAACAACCAATAAAACAAGTAAGGCTTGTGATAGTTTCCATACTTTCCATGCAATTTCATATAATATAGGTTCCATAACCCAGTTTCTTCTCTACTTCTTTCACTTCCATTTTGCTTGAATAATTGGAAACCGAAAATGGTTTGCTCATTCAAGCCCAGTAGCCCCAGCTCCCCAAATGACAAAATCAAAATGAGAACTTGTCTCATTCCAAGACAAGTTTGGTCTTATCCCTAATTTGGGTCAAATTTCACCTCTTACATTTAGGTCATTCTATTTCATTCTATTTGCAATTCTAACTTATCACAATTCTGACTTTAACATATATTCTTCTTACATATTGACCTTTAAGTCCTTAATGTGACATTTTACCAATTGACCCTTCACTCTTTAGCATTTAAATTCAAAAATTTACAGTTGAGCTTATTATCTTGCACAACGTATCTGCTAAAACTCTTGAATAATTTGGGATGTTACAACGCATGTTCTAGTCATTCAAGTCATCTATTATCGTCTCGTACTGAGTATTGATGGTACACATTTGTATGGGAAATATAAAGACAAGTTAATGATTGCTATGGGGTATGATGGAAATAATAAGTTGTTTTCATTGACATTTTCTATTACAGAATGCGAGAATATTGATAGTTGGGGACAGGGATCAAAATATCGGTAAACATGGATATATCGATAATTGGATTTTACGGAAATATCGGTGAATGCTCATTTGTATTTTTACAAAAATATCGGTTCGATTAAAATTTTTCATATTTTAATTATATAGATGATGAGAAATGATTCGCTATCTTAATTAAAGGTAAATTAAAATCAAATTGATTAGTAATTATTAAATTAAATATGTTATATTTAATATATTATTTAGATATTATTATGTTAAAAGATATATTATTTATTTGTTTTGTTATTATTATAAATATTATGTGAATAATGAAATTCAAATATTATATATTATAATTTTAAATTTTAATGATATTATTTTATTTTTCCTTTCAAATTAATATTTGATTTAAAATATTATAGAGATTATAATGTAAACTAAAAAAAAAAAAAAAAATTATAATCATATGATAGGGATTATGAACAAATAAATAATAAGATAATATAAAAAAAGTATGCGTATATATAATAAATACGTCCAATGGCTTGGTGGTTGGAGGGTGGCTTAGGCATTTTGGGTGGGTTTGAAACCCTCAAGAAGCATTTTTTTCTTGAGATTTTTGGAGCCAAAGAACAAAAGGAAAAAACAGGGAAAAATCGGAAATTTCACTAAAAAATCGGAAAAAGTCGGGAAAAATCGGTATAATCGAAATTTCGATGGAGATATCTTATCGATCTCCATCGATAACCGAAATTTCGAAAATTTTGGTCCCTGGTTGGGGATGGTTCTTAGCATGTATTAGAAACAAAGTAACTCAACGGACAGGAATTTGAGTTATATCTTACAGACATCCAGGTATTATGGCAGCAATGACTGATCCTCATCTTGGTTGAGCTGAACCATTTACCTATTATAGGATTTGCATGCGTTATCTTGCAAGCAATTTTATGACTCACTTCAAAGATAAACTCTTGAAGAATTTGATTACCATGACGACACTGTAACTAAACAATAATTCAATGAGCATATGACTATAATTAGGAGGTGGTCGGAAGCCTGAAAAGCGATGGTTGGAAACGATGTCCTCTTGAGATATGGGCCCTTTCACATGATGGAGGCTGAAGATATGAGATAATGACTACCAACTTGTCCGAGGTATTTAACAGTGTTCTTAAAGAAGCTCGTAGCTTACCAATAACTGCATTAGTTCAGTTAACCTTTTTCTGCCTTAATAATTACTTTGTTGCAAGAAGGAAATAAGGTGCTAAAAGATTGGCATCAGATGAGCAATACACTCCTTACGTTGATACTCAGATTAAGGCCCGTGTGGTTAAAGCTATATCAATGGAATTTGTTCTTTAAGATTACATCCAGGGACGATTTCATGTCAAGTCAAGGAGTGGTCGAACACATCGCCTCAACTTACATGACTAGAAATGCACATGTGGTAAGTCACTTATATATGGATTTCCATGTAGCCATATTGATAGTTCAATATGACTTAGCAACTTAACCAGGGTGGGGGGTTGAATTGGTTATCTCAAAAACTTTTCGCATAACAACAATAAATCTTCAATTTAATGCAATAACGATAAAGTAATGGGATAAAGATAGAGAAAGCAAAACCCAGATTTATAGTGGTTGGCACCCCGCCACTCTCGTCCACTTCTCCTCTACCTTGACAATTGAGGTTATAGTGGCAAGCTCAAACCCAAGCTTATTTATTTACACTTGGATTATGGCTCCAATGGACACCTCTTCAAGCTATACACACTTGGATTTTGGCTCTAATTGGCACCTCTTCAAGCTATACACACTTTAGTACCAAGCTCCAATCCTGAGCTTCTTTACACTTGGATTTTGGTTCTAATGGGCTCTTCACAATTCCTTCAAGCTATACACACTTGAAGCTTTATCACTTAAGCACAATGAGACACTTTCTGTCGAAACAAGTATATTTCAAATACAACTCAAGCTTTTGATCAATGCGAATGTGCCACTCTACAATATCTTCAATATGTGGTCTGCTAAAAATCTGCTTTGAGAATTGATTATCAAGAGAAATGATGATTGAGAGGATATACAATAAGTCTCATCAAGTGTCTAACCTCTTAAGTGATTCTCCACAATCTATTTATAGAGTGGGAACTCGGTAGCATTTAAGCTGCCAACCGATCGACCGTTTTCTATATACTAGCCGTTGAAACTTGACTGTTGGAGGAACCGGTTGACCGGTTGAGGTTACTCCTTTAAATCTTCAATTTCATGTCTTGTTTGATTTAAAACACTTATAAACTTTAGATAAACATTGAAGTTCATTTTATGATTATTAAGTCTAAGGTTTTATGCTTAAATTCAAGTTTTCAAAAGATATGCAATTTTGGATTTGAAAACCGAGTTTGTGAGTGATGCATGATTAATGATGATATCTTAAAGTGTACCAATGCATTCACCTTACATAGATTCCTAAGCTATCAAAACCTTCATGATACTTGAGCGATCTTGGTTACTTGTTATCTTGGTTATTTGATTTCAGTGAACTTAATTTCCAAGTGCTTTATCAACTTCATCATTGTCATATTTAGCTTGTATTATCTTCATTTGATGTTTGATCAACTTCAACTTATTACATAACTCAATGTTAACCATTAGTAACCAATAACCTTGGTTTGTTATTATAAACCTTAGTAAAAGTGCTTGGTAACATATCATAACAACATGCCGGCATCGTTGTGTTGATTTTCGATTATTTGTTCAAGGCTATTACCTTTGTGTAGTCATGTGCCAATCTTGGAATGAACATTTTAAATACCGTATTGATGAAGATGAGTGACCTCTCTATGATGGTCTTACGATTGTATCTTATGAGTCAATGAAACGCATAGACAGTGGACGTCCTAAATCAATCCGTTTGCATAATGAAATGGACATTAAGGAGGGGAAAACTACTATTGCATGTGAGTTGTGCAAACAACGGGGTTCACAATTACATGTGGGTTGTGCAAAAATCCATTGAACATTCCATGGTTTTGTATTTTAAAATTATAATACACAACTAGATAAAACTTGTGAAATAAAAATAAAACTTAAAAATATTTTAAAATAAAACTTATAGGTTTATTTGGGATTTAAGACTAATTTGGATATGCTTCTTGTGAAAATTTAAAAAAATTTACAAAAATATTTTAATTAATGAATAACTTGTGTAAACATTTGTATTAATAAAAACTTAAAATAATTATTTTTATAAAATGATTATTTTTATGATTATGAAAACGTTTAAAAAATATTTGAAGGATAAATGAATATATAATTTAAGGAAAAATATAAACGAGTATGGTTTTTGCGCAATTTGCGACACAATTTCTAATTTGTGATAAAACACAATTTAAGTTTACTAAATAAGCAAGTCTATGTTAGGTCACAATCAAAGTTCAAATAAAATCTTTTCTTCTCCTTAGGGAAATTTACAGGAAACCATAAATTGTTTAATGCAATAGTCTATTCTTGAAAGTAAGTTTAAATAAATGAAATATTTAATATAAATATATTTATTTATAATGAGAGACGACCCTTGGGAGTAAATTGTTTCATTCCCTCGCCCTTTTGGGTAATTATCTTTATTTATTTATTATTATTATTATTATTATTATATTAAAGGGCATTCAAGTAAGACCAAGTCAAATGACCCCTCAACTATTTTTTTTTATTGTTATTTTCACATTTATACTATTTAAAACCAATTATTTTTGCTCTTCTCTAACCATAGCTAACGAAGATCGTTAATTGCTCCTGGCATGATTACTTAAAAAGACATGTTACACTTACATATACATGGATTAAGACTCTTAGTAGAAAATTATAAGTAACATTATATATTGAACTTATTTTGTCAAGATATTTTTCTAAAATTATTTATTTTTAAAAAAATTATTTTAAAATTTGATTACAATACGATGATAACATATTGAAGTTAAAAATTTCATAAATTATATTAATAATTTATTTTTAGTAAATCATATTAATTTATCAAATACTTGTTCGAACCCATTAATTTATCAAATCTTTACTCAAACCCATTACTTTATCAAATCTTATAACTTCATTATTATCATTTCAATAATTTTTAAATAAGTTGATGTAAAAAATAATAACAATAATTTTTAAATAAGTTTGTATTTTAAATATTTTAAAGATAAATATAAAATTAATAAAATTAAAGTGACAGTAATTTAAAAAAAAGATTAATAAGATGAATATGAAAAACAATTTAAAAATAATATAATATAAATAAAATCACAATATAATTTGAAATAAATAATTTTTAATAATTAATATCAAATATAAAAAAAATTAATCTGAGATAAACTAATATTTTTAGAATATGAGTTTTTTTTTAATTATTTTTAAATTATATTTTCCTTTTATTTTGTTTTTTAAAATTGTTTTTCATATTTATCTTATTAATATTTTTTTTAAGAATCACTGTCACTTTAATTTTATTATTATTATTATTATTATTACAATAAATCTTCCCAAACATAAAAACAAGTTATTTAAAAGGTGAGTAAAAAGTACCAATAGGTGAATCAAGTGAGATATAATTAATTTTAATAATTTGTATTTGATTTTTAATTGATTCAACAAATGCGTAAAAGTGGATTTTTTAGATAAATTATTTAAACTAAAAATATTATTTAAACTAAAAACCATATAGATTTGGGAAAATTATGAATTTTGATATCAAACGGAATCTTTAAAACCAATATTTACAATTTGAAATAATATGTTCAATATAGTAAATGCTTTTGTCACCAATGACATTATCATTTAAAAAAAATAAAAATGCAGCTATTGAGGATAACGGTATATGTTTAAAAAAAATTTATAAAAGCTGATGATAACGGTATTTGCTTAAAAAAAAAAATTATAAAGCTACTGTTGGGGATAATGACATTTGCTTAGTTGTTGCTTACGTGGTTCAAACGAACTAGATTATGCAATAATTTTAAAAATAAATTATTTTTGTAATTTAAAAAAAATTATTATTTTCATCCAAAACTCTGAGTTGTTATTGATAAAAACCTAAAGTAATAAGACATATCAATCGAGACACTATAATATGTTTTATTGAGACATGATTTGCCTGAAGTATTCTAAGGGATATATGATCATAAAATCTATGACCTCAATAATTCTTTAATCTTTCATTTGGAACTTGGAAAATATTAAAAAAATAAAATAGAGAAAAAAATAAAATAAAATTTGAAAAAAAAATAAAAAATAGATTTAAACTTAATAGATTAAATATATATATTTATTCAAATTCATTTTATTTGTTTCTCTATGTTATATAAGGATTGTGAAATTTAAAAATATATAAAATTTCGAGGAATTTGATTTTCTTTTATATTTTATATGGTGAAACAAAATATGAGAAAATTATATATATTTTTTTCCTTTTGCTAGTATTTGTTGGGTTCCAAATGGAGCCTAAGGTGGCGTTTGTTTTTTATTTATTTAATGTTGAATATAACTTTTTTGAGCTTAATGCAGAATAGTATTTAATAACGTTAAGTCTTAGAGATTGTTTGACTTTTAACGCGTTAAATAGTGAGTAGAAAGGAACAAAGGATTGACTCTTGTTCACCTTGCCACAAATCTTGATAAGAGCAGTTTTAGTTTAGCGTAATCGGGTTTTTAGTTAGTTAGGGTTTATTTTCAAATCGGAGATAGGGTCGGGTATTGTTATTCAGCCTACTTTTACTGGAATTATATTTTAAAATATTTTTATTATTTTATTTTATACTTTTGATAAATAATAATAATAATTATAATGTTTTTAATAAATAATTTATAAAAATTCAGAATATTTTTATTTTTTTATGAAATATATTAAATTTTAATATAATAAACATGAAGAAAAATATTAAAATATTAAAAATAAGCAAAAAAAATCAAATGTAAATGGCGGTTTGATGTTTTATGTGCTGCCAACCCACCTGACCTGGCCCGTTTAATTTTTTAAATGGAATAAGTTTGGGAATTGAGAAAAATAAACGAGTCGGTCGGGATGGGCGCCACGTCCCAAACTTCCGTTATGCGTATAGTAATGAGTGTTCTTGTGCATATAGTTTTGTTGAAGCTGATGATGAAATTTTACTTGTTTTTGGTGGAATATGACTTTTTATGAATAGAAAAAGTCAACTATTTTCATTTTTTCTATTCAGAATTTTTTAAAATTTTTTTAGCAATAAGTCATGAAAATTTGAAAAAACAAACAACTGGCTTTAAGGAAGTAAATTGAAACATGCTTTTTATGAGGTTTAATATGTAGACTAATAATATAATGAGGATTTGTAATTAAATAAATAAGGAAGCAAGCTTGATGGGTTGATGGTACCACCCTGTTAGATAACAAAACACCAGCTTTATAGTGAGTTTGTATTTAATTAAGGATAGGGTCTTGAACCTAAGAATTAACTCATTATAGTTTTATAAGATATTTTTGAAGTACAATTTATTATTTTTGGTAGATTATTGAATTAACTTTAAAATTAGATTAAGAGGGAATTGGTTTTTCCTCTAATGGATTTGGCCTTTGGGAGTAAAACTTTCTTTTTTGTAAAAAAAAAAAAAAAATCCCCTAAATTAAAAAAGAAGTGGGCAATGGACCCTGATAGTTAACCTCCATCAGAGCTCGGCCCATATTAAGATGGGCCCTAAAGTTTGAACCATGATTTGAAGCCCAGCAAACCTAAGAAAACATGGATATTAACGATGGTAGGATGGAGTGGGAGACCAGAAGCGCATTATCTCAATCGGATGCAATCTGAGGCTGTATTGGCTGCCATGGCTGCTTTCACTCTACTCTCCACTGCTCCATCACATATCTCTCTCTCTTTTCCAAACCCTAACCCTTACTCTAATTCTCAGCTCCATTCCCAATTCCATGGCCTCTCCCTCAAACTCACTCGCCAACCCCTAACTCTTGCCACCGCTCCCAAGTCCCTTACCGTCGTCGCCGCTACTAAGAAAGCCGTCGCTGTCCTCAAGGGAAACTCCTCCGTTGAAGGCGTCGTCACCTTGGCTCAAGAAGACGATGGTTAGTTCTTTGATTTTCTTATTGATTCTGTGACCACGTGTGGGAAAATGGATGAAAATTAAGGCTTGCATTGGGGTGACTGACCTTCATTTCTCTGGAAGCCTGAGAAATTGGATGATATTTAATTTATGGTTTCCTATGAAATGTAGGATAAGAGATGAAAATCGGGAATAATTTCCTTCCATCCTCTTAGTGCTGGGTTTGGATTGCAGACAAAATGTTGGAAAGGAAATGGAAATTTGAAATCTTATAACAGTTTCTGCTTTAAGTAGGTATTCCGAAGTTAGTGATTATTCACTTTTATACAATGCGCCACCGACCAAACAAAGCTCAGTTGTTTTTTACGGTGCTTTTGGTTGCTGAGAAAAATGTATGAAAGAAAGGGTATGAAGAATTGGTGTGTCGAGCTGTTTTTTATTTCTCACACCTCAGAAATCAGAAAGGTCTCCATAAGCAAGACAAGTGTTTTTAATGTCTCTCAGTGCAGTAACTCATATCTGTATGGGAAACCAAGACGCAGGATGAAAATTCAGGATCATATTTTTATGGATAATTCTTCTTCTTTCTTGAAACTAAATTAAAAGCTGATGGTGGTATGTATTTTTACTCCATATAGGCCCAACAACTGTCAATGTTCGGATTACTGGGCTTACTCCAAGGAAGCATGGGTTCCATCTTGTGAGTGTTTTTATCATCGTAGCTTTGTATGTCTGTGGATGAGAATGAATGAATCTTTTGTGAATTCTACAGTTTGATTTTATTATCTTGTGCAGCATAGGTTTGGTGACACAACAAATGGGTGCATGTCAACAGGTTGGATTTGATTGTGAGTTCAATTTTGACTTACAATTGGTTTTTTCATAGTTAAATTTATGAAAATTAAAAACTAATTTTCTATGTCCTTCTTCTCCCTTTGGAATAATAGGAGCACATTTCAATCCAAATGGGATGACACATGGTGCTCCCAAAGATGATGTCCGCCATGCGGGTGACCTGGGAAACATAGTTGCTAATGCTGAAGGTACAACATGTTTTATTTGTTTTGTTTAATTCTTGTTATCTTTTCTGCTTGAGGCACTACATTTTTTGTTGTTCTTTGTAATGCAGGAGTGGCTGAAGCAACAATTCTGGATAACCAGGTACTGCTTGAAAATTGGATTTCCTTTTTTTCTTTTGGGGGATGGGTAGGGGGATGCATTTTAGTTTTCCATGTGCTAGCATAGTTTCTGAGTTATTTAGGACTTTTTGGTTCTTGATTAGAAATCTTTATTTACTGAAATTTTGTATGAAATGTGTAGATACCATTAGGTGGACCTAATTCAGTGATTGGAAGAGCCTTGGTGGTTCATGAACTCGAGGATGATCTTGGGAAGGGTAAAACTCTATATATCATTATATTAAATGCTGTTCGAAATTTTCAACTATACTTGTGGAAGGAATTTGTTGTCTGAATGAATGCTTAAAAGACACATTCTTACAAGGTGTGACTGACACCATTTCTTATCTTCTGCTTAACGTTTCTATCTAACTCCCTTTTGGTCTTGCCTCTGTAGGTGGGCATGAACTTAGCCTTACCACTGGCAATGCAGGTGGAAGATTGGCATGTGGTAGGCAAAATATTGGATTATACTCTTCCTTTTCTTTCTGGGATCATTTCCATTTTTCTTATCACCTGCTAGTTAGGAAGATTACCTTGTGCTTGCTTTGTCTCTCAATTTGATATCACTACCTGGAATTGAACTGATTAACTGCAAATCAACAAAATATGTCTGAGTGGTGGGTGCTGCTTTTATGATTCCTGGAGGAGAGAACTTTATTCAATAGGGTGCATGGTTATCTAGTGCTGTGTGTCAGTAAGAGATTTAGGTAAAAAAATAAATTAGGAATTCCTTTTTCTAAAAACACCTTTTGAAAGAGAAGAAACTGAGAATTTATTTTCTAAAAACATTTTGTTTTGGTGGTTTTAGGAAAGGATTTTAAAGTTTTTCAGGTTAGGGATTTAGCGTCCTGCAAATATGTATTGGGGATTCTTGAATAATTTGTAAGGTTTGGACCCAAAATACTTGCAGCTGAATATTTTTTTGACATGTCCATGCATCTTTCTCTGAAACTCATCAGGAGTGGAGGACATTTGATTCTTCAGGTCTCCACCCACATCATCAATTAATGAAGGCTACATGAAGTGGACACAAGTGCTTGTAGAGGAACAGAAATTGATTGGATAGCAAAACAAGTGGCACTCAACGTTGTTGCAGAGATAACAACCCCTTATGGGTATCATATCAAACGATGGGCTTCATTATGCATGATTGTACAAAATGTTATGAGGGATGTAGGAAGGCAATCTTTTAGTTTGCAACAAGGAGTTTCCATGGTGGGTTAATTGGTCGTGTTTATTTATGAAATGGATCAAATTGGTACCTTGATGGTACCCTTTGTCTCCTTACCTTTTGTGCTTGGGATAGAAGGCTGAGGTACGCCTCATTGTTAGAGCAATTGATGGGGGCTTCATTTCGGTTTGCAGAATAGGTGGTAGTTCCGGAGAGGGGATCGTTATCTCTCATTTGTTGTATGTAGATGATTCTCTTCTGTTTTGTGGGGCAGATTAGGACTAGTTGGTTGTTGATGTGGTTTGAAGCTTTTTTGGGGCTAAGAATCAACTTGAACAAAAGTGAGATTATTCTAGAGGGGAATATTACTCATGTGGAGATCTTGGCTTCAAATTTGGGTTGCAAGGTGGGGTCTCTCCCCTCCACTTACTTGGGTCTCCCCTTGGGGGCTCCTCATAATTCTATGGCTGTGTGGAATGCGATTGAGAAGAGGTTCAGAAAGAGGCTAGCCTTGTGGAAGAGACAATATTTCTCCAAAGGGGGAAGAATCACACTTACGAGAAGCACTTTGTCTTGTTTACTTGTATACTTTATGTCCCTTTTTCGTCTGCCTAGAAGGGTTAGGTTGAGGTTAGAGCTGATTTAGAAAGACACTTTGTGGGGAGGAGGAAATTTGGTGAAAAAGCTTCACCTTGTAAATTAGACTACGATGTTCAATGCGGTCTAAGAAAAGTGGAGGAGGCTTGGGAGTTAGAGATCTCTTTAAACGGAACAAGGCCCTTTTGTGTAAGTGGATTTGGTGCTACACAACTAAAAGGGACTCCCTTTAGAGGAATTTTATATGTTGGAAGTTTGGGGAGAAAAGAGGAGGTTGGTGCTCTCGCGTCTCTAAGGGTGCCTATGGAACGGGTGTTTGGAAAGAGATTAGAAAGGAATGGGATAGGGTTTTCCCTCTTGCTACTTTTTCTCTAGGGAATGGTTGTAGGTTGCGCTTTTGGATGGATGGTTGGTGCGGTGGGGAAGCCTTTTTGTGAGTCACCTCTCGCACTTTAGCGGGTAAGCAAGGAGACCTTGAGTTTCAGATTATGGGACTCTTCTAGGGAGGAAGGGAGTTGGATCCCTTGCTTTGCTAGGCCATTTAATGGTTGGGAATTGGAGGAGCTACTCTGTTTTCTCCAAGCTATTCAAGGTAAGAGAGTGATTGCTAGCCAAGATGACTTGATGGTTTTGAAGGAGGCTAGTGATGGGCGCTTCTCGGTGAGGCATCTCTTCTAGGTTTTGGATCGAGCAAACGACAATGTTTCCCTCACCAGTTTATTTGGAACACGTGGGTACTCACTAAGGTGGGTTTTTTTGCTTGGGAAGCCTCTTGGGGAAGAGTGTTAATCCTATGTGGGAAGGAGGAGGATGACGGTTGACCATTTGTTAGTCCAATGCTCATAGATGAGAATTCTTTGGGATCTCCTCTTAGCCCTTATTGGTGTTAATTGGGTGTTCCCTTCTTCAGTAAGAGAGAGCCTCCTCTCCTAGGGAGGCTCCTTTGTGGGAAAGTAGCAAAAAAAAGATTGGAGGGCGCCCCTTTAAGCATATTCTAGAGTATTTGGAGAGAAAGAAACTTCATTGCGTTTGACAACAAAGACTTCTCAGCTCAAAGAATGAAATCCTCTTTTCTTTGTAACTTGTGGTCTTGGTCAAATATGGACATTGTAGATAACCCTAGAACCTTGGTTGATTTTTTGACAAGGTTGGGATGTAGATGAGGGATGGTAGGTATAGTTGAGGGCTGGTGGATTTTTTGTTTCTTCCTTGCTTCTCTTTCTTTTGTCCCCTTAGTGGAACCCTCTTGTATACTGTGAGATTCCAATGGGTGCTGCTTTTTTGATGAATATATTTCTTGTTTTTACTCATAAAAAAAAATGGTACCTTCAGTGATAGGGGAATGAATGATGTGTTTAATGGGAAGGTTTTGCAAGCACTGCTAGGGATCCAACCCTTAAAACCTATAGTTGAAGAGCAAGAGGAGGGCAGGGAAATAATTTGTTAAGGGGCTATTTAGGAATTTGTCATTTCTCCTTTCTTGTATAAATTGAGGGGGTGGTCTTGATTTGGGTAGTTAGAATTTTGCTAAAAGGAATCTTTGGCTCACAACCTAGAGGCGTAGAGATGTCTCCCTGTTTTATTTCAAATTTTTTTGTTAATTCTTAACGTGTAAGAAAGCTTTTTATATAGAAAACTTACTTGAATTTTTTTTTTCCATCTTATACAAAGAGTTTGAGCACTGTTTTCTATCACTAGTCTGACCTGCGGTTTCCTTCTTCTCGTGAATGCCATTCGGAATGGAATCTCGTGTAGAAGCTTTGGGATCTCACGTCGACGGCATCGAAAAAAGCTTGGTGGCTCTCGAATTAGGTCGTCAAGAGGACAAGGATCGTGTCAGTCGCTTGGAGGCTAACCAGGAAGAATTCTCTTGCAAGTTAGACTCCCTAATCGAATTGCTTTCTCCTCATCACAATAGGGGTGAGGCCATATGACTGAATGGGGGCGGTGAATCGAGTCGGGTAAACGAAAGAGAGTCGGAGGTCGATAACAAGGGAGTTTGGGGACAGTTTTCCTGCAGACAAACCCGGGAGGTGAGCGATGATTCTCCAATCACGACCATAAAAATATAGTTCCTCACATTTACTAGAGTTGATCCCTTGGGGGTGGTTGGCAAGATCATAGCAGCATTTCCATATTCACAACACCTTTGAGACGTTGAAACTCCAAATGGCCTTGGTTTGTATGGAAGGAACAACCCTCCACTGGGCTTGTTGGCTAGAGGTTTGGAACCCCGAATCGACTTGGACCCAATTTCGCAAGCAATTGCTTTTGCCAGGGTGATGGTGGCAAACCCATACGAGTTTTTGGCGGCCGCCAAACAATTTGGGACTATCGCTGAATACATTCAAGAGTTTGAGATGAGAGCAGCGCAAATCAAAGGCCTCAAGGATGAACTTTGTTTAGGGCTATTCCTAAATGGGTTGCGTGAAGACGTCCGAGTCTAGATTTTTTTAAAAGATGCGATCGACATCTTTGAGACCATGGATCTTGCACGGGAGGTAGAACGCAAGTTCCTTGTCGAGAAAGGGGGCCAATCATAGGGGAGTGGGTGTAGTGACCGAAAACAGTCGATGGTTTACGGCATGCGACAACTATCGGAACCCTACGCCCCTAAGGTGGATCATGGCCCTTGTTGTTGGGCCAAACATGGCTCTTCTTGGGCTTCAACACATAGTGGGCCCCCAACTTAGCTTACACCCAAAGAACTTCATCACCAGCCCAACCCACCGACGCAGAGCCCACAGCTAGCTCACATGCGTGATGCGTCAATTACAAACCTCCCAAACCCTAACCTTGTCGCTAGAAATCGTGGTACCCAACGCCTCAACAACAGTGAGTTCCAAGATCTTAGAAACAAGGGTTTGTGCTTCGTTGCAAGCAACCCTATCACCCACTACTTTTGTGCCAAAACAGATACCTTCGCCTTCCCAGTGTAGGTGAGGATGAAGATCTGGACGCCGTTGTAGAGACGAAAAATCTAGAGGAGACTTCGTCATTACCCACATCTCATCCAGAGACCCACCTAGCCACCATGGAGTTGTATATGTTGCGTTGGGGCATCACAGTCAAGGCTGAAGTTCTACGGCGAGAATCAAGGGGTCGGTCGTGGTGATAATTGGATAGCGGAGCCCGATCCTTTATCAATGAAATCCGATCAGTTAATTAGGACTTCTACAAAACATCTGAGGCGGTTTGGGTACTAAGAGGTGGTTTCTGGATGGGTTTCAATGGGGGTTTGATGAGGGGTTACTATTGCATTGGGACTAATGACAATTGAAGTGGATTGTTATGTGTTTCCTTTAGGGAGCGTGGACATTATTTTGGGGGTGGCGTGGCTGGAAACTTTAGGGGAGGTAAGATCTAATTGGGCCGAACCTCTGTAAATTAACCTTCAGGCGACTAGGTGACTCTTGTGGAGACCTGACATATAAAATACCTCTTAGCAGTCCTACACAAAATGGAACATAGATTTTCTTTTGTTAGTCAATTGATGATCTCACTAAAACATGATTATTAACTGATCTCATTGTAATATAAAAATTCAGCACCCAATACAATGCACTACCAATCGGTATTTACCACACCTATAGAACTTCCTTCCAGTCGTGTCCAAGACCATAAGATTCCTTTCCTACCAGGTGCTAACCCGATCGGTCATCGATGCAGATACAACTTTACTCAAAAAGTAAATGGAAGAATGGTTGAGTGAAATGCGTTTGGCATCATACAGCAGTACTAGCCCATTTTCCGGTAAATTCTTTTGGTAAGGAAAAAGATGGGTGACATTTTGCGTGGACTACCGCTAAGTGAACAAGGTAACTGTTCCTGATAAATATCCTATCCCAGTCATTCAAGAATTGCTCGATGAGTTGAGTGGGGCATAATATTTCATTAAATTAGATTTGAGATCCGTATACCACCAGATCCCAGTGATAGTTGAAGACATTTCCAAGATGGCCTTTTGCACCCACTCTGGACATTATGAATTTCTAGTAATGCCCTTCGGACTTACGAATGCTCCCTCCACTTTTCAAGCAACCATGAAAGATTTGTTCCGACCACATCTGAGATGGTTTGAATTGGTTTTTTTTGATGATATACTTATTTACAGCCCTACTTGGACCCTTCATTTGGAGCATTTTAATATTGTTTTGGGTATTTTGCTTGCTAATTAGTTCAAGGTCAATAAAAAAAAATTTGCGTTGGGTTGTACAATTGTGCAATATTTGGGGCATGTGGTGTTCGGACTTGGGGCGGAGATGAACCCAAACAAAATCGCCAATGTGCTAAAGTGGCCTATACCAAAGAACCTCAAGGAAGTGAGGGGTTTTCTCGGACTAACTGGATATTAGAGACGTTTTATCAAAGATTACGGCAGATTGGCACAACCCTTGACAGCCTTGTTAAAAAGGGGCAATGCGACAGAATTTTGTTGGAACCAGAATGCCCAAGCAGCCTTTCAGTAGCTGCAACTAGCCATCACCTCCAGCTCTGTGTTAGTTGCTGAATTAAGCTTTCATGATAGAATATTGATGCATGGGACAGGTGTGGGGGCTGTATTGATGCAGTCCAACAGACCTATTGCTTTTTTCAGCAAATCCTTGGCAGAAAGATGGTGGAGTAAATCAGCCTACGAAAAGGAACTCACTACACTGGTGACCATATCTAATTGGGAGACGTTTCCAAGTTAGAACAGATTAGCATAGCCTAAAGCACTTGCTCCATCGGCAATTACACCTGCTTAAACAAGCACAGGTGGCTAAACTATTGGGCTGGGTTTCAAAATCATCTACAAACCAGGAAAGAGCAATTGTGCAGCCGATGCATTGTGTAAGGAGAGCTGATGAAAAGACCCTGTAAACACTCCACCACAGTGGATGGATTTGGGCAAATTAGAGCAGGCTATCCAGAGGACTTGGAGTTAGACCTTTACTTAAGGCAGTGAAAACAAATGGTATGATCAAGGACTTCTCCTTAGTATGAATGGGATTGTATGCAAAGACAGAGCCGCGTTCAGTGCCAGCCTCTTCTTCCTGGACATCTAATTTAATTGAGGAATTTCATTCTCGCCTACTGGGGCATGCTGGAGCTCTCAGGACATATAAACGTATTGCGACAGGGTTTTTGTAATGAGGAATGATGAAACAGGTGTGCAAGTATGTCGCCGACTGTCTCGTGTGCTAGCGTAACAAATATGAATCCTTAGGTCTGCGGGATTGTGCAGCCGCTACCAACTAACCATGTTTGAAGACCTCGATATGGACTTTATCTCAAGCTTACTTGCAGTTTCAAGGGAGTTGACTGTGTATTGGTTGTGGTGGACAGATTATCAAATATGCACTTTTTTGAGATCCTGACACCTTTGCATGATGGTGTAGAATTATTTGCTAGAGAAATCATCTGATTGCACGGGGTGCATCTTTCAATAGTAACAGATCATGATCCTCTGTTCATGAGCAATTTTTGGCAAGAGCTCTTTAAACCATGGGTACTACACAAAGTGACAGCTCTTGCTTTATCTTGCTTGAAACCGATGAGGCAAACTAAAGTACTGAATCATGTTTGGAAACTTGATGTTTTCTTTGACAACCAATCATTGGAGTAGCGGCTATCATGGGCGAATATTGTTACTGGTTTTCAATCGGCAACCAGCACTGACCCCCTTGAAGCAGTTTTTGGGCGACCACCTCCCTGATAAATGATTCTTACAGGAAATTAGGTAAACACAGTTGCTGATGAGCCAGAATGCGAGATGTTATTTTTGCTGACTGTTAAGTAATCTGGAGTGTGCCAAACAGCGGATGAAGACCACAACAGACAGGCACAGGAGGGAGATACATTTCCAAGTGGGAGATGTGGTATTAGTGAAGCTGCAACCGGAAAGGCAGTCTTCATTTCAAAGAAGGGCAAACCAGAAGCTGTCAGCCATATACTATGAGCCCTATAGAGTAGCTGCCAAGCTGGGGGAAGTTACTTACAGGTTAGAATTACCTGCTGAGTCCAAGGTGCATCCTGTATTTCACGTCTCAATGCTGAAACGGGTAACTGGACAGCACCCCACTGAAGCAGAATTCCCTACAGACATTGGAGTGGAAGAAAGGGGATCTGAGCCTAAAAACATCCTGTTAACGTGTTGGGGTTGACAGGGAAACAATAGGGGATTGAACTTGTTGGTCAAATGGCTGGGCAGATCCGAGGAGGAGGTCATGTGGATGAGCGAAGCTGATTTTAGAGCTCAGTTCCCTCATTTCGGCCTTGAGGACAAGGCTGGACTGAAAGGGCAAAGCAGTAACACTGCTAGAGTCCCAGCCAACAAACCTATGGCAAAAAGGCTGGAGGAGGGCAGGGAAATAATTAGTTAAGGGGCTATTTAGGAATTTGTCACTTCTCCTTCCTTGTATAAATTGGGAAGAGGTGGTCTTGATTTGGGTAGTTAGAATTTTGCTGAAAGGAATCTTTGGCTCTAGCCTGGAGCTTGGTCTGATGCTCTCCCTGTTTTCTATTTCATTTTTTGTTAATTGCGTGTAAAGAAAGCTTTTGATAGAAAACTTACTTGAATTCTTTTTTTGCCATCTTACACAAATAGTTAGAGCACTGTTTTCTATCAGATGGTGTATGGGAGATCTATAAATTCCTCCACCCTTGGATGGAATATGACTTAGGGAAGTTTTATTTAGGTAGCTGGAATATGTGATGCAGTCTAGGATGGAATTTTCCCTGCGAAAAGATGAAATCCCAGCCCTGGCTGTATAATTGGAGCAATTCCATGTACATGAGATTGGATTGTCATAGGTTTTCAGTGTTTTAGGGGTGTAAAAGAAGGAAGATGAACTTTAAACCTGAGGTGGGACTTAGGAATATCATGGGTACACTTTTTGGAGTCCATGTAGCCTGCAGCTGTAATATTCCATCCCTGTTTGATGTTTAGAATCATACAATCAAACAAGCATGAAGGGTGTTTGCTACACTACCTCCGAAATTTGGGACATGAACAGCACGTCGTGCTAATCTTTGTGATAATCCTTTTTGTACTCCATAAATATTATTTAAATAAAGCAAATATGATGGATATCTCCTGAATGTGCACCTTTCTCATATTGAGTGGTTGTATGCAGGTGTCGTTGGCCTGACTCCGGTATGATTGCGCTTCAGGTTTATTCTATTGGCTGCTTCCCATGCCAGTTTTTGTATAGAGCTGAATATGATTTTCATGCTCAGGCCTGAGGATGTTCCAATGTAGTGGTGCAGCAGCAAGTGTCAGTCATAATAATGCAGACATTGTTAAATGTTGTTGGGTAATGTTGGAGTCTACCCTATAAAAGCTTTTGTGCTGTGAATGTGGAGATATAATTGTCTTTTGAATGTGTTGAGTTGAAATTTTTATGCTGTACTATCTGCATAGTTTGTGGAATGTGTCCCCTTATTGGCTTTTTGCTCTTGCTAAAACTGTGTCTAGTGGCATGGATGGTTCCCCTTGTTGCTCTTGGGATTGTCTTTTGTTGTTACAATCAATTGGTGCGTCAAAGTCAGCAGTGGTCGAGCTATTTCTTCCATCATATTGGATCTATCTTCCCATATAATGATAGTAAATACACTATATCGTTACTGTACCTGTGACTAATTCGTGTCCTGTAATTCTCTCATTAAATCAATCTATTATCGTAGATCGATCAGGACCTCTATCCCACATCAATATATATAAATCTAGATGTTATCATGGGACCACTGGGGCATACGGGAATGATATGGGCATCTGGGCTGTGCAATACTCGAGTCAGAGTACTGGTCCTATTATGAAAACTTTTTTGGAAAAAGTTATGTATTAGACTATCGATTTGGAAATAAAGACAAAAAAGATATGAAGAATGAATAATATATAATTGGTTTTCAAGTAGAGGTATTCGTAGCAATAATAGAGAATATATGCCTTAAGTAGTGCCATATGCGATTCAAATAGACTGGTTTAGATAGTGCATAGTTGATTAAGTGGTATCTTTTCTGTGAAAGTTTAATTATTTTTCGCAGTATATTACGAATTATTTTTGCGCTGTTTGTCTTGATACATACTTTTCTCAAACTTTTTTAAGGGATTCATAATTCTCAACCCTCTTTCACTGTAGCGTATGGTGGGGCCATGGGGAATGGTGCTACAACACCTGCCAAAAGCGTATGATATTTTGTTGAGTTTTAGACCGAAATAGTATTTATGGGAAAAAATAGAGGGTAGTTTTTAACTAAATTAATGCGTAATGTATTTGTGAATGCCATTGTTTTATAGCGTTTTTCGCTGGGTTGAATATCGTGTCGTAAAGCGTGGGTTGATTTGATTGATTATGCTTTGTATCTTTGGACGGTGGTATTTGATTTTAAATTCTTGATGAAAGCAGCGATATTTAGTATTTTATTTGTTAAATGTACTCACATTTTAGAATTATTATAGTTGTGGACGACGTTGGTAATTTTAATTTTAATTACTTGGGTGTCGTTTAATGATTAATAATTAAATTCACTTGAATTATCGTGGATATCGACATTTAATGATTTAATAATTTGATGTAGTTGTCGAATGTGACGTCTATGTCTTTGGCGTTAATTTGGTTTATAAGCCCAATTTTATAATTTTTTTTTTTCAAATAAAGTATTTCGGTCTTAAAACTCCATTTTGTCAGTGATAGTAGAAACTTTATAACTGTATCCTCATAATTGCCGCCCCAGATTTGTGCTTACATGATGCTCTGTTTCAGTTAGGCATTCAACTACTTTGGGTAAGGTGGCAGTATGCTGTGTTTGACAGCTTGTTATGGTCATGGACCCATTAGATACTTGTGAAAAAGATATCATTCCATGGTTCTGTTACGCGAAAAACGACATTATATGGCTTTATTTTAATCGCATTTAATTTTATGCATATTTTCCATTTCATTTGCTTGTTTTTGGGACTTTAACAAATGATAATGTCATTCGTTATAAGCTGGCAATTAAATCAAGATGGAGGAGAAAAAAAATGATGAGAATTTTCAAGAATTTGACTTCAAAGCTTAGCAATAACCAGGGCAGTTTATCTTTGTGACTTGGGCGTAAAGTATTTAAAAATTGGTATGTTTGATTGTGTTTTTTTGGAAAACAAGAAAAATAAGGAAAATATAAAGAATATATTTGGTTTTTTTTTTTTTTTTGTTCTAAAAAACACGGAGATCACAGAAAATATAAATAGTTTTTAGATAACACAAAAATGATGTTTTATGTGTTTTCAAAAACCGTTCTTAAAAGCAGTTCTCAAAAATATGAACCAACAATGTCCTTGGTGTTTGATTTTGACTTTTATAATTGGAAATTGGAATACCCTTGTCAAGAAATTGAAAAAAAAAGTATGGCAAACAGGCTCGACTGGTTAAGCTACCGGGCTGCTTTAAGCAACTTGCTTTGCAGGGCAGATGATGAGAATGGAGACTAGCAAGCAAGAAGATCTTATTCAACCTATCTTACCTGCCATCAAAGTCTTCAATGGCTGCAATCCCCAAGATTAACTACTTTTTAAGTTTCAACTGCTTTGCAAGCCATGACTTTCTTTTCCCTTTTTCACTTTCATCTTCTCCAAGTCGTCTTTCAATGCTATTGGGTATTCTTGTTTGATGCTGACCTCAGTACTCGTGACTTTTTCCTGACAGACCCTTTGGGATCCCAGGAAGTCATCTCACACCTGTGTGTTTTTATTGTGAATCAGTCAGGTCAGTGCCTCTAACTGAAAACTGGATTGCCTGCTTCATGAGCAAATACTTGTGTCAGAGTCTCTTCTCCACTTGCCTGATTTGTTTATCACTGATCAATCTATCTGAATCGTTTGGTAACTCAGCTGGGTTAACTCAAAAAGTCAAATATGTTCTCTGTAGCCTAAAGCTTTCCAACCTGCTCGGCTGACATGATATTCTATCCTGTCTTAATTATTGGTTTAAGGTTGGTTTCCTAGTTATGTGCTCTAAATCCCATTTCTGATAAAAAATTATTTGAATGATGAAAAGAGTTGCTGGTGGTTGTGTGGACTAACCAATGTAAACTCATATGTTAATCAGGTAATACCAAAAAGAAAGAAAGGGTGGGGACAGAGAGGTTGAGAGATGAGAAAATGAAAATAAGAAAATAGCCCTGTAAATAGATTATGATAATGGTAGATTGAGTTTGTGAAGAAAACTTGATTAAACTTGTGAGTCTAACAGGTACTCATTTCAGTTTTATATCTGCCAATCATAGTTTCCTCTGTTCTAAGTAAACCCTAAAACTTTAATTCGATTAGTCAACTTTCCAAGGATGGGAGTGGAGGCAGGAAGCCTTAAGCTATGATGGGATTACTTCTAGCTCCTAATTAAGGAAAAACAGTATGAAGCTGTGTTTCTACATCAACACATGGATGGTCTGATGGTGCTGTTCAAGTCATCATTCTGATTACAATATCCAACTAACCATACTTGCTTAAGCAAGCAACCCAATTAGGTAAACGATACACCATCCAAAGGATTAGCTAGTGTTTCAAAAACTAGCAAAAGTAGAATGAGAAACCCCCACTATTCCTGAAAATGGTGTTTGAGAATAGCTCATAAGAGAGACCAAACCGTGGAGATGTGTCATGGTGTGCCGCGTGGTCCTTCCGTGACCTCACATGTGAGGGTGTTTTCCATGAAAACTCAATGCATTAAAAGCCTACAAATAGACTTAATGTGTCGGTTTTTGAATGTGCTGTAGCTGCGAATGCACACTTGATGATGCACGCTTGCAAGTTGCCATGGGTTTCTAAGGCAAAGGGATAGCTCAGTTGGTGTGACGCTATCCAATGGTCATTGGTTTGAGTTATCCCAGACCCTTATTAACTTCAGGACCTGTTGAGATTATTCAAGGTGTGTAAGTTGACTTGATAAACATTCAAGGTTATTAAAAAAAAAAAAAGCAAGTTGTTAGGGGCATGGTTGGGGAGGATTTTGATGGAGAGTGTTAATTCACGGCAAAGTGTGAGAGAGTACAAGTAGATGAAGAGAGGGAGTAAAAGAGTGGTGTGAAGGAGTGCCTGGGATCAGGAGGGGGCTGCGGGCTAGATTGTATAAAGTCATTGTCGTTAAGGAGGGAGGGATTGATAGGTACTTTTCTTGTATATGGCATTAGTTACAACTCCTTAAAGTGGTTCTCCCAACATATCACTACTAGTAAAGGCGTCACTACTACTACTACTACTACCACTAATACTATCCCATGCCACCAACACCACTAGTATTCCCATTCCATTCCCATTTCCATCTCCCTTCAAGACAAACAGCAGTAACACTCACGAAGCCCCTCTTGTGGCACAGCTGAGCTCCATCGTGTCTCTTTTGCTTTCCCCACGGCCTCCTTTTTTTTTATGGGGGGGTTGATTCTTGGGTGCTTTTATAGTCACAACACATTACTGTCTTCCTCTGTTTTTAATATAATGGTAAGAAAGAAACTGAATCTATAGATTAGGATAATTTGGACAAAACCTTTCGGATATTGACTTGCATGCTGCTCCACTCGTAGCTCCTCTCTCTTTTTAAAAAAAAAAATTCTAGAAATGATGACCTTTTCTTTTTCCTTTTTCTTTTCTTTTCTTCTTCACCATGTTAGGATAAGTGCTAAGCATGAAACACGGTGATCTTAGATATCGTTTTAAGTGGATTTAGAAATGAGTGTTTGTTGACAAATTTTCAATTTAATTTGTAGGACTTATTTTTTTGGTTAAGTTTTTGTGCAGCACTTGGACAACATTAGGTGTTCCAGGTACTAGAAGTCAACACTTAGGTTTAGAATTTAATTAAACTAAGAGTTGTTACCCTAATGATATGTGGTGGTTCAAGGAAGGATGATTTAGGGGTGACTTGCACATTACCTCTCCTGTTCCATTGTGAAAGATGGGGGGCTGAGAAGACTTTTGAGTAAAGAATAAACCACAAGGGCAGAGAAAGAGTGCAATGTGAGTGAACTATTTTGAGAATATGGCAATGTGCAGGACCCTATAATCTCTCTATCAGTCTAAAGATAATTAGTGGGAATATTCTCTTCAATTATTAAGAGTTTCATTAGGTTCATCAGGACAACCTAGCATGGCGTGATCCTAATTCTAGACTCTGATTTAATTGAATCAGTACAGAGTACTGGAAACGAGGATTACATTTTTAACATAAAGAAACCATTAAAGATGCTCTTGTGTTCTCCGTCAGGCTTTAGAAAAACCCAGCTAACACTTTTTTTTTTGGGGAGGGTTTTGGGTGGTAAGTGATCTACCAGTAGAAGTAGAAGTGGGTTTGGTTGACTTGGAAATAAGAAATATTTGGGATGAGGGTTATTTGAGTGAGTGAGTGAGTGATTGATTGATTGAGAGAAGGAAAAGGAAGGAGGAGAAATTAATAATAGGGGTTTGTTAGAAGAAGAGCTTAGTTGCTGCAACAAACCAAGAGCTAGTTAGAAGCTCCTTCCCTCTTTCTCTGCTGGCTGACAGTTTCCAACTGGAGTGTCTGTCAAGCTCAGTGCTCTTCACTGTTCATTTTACTAAAGTGAACGTCGTATATAAAGGCCCACCTTCCTCTTCATTGCACGTCTCAGCTGGCTTTGCATTAAAGTCTAAGTTCATACATACATGTCTTTCTCAGCTCAGTTTGTAGACTTCAAATTAAAAAAGACAAAACAGAGAGAGGGGAGTTCACAATTTACTATATTATAATAAAATATTTAGTTATCAAAATAATGTCTAATAATATTTTATCCCAAAACACAAAAAACCCTTGTTAATTAAATTACTTAATTAAGTTACTATAATGTTGTAGTTTCATTTATTAAAGATAATTATATCCCTTAAACCTAATTTAAGTGCTAAAAAGATGGGATGGAAAAAAAAGAGGGTATGTTTGATACTTTGATTCTTGTTTTAGAAAATAGTTTTTGACAATCGTTCTTTTTATCAAAATTTAATGTTTTTTTTTTGCATTCTTCATGTTTTTCAAAAAAAAAAAAAAAAAAAAAAAACGAAATAAAACATGTTGTAGTTGTTTTAACATTCCTTCTTATTTTTAAAGCAATAATTTTTAAAAATCATGTATTGTAGTCTCCTGGGATTGCAAAGTTCTTTGGATCGTCGAGATATCGACATCAGGTATGTATT
Organism: Tetrastigma voinierianum; assembly: GCA_016808115.1. Taxonomy (NCBI): domain Eukaryota; kingdom Viridiplantae; phylum Streptophyta; class Magnoliopsida; order Vitales; family Vitaceae; genus Tetrastigma; species Tetrastigma voinierianum. The sequence goes on from JAEQBH010003559.1 coordinate 230,059, forward strand.
TGCAATGACAGAAAACCAGTAAGTTGTTGTATTGTTCATATACGATCATAAGTTAGATAAAGGAATCTGGAAAGTGAAAGAATCAGTCTTTTTCCAGGTAAAGATTTCGTACCTCCTCTGGTGTCATTCCCTTCTTCCTTATCGAGGAGGGAGGTGGTCCACTTTTCATGGGAAGTAGATGATTTATTAGAAACAAAGGAAGTTGAGGCGCTTTGTTCATGCGTTATGGTAAGGTTCTTCCTTTAGATAGTTAAGTCGTTCATGTGCGCGCAAAGTGTTTGGTAGCCATGGGGTGTTTACGTGTGTGTTCGTAGTGGATACCGTTGGCTGAGAGGCGACCAATTTTGCCTTCTAAAGATGGTGGCCGTGCGCTGAAGTTGTACTCCCAGACGTTATGTATTATCCGTGGAAGTATGTTTGAACTGAGCTTTGTAAATGAAGATGATTAGGCGTAAGGAGTGCAGTGTTATCTTTGGGTTTTGGCTGCTGGAGGCTGTTGTTTGGAGAGTGCGGACAAAGCTCATGAATGCCACAAGCATGACACAAACGTCCAAATTCAAAAATAAATTCTCTCTATTAAAAAAAAATAATTAAAACATTTTTTCTATTTTTAAATTCATAAACAACATCAATTTCACGGTTTCCTTGCTTCGTCTTCACCAAAGAAAAAACAGTACTGGAATTAATTAATTGGATCCTAATTAATGGACACATGACTTGTTTAAAGTGCCAGCAATACTTTGCACATTATTAACCACCTTCAGCATTGTAAAGCGATTTTTTTCCTACCAAACAAATAGTTGAAATTAAGACACGGTAGTGGAATCTAGCCGGCGTGATTTTGGTGCATACAACAAGAAATTGTGTTGCATCACTGGTGGTAGTGGGTGGTCAACTGGCGTGCTCGCTTTGATCTGTTCAAATAAATAAATAATAATATCCAAAAAAAAATCAAATGTACCACACTAAATATGAAAAGTTAAAGACATATGCATTTACAAAGATATTCACTTTTTTTTTGAATTAGGTTAAGGTGCACTTCGACATTATTTAATGTGTATGTGTGTGCATTTTTTTAAGGGTGAATTCAGAAATATAACCCTTCATCGATTTTTGACACCATTTTAATAAAAATATCTTTGGTGTTTTTGCATAAAAATAACATTTTATTTTCAAAAACATATGTAAATGTATAAAATGATAAAGAGTATTTTTGTTCCAAAAAAGTTATATTTTAAGAAAAAAAATGAAAAATGTTAGATTTATAAAATATAGGATTATTTGAGGCTATTTAACTTTTTTTTTTTTGTTGTTCCCGGGAAAAAATCGTTTTGGAAAAATAATTTTGATGATTATGTAAGAAGAAAGATGCTTAGATGTTATTATAAGTCATGAGATGAGTCATGCATGGTCTTAAGATGAATACCTCTTGATGGTTAATTTTTTTTTAACTTCTATTTGCTTTTATATATTAGTTGTAGTATTTTGTGTTTTTATAAGGATTCGATTATGGTTCTTTCACGTGTCTATCCCACCAATTTATCATTTGAGTCAAGCCTTAAAGGAGGACTATGATCGTTAAATTTAAGAATAAAAAATGTGTGATGTAGTTTAAAGATGTAAATATTAACTTGACTTTATCAACAATTAATGTTAAATTCAGTAAGTTCTAATATGTTTTTGTGTTTCAAATTCTTATCATTCTTATTTTTTTGACATGGGCTGTTTTCAGCCGTTACCTAAATCTTATAAGATTAATAGATGTTTAAATCCATGAGCGACTGACAAATAAAAAAGAAGCTAAATGAATCCTAATCTCACAACTATTTTTTAGATTTCATAATCTAAAAAGATAAAGAATATCATTGTAATTTAGAAAACAAAATGTATAATCTCTATCTCTCTCTCTATATATATATATATATATTTAAAATTATTCTCTTGTGCCATCCATGTCTACTCATAAAGTAATTAAAATAGACATAGGGTATAGGAAGAAGGTTTTAAGTTTAGTATGAAACATGACTATTATTTTGAAGCCCCAGGGGAGTGTAATAAAAAAAAATATAAAATTTACTACCTTGAATTTTTTTTTGTTTATCAAAAAAAAAAAAAAGAAAAAAAATTGTTGAAAATTCTCATGTTTGTTGGGTTGTCTTAAAACATATTTATGCATGAAATTTAATTTTAAAACATTTTAAAAGATTAAGAAATTTTTATGTTTTTAAATTTCATATTTACAATGGTAGATAGTCTTTAAAAATGTTTGATAAAGTTATTTTTAAACTGTTTTTCAAAAATATTTCCAAATAAAGTTTACGAGTTATTGATTAAAACGCTAGAAGAAAAATATGGGCATATTTGGTTCATGTTTTTTAAAATTGTTTATGAGAATGGATTTTGAAGCATCACTTGTCGTTTAGTATTACATTTGAAAATTATTCTTGTTATTTAAATTTAATATTTTATATTTTTCATGATTTTTGGAACAAAAACATAATCTTTGTATTTTTCTTATTCTGTACAAATGAAAAACAGTTTACTTTCTTAACCTAACAAACTCTAAATATATTATCATTTGAAGGGTTCAGTAATTGGAGTCATTACTATTTTAATAAGAAAAGTAAAGGACCTTCATTAATCCATCTAGCAAATAGATTATAAAAAATTCAACATCAATTAATTAAATAAAACAAGGCCTTTTCTCTTGATTAAATAATTTGGAGGGCCGGGTACCATAATTAAATTCCACAAACTGATGAGTTAAAAACACGAATTAATGCGACTGAAGCTCTAATTTCCCTTTCATTGACTTTCCCTTGCAAACTGACAAGTTGGTTGAAGGCTGAAGGCTGAAGGCTTCCCAAATAGTTAGATTTAGAAAATGATAATTTTAATTAGGAGATAGAATCTCACAAAAGAGGTCATTCAAAGAACCTGTGGGAGAAGCATGAGTAGTTCAAGTCAGGAACCTGTGAGCCAACGTTGAATTGGTGGGCTACCTTTACATAGATTAAAACCCAAGAAATCAAATTCAATTCAAGGTTTCTAGGCTTTAAGAAGAGAAGAAGAAAAAGTAAAGAACTAAAATTCAATTGCCCTCCGATCTCAACGCTCACAAAATGCCCATGCAGATTAACGCCCTTATTTATACTGCCCAGCTTGACAGACAGACTCCCACGAGCTTTGGATGAGAAAAGGGGAAAGTAAAAATAGGTTACGAGAAAATTGACCCAATTAAATATCCATGGTTATTAAAAAAAAATAAAGGTTAGCGGAATGTGAGTAAGTTGTGTCGATCGATTGGACTCAGGCTGGACTGGTTCTAGGTCATAAATAGATGCTAAGAGTAAGACCACGCTTTTTAACGTGGGGATCTCTTGCTTTATGGATCATTTTATTCGTGACCCAGGTCGGAAAATAACTGTGATAAAGAGAGTGTCGTGAACAGGACTCTCTATATCTCACACACGTTAACACAACACAACAAAACAACTCACTTTTATTTATTTATTTATTATTCATTTTCTTTTTTCTTTCAAAGCCTAATTGGTCAGTTTCTATTTTTTGTGTGGTTTAAGTTTAGGTTACTAATTAATGGAGAAGTTTGTTTGATTGTTGTAGAGTACTTGTAAGGTAAACTAAACTCCCAAGTCCCAACCATAACCTCAACCACAACCACAACCACAACTACAGTGTGGGTTGTTAATAATAATGATAGTTTGAAGGTTGGAACTTGGAAACGGAAGGGGAGGGCGGACTCATTCATGGTAATTGTTCACGGTTTCGTCTTTTGACCTTTAATATCATAGTGTTATACTACCATTCACTACCATATAATACTGACCACTGGCTTCACTCCATTGCTCTCTCTCTCTCTCTCTCTCTCTCTCTCTTTCTCTCTCTTCGCTTCCTTTCTTGCTACCTTGTTTGCTTTTTATTTCATGGAAGGCCCAGAAGAATTCATGGGGTCTAGCGACCATACGCCGGTGGTTAAAGGCAAGCGCACCAAGAGGCAACGGACTTTGTCGCCGTTTGGGGCGGTGATGACGTCGAGCTCCTCCAGTGGTGGCGGCGGAGGTGGCCGTGGGGATTATTGTTCGATTTCTTCGCCGACGTCGTCTGAGGAGGTTATGAAATACTGAGGAGGAGGAGACGTGGCTGGAGCACTTAATTCTCTTGGCAGGCTTGGGTCCACAAGAAGATTGAAGACAGTGGTGCCGGAGAAAAGTTTATCAGTCAGGTTTCACGGAGATGGCGGCCCGACCGCCGGCGGCAGAAGCTGGTTTCTACGTTTATGAGTGTAAGACATGTGGAACTTTTCCCTTCTTTTCAAGCTGGGCGAGGCATAGAGGCAGAATCACAAGAAGCTAAGGCCATGAGTCGAAGAAGAAAGTGCCAGCAAAATGCCATCGTAAATAACCACCTACCTCATGGGACGACGACTACTACGAAGACGGTAATTCATTAAGATCAGCCGCCACAACATATAATGAACAACAACAAGCTTTACACAGTAGCAACAAGTCTAAGGTCCATGAATGTTCTATTTGCAAATCGAATTCTCCTCCAGCCAAGCCTTGGGCCACGCGCGGCCAGCACCGGAGTGGCTAAACCGAGTCAAGAATCAGCATGAAAGTATCAAAAGCAAAGGAAGTTGGATCCCGATGATCACCACAAGAAGGCGGCGGCTGCTGTGGCAGCGAGGAACAACTCTGCCGTTGGATCTCGGCGCTTCAGGCGCGGGGACGAAGTCCACCACCACCGGGACTCAAAGTTCCAGTTCACCTCCAACCAACAACACCTTGTCTTCTCCGCACCGGCCTTGGTTGACTGCCATTACTAGGGGCAGACAAAAAGTCTGATCAATGTGAATTATTATGATTATTTGAATCCATTATCATTATCATTATTATTATAATTCCTAATTCATAATTCATGATTATCAATTCTTTGAATTCATTTAAGTTTACCTTGAAGATGATCTACATGTTGGAAGTTGAATTCCTTGAGTAAGTAAGTGGTTAGTCTTCATGGTTGCATTTCATTCACGAAGAACAGGTATGAGTGAGGGAGCATCTTTCCTTCCTTCACTGTTATTTATATTTTTTTAATTTTCTCCCTTACCCTTTAAAATTAGTTTTTGTTCTGTGTGAGTGGAGAGAGCGATGTGTGACACTGAAGAGCATGGCTAGGGTTTGGCATCACCACCACCACAACCAAAAGTCGTGGATTAGGTTCCCTCTTGTATGTTTTTTGATGACAATAAAGCTAAAAACTCTCAGCTGTATCTGTTCCATTGGCAATAAAGGAATAAATGGATAGCAAGCTGAGTTGGTATACCCCATCCCATATGCACTTACCTGGATGCATGTTATATATTTATTTTCTTTTCTTTTATTTATTTTTATTAGAAAATAAAATGTTCATCTCACTTTCAGCTCTTGGCTACCCAACTGCAGCATCCTTACTCCCAGTAATTATATGCTTAGCCAAATTTGAGATGATATCTGATGGGGTCTAGTCAGTTCCTTGATATTACTTGAAAGATTACTCTTGTCTCATGCCGCAAAGAGTTTGCTACAAGGTGTCTGCGTGCTTTTTGGACCCACTTCCCATTTTTTGTTATGGTAGATCCTAATGCTACTACATTTTATTTTATAACCATGGATGTCGCACTATTCTATAGGCCTTGAAGTTAAGTTAACATTCGAATGGGGACTTAAAATAGTGCTACTACATATTCGTATTCATATTCATATTCATATTCATCTCATCTCATATCAGCCTGATTTCTTTCATTTAAATTCAGGTTCATACTTCTACAACTATCTATCCTCTTCTTGTAGGTAGAGTTTGTTTTTGTGCACGTCTGGTTAGATATTATGTTGTGGAAACCTAGGCTTATGTGGGCTGTGCGTGAGATCTCCAAATGCTATCTAGGCATAAACACAGGAAAGGGTGGGTCAGTGACATTAGCACATGTGGTGGAGGGTTAATCATGTCAATATTCTCGATAACTTATATATATATTTGTTCCTTAACAAGAGAGCCATGACACTCAAATATTAATTAATTAACACTTGCTCTATAAAGCTACTCCTCATTGCTTACTCAATCAGCTAATCTGAGATAGACTTAAACCAGAAATGGGTTGTGGGTTAAAAAAAAAGCTATACCTTCGGTGTTTCCGTGATAAATATATATGCATAAAGTCAAGAACAATACAACATATACCAGCATGAGTATAAAAGAAAGTGGGGTGTTTAAGTTTAACCCTTTGCAGAGTCAAGCTTAAATTAAATCCGAGAAAAACTAATACAACTCACAACAAAGTATTCATTCTGTCACCCAGCTGTTCTCTCACTTTGTGAAAATCATGGATCAAATAATTTTCCCTTTTTCCCAGTGCTTTTTTGACAATATCTCCCACAGTGTACTTTTCCAATTACATTCAACCTTCCTTCAGGCTTTGACATGAATTGATCTCCTCGTTTACTTTACTGTGTTGTGAGTGGCAGCCTTATTGTTTAGTGTGGTGTGACATGGGACAAAAATATGACGCCTGTTTTACTTCTGTGATTGTCTGTAAACCAATTAATGAACAAAAACATGTTATAGATTTTCTCTCAATTTCACTTTAAAATGGGGACATTCCTCAGTTCTGATCACCACAAACCTCAGCTTTGGTTCAGGTCAAGGGTGAACTCTACAGTTTGGAAGCCCGGTCTGCTTCAGCATGATGATTGAACCCAAAATCCAATTGGGTTTGATTGATATATTTATGTCATTCACATTATCATGTGCCATTGGCACATTAAGTGAAGCCCTTGAGGATATTGTTTTTCTGCTCACTACCAGTGCTTATAAAATTAAACATGCTTTCTTATCATGATTCTAGTTTGTACTGACAAAGTCAATGCTTCATAGTTTCTAGTTGCACCACAAAATTAATTGGATAAAAAATATATATATTAAATTTGCTCTTTTAGTGAGATGAATTGTAGTGAGTTAGTATTACAAATCAGTCGATTGGACGTTAATTAACAGTTGGGTCATGGACTCTTGGATAAATTCATTCAACTATTACTTCAAATTCACAACTATTGATCTTTAATTTAAAAATAAAAAAAAATATTGACCATTGTATGAACAGGAATTAATACAGCGGGCGGTTGGTATTTTACAGATGCAGGTTACCGCATAATTATCATTGTTGGGAAAGGTAGTAGATTCTAAAATATTTAAGAGAATCTACTTTTATGTTCCTGTGCAAGCCAGATACAAAGTACAGTAAGTGAGGACTTTTGAGCTGGCAAAATGCTATTTTATTGTTTCAAACCCACTATTTACCTGCTGATTCTCAGTACATTTTTTTTTTAATCTGTGGATGTTCAACAGGTTCCCTTGCCTTTGACTAATCAGTCTTAAGTCAGTCACCAAATGAGCCCACCAACCATTGGTTAGATTCCAAAACATTATACCAACTAGCTATTGCACTCAAGGCTCTGGACACAATCATAGCAATCTCATATTCTTGAATTTTCTCGTTTCCTTTTGCGAGCTCTAAATTTACAGCATCCGTCAGGCAATGGAGCGGCTTCTTTTTATCTGAGATACAAAGGTGGGTGATAATATTCAAGGTGAAAAATCATCAGACCAGAATAATATTGAATATTGACATGCCTTGTTGTCAGACCAATTAGTGATGGAAGACAATCTTTTCCGTTTGATTATATCACTGAAACAATCAATTCAATTTTGTTGGCTATAGGTTTGGAAGTCAGTTTCCTGACTTTACAATTCCATTCAGCTTTCAAGAGTTGATGTCCTGTGTTAATGGTTCCAAAATTAAATTATTAAGATGAATCTGCTCCGAATATTGGATGCATCTGGACCAAGAAAGTTTAGGGACAAGTACAACTGGGCTACTGACACCCCCGATGGAGAGAGAGAGAGAGAGAAAGAGAACTGCCAAAAAATCGTTACCATCATTCAATTTCTTTGTTTTATGATATTGTTTGCTTCTGCAGCTTATCTTCGGGGAACCCATGGTGGAGTACTGCAGCTCTCTGATGTCACCAACTAGGGTCTTTCAATGCTAACCACTTATCTTCACCTTTAGTGTTTTTCCCTTTATGATACATTAATCTGGGGATGGAACTCTCTCACCCAGATCATGATACCATTTATTTTCCTAAATAATTTACTGAGGTGCTCGACCTGTGTGGAGATGTGGAAGGCTAGAATCATTAATTTCAGGGTCTCATAAGATTAGTTAAGGTACATGCGAACTGGCTTGAACATCCATGATTATTAAAAAAAAAAGAAAGTATTTTAAGATAGGATCTTGGTGGGTAACAAGGTTTCATATATGGGTGTCAACTAAAAATTAAAAAGAAGAAATTTTTAGTAGGAAATCTTTCTTAGGATCCAGTGGTGTACAAAAACTGTGACCTTTACAATATAGGTATGTCTTCATTCTACTGCTAGACATAAAAGCCAAAAGGGTTCAAAATCGATTTTCATACAAGCAAACAGTTGCATTCTTAAAGTTCCTAAGTACTCTGATTATATTAATGGTTCACGCATTATCAAATTCGAACCTCCTGCAATAAGTTTCTATTAAGATTTAGAAGTTACTAATGGAGTTTGCACTAAAAGAGAGCCTTTTTCAGTTTTGGGTTCTAGATTTTCAGCTTTGTTTTAGCCTAGAAGAGTTGTGTTTGATCACCATCAAGCACCAATTCTTGGTGTCATGGAGAGGAGAATAGTTATTTTGGTGTCTGTCTGCCTTGTTGCTTTTATTACTTTGTAAATGCTTGTCAAGTTCATTCAGACCAAAACCCACACTTTGCACTCCAAGGGATATGGCTTTTGAAGAATCCTGTGGTGGTGGATTGACAGCCAGTCATAACCTTGAAAAGAGAGAAATAAAAGAAGAAGAGAAAAGCAATTGGATTCTCAAAGGTTTTGTAACATGGCAGCACTGAAGAATATTCTAAAGAACATGGTATACTAAGTAGGAGATGGCTATTCCTAGAATAAACGACAATCGCAACCAGCAGAGAGACTATCTAATGGTACTAGTCTTACCACTTCGGAAATTACATCTTGTTCCTCCAATGATCATGTCTGAAATTCGTCTCACTTTCATAGCATCCAATCTGTAAAAAACAAAAAAACTTTAGTTCAAACTCAATTTCTTCTTTGCTTCAGCATAGTGCATGTGTGGCTGTTGATGAGAATGCGTGCATACTCATCTCTTTAATAAATTACGAAAAAAGGAAACAAATAAATAAAATCAAGATACATAGAGAAAGAATAATGAGCAGGTGGTCAACATTATTCACGAACGCTGGAGCAAGTTTGAAACAGACAAGCATTTAGAAAAGAAGTTCATCATGTAAGAAATATTTCTTTTCATACGGCCTGTATCATCCATGTCATCCAACAAAAACTCAAAGATACCAACTAGGCAGCTGGATATTTTGGACCAAGAGAAGTTAGAAACATCTCTTTAGAAAAATTCACATTTTAGGTCATCTTGGCATAAAATTCAAACCAAGCAAGCCCAAGGTTTAGTGTTCAAATATGTTCAAATATCCAATTCTGCCCCAGACAATGAGGGTCCGAGTCAGGCTCCATTATCAGTTCTTAGAATGATTAAAGCTTTTATTAAGAAACTATTTGATTAATAGATGCCTATGTAGCTTGTACCTTAAATGAAGCAAGGTGGTTGAACAAATCTTTGACAGAGTAGAGGTTCCAAGCTGCTTGCTTATCTTTAATTGGCAAAGACATTCAACTACTCATGACATTAACTTCTGGATGGAGCTTCAATTCTGCAATGTATTCCCTGTTTCCCGAATCTCTGGGAGAGAGACAATTCGCTTGTCCACATCCCTATAAAAAAGGAACAGTATAGTAATGGAAACAGCTACAGAAAACACTGACGAAGGAAGTATGATAGAACCCTTGTTATTTTTTTGTTTCTCTAATTTTTTGAGAAATTATAATTGTAGAGAAGAAATCTCATCAGCCATCCTCTAAACTGCAACTTATATAAATATAAGATTAGCCTTGTAAGACAAGATGTTCTGTTGTTGCAACAAGTCAAAAAATTCCTGAACCAGGTGGTAGGCTCTCAATTGCATAAAGATCTCCAGCAAGAGCTGTCAGGGAAGTCTGTTAGACTGAACAAGTTCAAAAAAAGACAGATAGGAGTAATCTTTTGAATGCTTAAAACTAGCGCTTCTTCAGCCTGTTAAACTGGTGCATGGTTCTCCTCCTCTAATCTTCTGACCAAATGCAGAATGATTGGGAAATTACTTTAGTACAAATTTAATGTTTTTCTTCAAAAAATTACTTTGAAGCTACATTTGAAAAATGTGGTTTAAAAATCTAGAAAAAAAAAAGGAAACTGTATCTATAAACTGTGACTTTAGTAAAAGTTCAAAAACCATATCATGAAATAGTAACTTTTCCCAAATACAATTCCAAAGTAATTTTCATTTAAAAAAAAAAAGAAATTATATAGAAAAACAGGACTACAGTTTCAAATCAAAAGATAATTTGCAAAGAGAATGGGGCTATTTTGAACAATTGTTTCAAAAGGCGCCCTAAACACAACTTCTTTTGGCAGGGCAATTTAACCTAAAACTCTTATTCCATCCTAGTGTTACAAAAGGTTGAGGTTTGCATTTCTTTTATAATGTCCTCTCATCACCCAATCAGGCAGTATGTTTATGGCATATTATCACATAGCAATACAGTACTCAATCTCATCAAAGAATCCAACCAGTGTACAAGGCCTTGACAGTCAATTAGTTCCATCTGCATAACCATTATACATGTGCAAATTCTGAATGGTTACTCATAATCAAGGTAAGCATGGCCATTGGTTTCAGATATAAGGTGAAAGCTCAAAAGCTGGTCTTAAATAGGACCAGAAAAAGGAAAAAAAAATCCAGAACTTGACAACTCAGGAAAAATCACAGATAATTTAAAAAAAAATAGATCTTGAGTGAAGTACACTGTGCAGTACAAAAAAGAAGGATTCATCATTCTTTTGAAATTATCTATAATATTTTCAAAGTTCTGAAATAATTTAGAAACAGTTTGTGATATGATAATTCATAAACTATTGAATCATGTGCAACAAAACCAAGTTAGATCTGGTTGATGGACGCACACTTGGGAAGTTCTTGAAATTTTCATGGTGCTTCAATGTCATAAACCTGAATATATAGGAAAAGAGTACCTCTGTAGCTGGGCCTTGATTATGTCAACAAGATCTTGAGCAGTAACACTGTCAATATAGATGCATATCAGCCGCTGGATCACTAATGACAAACAGACATTTCTTTGAGCTGATTGAACCTACGTTCCAAAGATTTGCTTTCCTTTTCCACCTTTGCGTTTCACCTTGAAAGCTCCAACAGTTTCAAACACTAGAGCTAATTGTTGGGCCTCTTCTTTCACCTGCAGAGACAATATAAGAAATAAGTCACATTTATCAAATGGGGAACTATGACAATGTATACATTTATGGTGAGAAAAAGAAGTAATCCATGAATTTATGCCACATTTGGGCATGAAAGAAATGAAATCTCTCCATATTGCTTCTACCTGGTTTTGTTAATCATAAGACTTTGTCCTGAGAACTGGAGCAACAACCATAAAAGGTAAAATGTTTAAAGGACGTTTTAGAGTCCTAAAAATTATCTTTGTATTTTAACTATACATCAATCAGTTTATACTTGTAACAAGTTTAATGAAAAAAAAAATTATTAATTTGAAATTCCATGTAAGGAAAACGAAATCATGTGACTTTGTGGTGTCTAAATCTGACTTCACACTTGCAATTTAACACTTCTCAACCCACCAAGGTAATACAAAATTGTTGTCGTTTCAAAATATTATCTGGAAGTTACAATAAACACTCAGAGAAGATCAACCACTCTCACAGTACAAGACCTGCAAATTTGTCAAAAGGGTCACAAATACTTTAAAACAACCAGTGACACTCTAAAACCCAACAGTCGAGTGTTTATTATTAATGTTTCTTTTTCACTAGAAACAAACAGAAATCATGTTGCTGGGGACTAAATAAAATATTGGATGAGATGGTGAAATGGCCAAAATGGACATCCTTAGAATGCAGTGCAACAAGACTGTCATTACATAATGATATATATAAAATTCCAAACCAGTTCATTCTAAATCTGCAAGACCACTCTTGTAAAATCCAAAACTATGTAGACGAATATATACAGGAATCATCTTATAAGGTGTCATAATCACTCTTCTAACTAGAAAATCCATAGAAAGGGTACAATGCAGATTACTTCAGGATCAGGAAAAAGGAATAAGTATATGATGTTTCATTACCCGTTTCTTCTCAGCCTCAATTCTCTCTTCTTCAATTTTCATTTCCCTGAAAGAAAAAAAAAATAAATGAAGAGAATGCAATCAAAAATTTGCAAAATCGAGAAAGAAATTCTTCCAACATTATAGTGACTGCGCTGGGCATCTCAGACTTCCCTCAGCCACTTATCTTTCATCATCTATCAAATTTCTAGTGATATTATATCGGGTCATGCACTCTGCTCTTGATTCTGTTTTCAACTGTAATTTTTTTTTTCTAATTTGTCCAAAAACTAGAGAGATTTTCATGATAACTGAAGCATCTAAATGCCATGCAATTGTCTCTTTAAGAAAAAGAAAAAAACACTTGTGATCACTTATTAAGTATTTGTATCATGAGAAGTAGTAAGTGATTTATGTAAGAAAGATGTTATTATCACATGGGAAAAATAGCAAGTTGGACACCAGTTGATATTGTGGCTAAGACAATAATTAATGAACATGAGGGGCAATGAACAATATGATAATAGAGGATCAACAAATGAAACTTTTAGTTGTTACATGAGTGGAATTGAGCCCAAATTCCAATAATTTAACAAAACTTATCCATATGCATATAGAGAATACATTTATATATCTGACATGAAACAAATATATCTTCAATAATAAATCCATAAATATACATAAATATTCAAAATAATTATATAAAACAATGCATGAAAAGATTAAACCTGTTTGTTTTGTGCAAAAAAAAATAAGATACTATGGGATGCAATGATGGCATTTTTATTGCAGCGAAATGATCACTTTTTGTAACATCACTGTAATAACTATAGCTTAAGCATTTATTGTTGATCCAAGGTTTGGGTGTTAATAGCAGTTTCAAGAGAGTTTGAGAAGCTGGAGAGGGCATGAGATAACACTATTCATGCACATGTTAGAGAAAAGAAAAAAAAGCAGTATAGAAATGAAGATAATCATAATTGATACCATTAACACCTTTGAGAAAAAGGCACTGTGTTCACTCAAACGTGACCAGAAGCAAGTACCGTAAGGCTCACAAATTAGTGAGACCCATCAAATTCAAGGATTTGAAACATTGGTTAAAATTCCTCCTCCCAAACATAATTTTGTGTTGCAGATTGTTAGACCAAATGGCTTGTGTTGTTAAAATATATGCTCTCTCTGTTGTTTGTCAGTGTTCTGGTGTAATGTAGCACAATTGTGTTTCTGAAAGAGCTTTTTTTTTTTTCTCTTGTAGCTTAATAACACAAATTTATAACTTCCATCAAGGAATAGCACCAATATGATTGTATATGCCCTAATTTTGCAACTCTACTACACAGAGACTTCTATTTGAGTTGTTCTCAGAAAATCCTTCTCCCAGCTATTCATAATTGACATTACCACCCTGTTCCATCCAAGATTATTCAATCCTGTCAAAAGTTTTTCCTTCACTACTACAATCTGCATAATTGCTTCTTTGGCTTTAATTTTTATCTGACTCCTTTAACACTAGTTTCATTCATTGGTCCTCCCTTCATGCATGATACAACCTCTCACTCAGCTATATCTCATCCTCTGCCCAGTCGGTCCAATCTCATTTCATTCATGGTCATTTTATGATTATGATTTCCCTCCCTTTACCCCTCCAAACATTTCACAACACAACAGATTGTTGTTTTTAATACTATCATAGAACAGTTCTTCAACAAGCTAGGTAATACCACTCTAGTTTACTCTCCGCTTCTTCTATCCTTATATTACAATACATGTAGGTATCATTTGAAACTGTTTCCATTAAGAAACGACCTTGAACAATGGAAAGCAATTGGGCATCCAAGTCACTTTTAAAAACAATTTTATTCTCTCTATGAAAAAACATAAAGAACTTTTCTTGCTTCAACAAATTACCCAATTGGTAGCGGAAAGACAGTGACAATCTACATAATTCGAAAAGGATATGATTCAATTAGACATTACTTGAGAAGCAGTGGAGTGACAATCTGGGCCATGCCCATGGGATGGAGATAATTTCTGTAATATCCGGCTTTCACATCCATTAGCTGCCCTTTCTTTCCCAGCTCTGCTACATCACTTTCAGGATTATCATGATCCACCACAACAACAATCCCATTACAAGGCTGAAACACCCCATTGGTTGCTGAGAAAAACCATTCAACTTTCGAGCCCGAAGAAAGACAAATTCAAAACTCCATTCATTCTTCAGATTCCCAGCAACCAAAACAAATGTTAATACATAAGAATATAATTTCTCGTGTCCTTTACCTTTCAAGTTTCTAAGCTTTCTTTGAGCCACAACCACGAATACCATTCTATCGTCTGAGAATTTCGTGGGTTGGTTATAGTTATTGAGTGGATTTTGAAGCCATGTCGAAGAATTCCAAGAAAGAGCGGATGCTGTAGACGCCATTGCCTTCTTCTCTTCTCTTCTCTTTCTAATCTTATCCTACTTGGTTGTTTTACAGTGAGGGAAAACCAGAGAGTCCCACACCCACTCCTTCCCTTACTGGAGTTCTATTCTTTGTACTTTTTGGCCATTGCGCAAGGGATAACTACAATACTGCCCTTCATTCATTTTATAAAAAAAATAAAAATTTAAAAATGACACAATGTAAGTGTTAATTTACAATAATAAATCTTATAATTATATAAAATTTACCCCCGTTGTTTTAATTTTTTTTGAAATGACCAAATTGTTTAATTTTTAAGAACCCTGTTTTGATTTTTTTTTTTTGTTTTAAAACTGTTTTCTAAAGATTTTTAAATTTTTTACATTTATAGAAGAAAAATAGAGTTTTAGACGGAAATAATTTTTTTGAAAAAAAAAATTCTTAAATTAGTTTGAAAACTAAAATAATTATTAGCAATATTCTTTATTATAGACCTTGTGATTAGATTAATAAATGTTAAAGTAAAGCGATGCGATTTGAAAATTTTAAAGAACAAATTCTTGCATTTATCTATGTGGTAGCAATGACATTCTGTAGCTAATTTGTGATTATTTTGGTTCTAAGCCCAATTTAATAATTTTTTTTTCAAACAAATTATTTCGGTCTAAAATTCATAAAAATATATATTGTGCTTAGGGGTGACAATTCATGTCAATGGGTCGTGTTTGTGTCGTGATAATAACGTCGTGTATTCGTTCTTGTACGGCTCGATATAAATAATACTTTGATGTCGACGTTCGTATTCAAACTAATAATTTATTATTAGTGCATTGAAACGTATCTACGGGAATATATTTTATTTAATTTGATTATTTAAAATAATAAGGATTATAATTAATCATCAATGCATATTTAATCTGAAATAGCACAGTAAATTTAACATGTTTATTAATTTTATTATTAAGAATTAATATGAATTTGTTATAAATATTGTATAAATATTGGATTTTGAATGGCCAATAATATTGTGTGGTCTGATATCATTCATTTATGTAAAAACTTTTGGCGCCACCATTGATAATGTATCGATTTATGTAAAGGCTTTTGGCCTTCTCAGTATAAGCACATAAAATGGGCTGTCGTAAATGAAATCGTCGATTTCATGGATTATACTTTGTCTCTTCCTTCTGCTCACAAATCTTTTTGATTTACAACGTTATCGTGGCTCAGGGCGAGAAAAGCGAAGCAAGAAAATGTATATTTCTCTTAATTTTATTTATTTTATTTATTTATTTATTTTGGATCAATCTTAGCCTTTGAAAAATTTATGATGGAAACCACTCTATTGATGGCAGAGCCATCTTTAAGTTAATACGACATAATTACGATAATAGACCCGATCTTCCGTAATTTTATCGATATTGATCGCCGTGGCACAATTATTGACGCAGTACTTGAAATAAAAACTAAGTCGACTGGTGAAACTTGGAGAAGAAGAAGAGTGTGATCTGAAATCTCAAACACAGGCTTGAAGATAAAATAAAAAAGAAAAAAAAATAAAAAATTTTATATATATTGGCTTTGGCTTTGAAAACAAGAAAAAGAATCACTGTCGGCAGAAAAATGACTTTAAAAGTCCTATTGGCTTGAAAACGAAGCTTTAAATAATAATATATATGTAATAATATTTCTGATATTTATTTGAATATATATATATACATAATAATAATATTATTATTATTTTATAACTTTAGAGATAGTTATACTACAATCTCGTTTATCTTTGAATAAAATAATAATCAAATTTTTAGGAGATTCGAACCTTGGATCTAAAATTTTGATCTCAAATGCTACCACTTGAGCTTAATTACTTTATTAATAGAATTTTAGCTTTGTAATTATAGCATATTTACTACTTTATTAATATATTAATTATTTAGAAAATATTAACATTGCCCGAGCAATTCTTGCCCTTGACATTTCGGGCAAAAAAATTATTTATCTTGGATCACGGATCATGAAATCATGAATCTGTATAAAATTGAAATCTTATAGAAAATCATCGTAAATCGGCGGGATCGCATGAGACGTAATTTTCATTAGCCATCATATTGAGTGCAAATGCGAAAAGTGAATATCTAGCAGTCCAGGATCATTGATCCTCTAGGCGAGGTTGAAAGAACAATACCTCGACAACGGAAGTTGAGCGGATTCGAGGAAAAATTATGCGGAAAACGATAAGTACGCATAACAAAGGTTTATGAAATTTGAATGTTACATATGTGGAATGAAGGGTATTGATGCATTACTGTCGTGCGGCCCGAAGCATTTGGTTGACCTTTATCGGGCCTCCGTTAAAGGAAAGAACAAGCGAAATTGAGACAAATTTTGTTGATGGCGGCGACATAATGAATTTTAATGACCCACATCAAGTCTCTTTGAAGATGTAGCGGAAGTAATGCAAAAATTCTTTGATGAAAGTGCAGTGCCTTTAACTAATTTGATATTTACGATTTCTTTGAGGTCAAAGTGAAAATCTAGACCATTTGATTGGTGGTGGCAATGTTTGCTATGATTAATGATAAAGTATTATAATACTTTTCTTATGTTATTTATACAATACAAACTTTGATTTTTATATCTACGTTTTGTTTTTCTTTGAAGGCGGCACTCTATAGGTTCTCTTCCAACTTGATCAATTATATATCATCTGCTTTGGGGAGATGAATGTCTTGTTGGCCCATGCCCTGACCCACTGCAATCCTGCGAATAAATATTTTAAGCAACATTGTTCATCTAATGTCCAAACTATCTCGAGTCTGTTGACCCTAATTAAAGGCTCAGGAAGAGCTCTGATCGTCTTGCCTAATGGTACCCAGTTCCAAATTAATAATGCCCTTTATTCTAATAAATCTAATAGAAATTTTACTTAGTTTCAAGGATATTGAGAAATGGATATCACATTGACTATGCATCGTGATGAAATGAGTATTTACTCATTATACAGTATTTTGGCGAAAGCAAATCTTGGAACAAATGACTATTTATCATGGGTTATATCAAACAAGCTATAAGGCCTATTGAATCCCATGCTATAATAAACCGGAAGTTCAATGACTCTAAGCAATTTATATTATGGCACCAAACGGCTTGACATCAAAGGGATTCTCCATGATGCGGCGTATAGTTACAAATTCTAAATAGGCATCCATTATGACAGAGACAAATTTTAACGTCTGTGATTTTTAGAATTGTGCTGCTTGTTCTCAAGGCAAATTGATTGTTAGACCATCTTTTACTAAAGTTGCAATACGGCTCCTGGCTTTTAGAACGTATTGAGGGATATTTGTGGGCTGTTCACCGCCCCGGTGGACCGCTTCGCTATTTTATGGTCTTAATTGATAAATCCGCTCGATGGTCGTATGCCTTCTTTACACGGGAATGTAGCGTTTGCTAGATTCTTAGCTCGAATAATTAAACTAAATTTGATTTCCTAAATCACCTATCAAGGCGATTCGTCTTGATAATCTTTGGTAATTCTCTCTCAACCTTCTTAATTATTGCATGTCAATTGGAATAGATGTTCAATACCCGATTAACCATGTTGATACTCGAATGGGTTAGGTACGAATCCTTTGATAGCGTCTGCGATTAATTGCTAGACCTTTACTTTTTAAAAAACCAAATTTTTATCGGCATACGAGGGCATGCTATTATTCATCTTGTGAGAGTTATTCGCCACCCGACCTCGACCATCGGTTATCACCATTCCAACTTGTTTTAGGTTACCAACTGTCATTTCACATCTACGTGTTTTTTAGTTTATCTTGTTTATGTTCCTATTATCACACATCGACCTAAACTAGGTCCTCAACGCCGCCTTAGTATTTATGTTGGTTTCAATCCTCATCTGTATCACATGTTGAGCCTCTCACGGGTGAGGTTTTCTTGCCGATTTGCAGTTGTCATTTTAATGAGAAAATGTTTTCCGCGCCATTAGGGAGGAAAGCCAATTCCAGAAGAATGACGAAAAATTACATGGAATGAATCATCTTTGCTCTCATTTTGACCCTCCTAAAGCAATCCCTGAACTAGAGGTTCAAAGATAATTCATTACAAGATCTTGCAAATCGATTACGATGCACATTTATTGATTCAACAAAAATTCTGAAAATCGCATATCACAAGTATGAAATATCCGTGCGAATTGAAATTCCAATGGAAAAAATTGAAATATAAGCATGGCTAATGAGCCTAAGCCACAATTAAAGCGTGGGGCGACCTCTTGGCTCAAAGACGCACAATTCTAAGAAAAGAAAAAGTGTTAAATTTAATACTCTGAGAAGGGCGCTCACGAAAAAGAGCATACAAATGAAAAGTTGACAAATATAAATAATGAACTAATAGCTGCGAGAGGCATCAATTGATCAGTTATCTCATGAGTTTGTCTCGTACACCAACAATGAAGAGAAATCTCTATCAATTATATACATAAATTAAATACCGGAATCGAAATACTACCTTATAGATGATGCTTTTTCTTTCCAAGTGGCTACGGACATCATAAATAATGATGAGAGATCAAGAGCCACAAAATATAGATGAATGTCGACGTCGAAATGATTGGATTTAAAATGAAAAAGCAATTCAAGCAGTTTAAAGGAGTCTGGCTAAACGAGAGGTATTTGGACCCGATGGTTCGAAACACCTAAAGACATAAAACCTATTGGATATAGATGGGTCTTTGTTCGAAGAGAAATGAGCAAATAAAATAGTGCGATATAAAGCCTTTTGTGGCCCCAGGTTTCTCACAGACCTGGAATTGATTATGAGGAGACATATTCTCCTAGTAATGGATGCAGCTTCCACATTTATTATTTAATATATTTAGCGATCTCACGAAGGACTTGATATGCGGTGATGGATGTAGTCACGACCTATTTATATGGATCTCTAGATACTAATGTATATATGAAAATCCACTGAAGGATTGAGTGCCTGATAATGAATTCAAAACCCGCGAAGCATATATTCAATCAATTACCGGCAGTCTTTGCGGTTGAAGCAGTGCGGTCGAATGTGGTATAATCGTTAGCCATTATTTACTTTCGAAAGAAGGATATGTGAATAGTTCAATTTGTCCATGCATTTTTATCGAAAGTAGCAATGAATTTGCAATTGTGCGGTATATGTGGATGATTTAGATTTAATTGGGACTCTGAGGCTCATCAAAGCAGTTGACTACTTAAAGAAAGGTGAAATGAAAGATCTTGGAAAACAAAAATATTGTCTCGCTGCGAGATCGAGTATTATTCAAATGGTGTATTAATCATCCCAATCCAACATATCTGAAAAAGTCACAGGCGGCTTTTATATGGATAAATCATCACATGGTTCCCAGTAGTTGTTAGGTCACTTAGTGACTAGATCAGATGAACTAAAGAAGAAAATGAAGAATTACTTGGTCTGAAGTACCGTATCTTAGTCGCGATTGGGGCACTAATGTATCTTGCAAAATTATACTAAGCCAGACATTGCTTTTAGATTATTTACTGGCAAGATACGGTTCGTACCTCAACTAAAAGACAACGGAATGGAATTAAGCATGTATTAAGATATCTCGGAATTGGAGCGTGTGACATGGGATTATTTTATTCTAGACATTGGAACCCACGATTGTTTAGTTATGCGAGATCACGAGGCTATCACGAGGACCCTCCTGGCTTCGATCACGAACCAGATATATATTTACTTATGGAAATCTGCACTATATCACGGAGATCGGTAAAACAAACTATAGTGGCCACCTCCTCACGTCATTGAGAGGAAATACTTGCCATGCATGAAGCTAGCGAGAATGTGTTTAGTTTGAGATCAGTGATACAACACATCGGAGAATCATGTGGATTATCTTCTATTAAGAATAGACCAACGGTATTATGAAGTGTCTGCATGTATTCATAGAGACGTCAAAGAGGATGTATATTAAGGTGATCAGTAGCGTATATCATGAAGTGCCACATGCTCATGAACTTCAAAGTAGTGGTGAGATCGATGTGCGGATAAGGTCGATGATAATCTGGCGGTTATTCTAAGCAACGCCTCTTTGCAGCGTTCGAAACTTGTCGTCCAGTTGGTATCGCCCGGTAGAAGATCACGAATGAAGTATCATGTCCTTATCGGGGAGCATTGTTAAAAAGATATTGAGTATCTTTATCTTCTTTTAAGCCCCGTCCAGGTTTTATCCCATTGGGTTTTCTTGTGAGTTTAATGAAGCGATCTTAATAATCTTGTGATGGTCGATTCAGAGTGTTATAAATATTGTATAAATATTGGATTTTGAATGTGTGTGTGGCGATTCTGATATCGATTCGTTTATGTGAGGCTTTGGCCTTCTCCTTTATTAATGTATCATTTATGTAAAGGCTTTTGGCGCCTGGCTATCAGCACATAAATAGGCTGTATCGTGAAATAGAAATCGTGTCAATTTCATGCGAATTATACTCTTTGTCTCTTCCTTATCTCTTTCTAAATCTTTTGATTTACAACAGAATTATAATTAATAATCCATATTTAACACAAATAACTTATTAAATAGGTTAATTAATTAATATAATAATTAAACGGGTCAATTCAGATCAAATTTGGGTTAGGTAAGTCAAGACGAATATGACCAATTTATTAAACGTATTAAGCGAGTCAACATGAATATGATCAAAACACGATTGTACTCAACCAAAACCCGTAAAAACGGGTCAACATGAATATGATCAAAACATAATTGTACTCAACCAAAACCCGTAAAAATCGTGTTGGATTCATGTCGTATCAAATTTTGTTAATCCTAATTGTGCTCATAATTAACTAAAAGATTAATTCAATATCTAGAATAAAAATAGTCCTTTCAAAGGTAAGAAGAATCACATTTTTTGTCTAGCTTATTTTTCACGATAAAAGGTAGAAAAATAAAATTTAATTAAAATTTTTATGTTTTTTAAATCATTTAATTTTAAAAATATAAAGTAAATCAACAAATGCATATATCATCTAAACTAAAAATACCACATAGCTTGATTCAAATAGTAAAAGAGTAGAATTGAATTACAGAGATCCTAAACTCAAATTTTGTAAGAACAAAGTAGGGAATCTTATGTTTGTCTACATCGATAGGAAAATATTTGAAAAATTGAAAACAAGAATCTCTTTTACAATGTTCAGTTTCTTACAAAAGACAATTGTCTTATATGTAAAAAGTAATGATTACAAAAATAACGAAACTACTCTTGGTATAATTCAAGAAAATTAAAAAAAAAAATTCTTAACACATTCTTGCCGCTACGAAGACACGATGTCCAACCACATTCACACATCCACTTCTTCTTCTTTCTCACACCCCTTCAATCGCATTGAATCGGTAAACTAATCCTAAAAACCCTAACTTCTTTTTCTTCCTCCTTGGATCACGACACCATTACAAATTCCTCCCTCCCATCTCGTCCATCTGTAGGTAAGAAGATAATCCCAAAACCCTAACATCTTATTTTTCTTCTTCTTTATTTGAACATTTTTTCCTGATTGGAACACCCACCATGAGATTTCTATGGGAAGGAAGAAAACTTTCTCACGAGATTTCTATTGTAGTGTGACAATACCATGTGATTTGGTATATTGGACGAGCTTCCTTGTTTTTGAAATTGGTACCCATAGCATGCTCATTATTCTGCCACCATAAGCTCCTGTTAAGTACTACTTGAAACTACCATAATGAAAAAATGTGTAAAATGGAAAAAAAATGCCAAGACTGCAACACCTTAAATTATATCATAGTAGTTTATTACAGTTTAATGGTATAATAAAAGTCAAAATTGTATTTTTTGGAAATTTAAGTGTTAAGTGAATAGGATTTAAAATAAAGTAAATTTAAAGTGGGACTCAAATGACATAAGTTAAAAGATTATATGCTATTGTAGAAATTTGGATAACTTAGTTTGCAAATGGGATAAGAATAAGGACTAAAATGCAAGGGCTAAAAAATTAAGCGAATGAGATGACATTAACAGTCTAGAAGGGAATTTTCCCATTTTGCTAGTTTTTGGTTATAGGAAAACTAGGGTATATGGGTTTGAGGGAGAAAAGCCATTTTGGTGATTTCTCTCCATCTTTTGGAGATCTATCATATGCAATAGTAAGAAGGAAGCAGTTGGAAAGTTAGAAAATCAGGGTAAGCCAGAGACTTTAGTATGGAATTACCGTTTGTTGGTTAGGATAGTCTAACTCCTTTCTTTGTTCATGTGTGGGTTAGGAAAACCCTAACTCTAATTATAAAGGTGTTTTTGGTTGGTTTAAGTCACTTTCGAGGTTTGTTTTGGTTGGAAATCACCTAGTAAGAATGGCTAAAAATGCCATTTCTGTGCAATCCTGAAACTCTCTACCTAGGCGAAGGGAGCTTCGCCTACGTGAGGAGCTTCGCTTAGGCGAAGGAGTGCTTGCCTAGGCGAACCCGAAGCCCCAAAATTTCCATTCTCTGCTACGCCTCGGCGTGGGTTGCTCCGCCTTGGCGTAGGTCCTCGCTTAGGCGAGGTCCCCGCTAGCAAACTGAGAGATCTGTTTTTATTCCCGAGTCTTTTGTTAGTTCTAGAAACCACCAATTAGATTAATGTAGGATCCCAACAAGTGAATGAAAGGGTCCGTACTTGTATACAAGTTATATGTGAAATGTTCTAAACCTCGCCGCCTTGGCGAAGGGCAGATTTTGTTTTCTTGCCCTTAATTGTGTGTGTTATCCAAATACAAGAATGTGAGTAAGAATAATATAACAAGCTCTGAACACATATAATTGTATGACTGCCTTAGACCGAATAGTGAATGAATAAGCACCTTTGATTAGTGCTTTGACACTCTTTGATTAGTGCTTCGGCACTCTCACATTTAGTCTTCGTCAACATGCATTCAGTGCTATGACACTCTTGCATAGTCTTTATGACACATACGTACGATGGGTAGACTTTATCTTGTCTTGTGCCTCACAATTCAATGTGTATCGTATTGGGTGCCTATTGTGTTGTGTTCTCTCATTCATTGTTACCGGTCGATGCAGGTAAATGCTTATATGTCGTGTACATGAATAATATGAAATAAAAAGTATTCGATTCGAGTTACGCCAATTATTACCTGGGTACTTTATGTTATAAGATTTATGTTATGTACTCTACGGGATATGTGAAAACTCTGATATATGAATTATGTTATAGGTATACCCTTGAGAACCCTTTGCATGTGGTCATATATATTATCTATTTTCCCACTAAGCTATAAGCTTGGCAGCGGTGTTCGTCGTGTAGGTACTAAAAAGATTAGTCAGACATTCGCGTCGTTATGGCCAACACGACATTAGGAGTCTTTCGTGTAGGTGCTTTTGTTTTGTTTGTAATGTAAATGTAATATTTTGGTAATAGTGGAACTTGTATAAGTACAAGCAAATGGGACTCAAGAATTTATGTACAAGAACATTTAAACACCACTACGGTGGTAGTTTTACAATTTTACTGTTATTATGAATTTATATTATGATTTGAAATGGGCCCATCAATGTTAAAAATAAGGATTAAAAGTTCGGAATTCATGTGACATCCTCTCACATATAAAACAAGGGAAGGGGCTTTATAAAGACCTCATACAAATAATTATATTATACACCTATTATGTAACACCCCGAAATACACCCTAGTTGTTTTTAAACATAATTAGGGTATATTATAAGTGTTAAAAATTTTTTCGAAATTATTATTTTTGTTAAGTGAAAGATTTTAGAAACCCGAATTTTGTGCAGTCTGAAGGTAAATTTGTTAATTTGTCAAAACAGGATATAAAGTCATAGGTAAGAAGATTATAGGCTATAGTAGAATATAGCATAAGTTGATTTAAAGAACGAGGACTAAAGTGTTCACAATAAGGAGGAATTAAGACCAAATAAGACCCATTTAGGGTCTCTCATTTGGGCATTTGGAGAGCAAATCGGTGGAGAGAAGAGAAGAGGAGAAGAAGAATAAGAAGAAAAGAAGAGAAGAGAAGGAAGAAGAAAGGAGAAAAGAAGAGAAAAAAGGTAAGGATTTCTATGGTATGGAATGCTAGGATTTTATATGGAAACTACTTGGGTATGGATTTCTATGGTTTTCTATGGATATTAATTTTGTTCCATTTCTAGGGTTTAGTTAGGAATACATCCTAACCCTAGATTTGTTGAAAGTTGTGTGGGTAAAACCCTAGTTTGTATAAGATGAATATGAAATCCTTCCTATTTCTATGGTTTTATATAGATTATTGGACTTTGGTATGGATTCTTGGAAATTTTGCCTAGGGTTTGGTTATAAGAAGTTCTAAACTACCATTACAAGTGTTTGTGGAGTTGTTTTGGGTGGATTCTATGGTAGGTTTTGATGTAGGACGGAATTTAGGTAAGGAAGAAAAGTTGGGTAAGAGATGGCAAAATCTGCCATTTCTTGGTGATCGCAACTTAGTGCCGTGCAACGGGGTAGTACGGTACCATAGAGCGAGCAAAATGAATGCAATTACTAATCAAGTAGTGCAGGGTACCACTCACAGAAAGCATAGGGTTGATACTTAGTCTTGATCCAAGTGGTCTTAGTACTAATGCTTCTAATAGCCCCAATATTTGTGTTCTTGCATTGTTAAGTCCACATTCGTACACAGATAGTATAGGAACCCTAATAAATGACTAATAGGGGTTCAAATAAGAATGAAACTAAGTGAAAAACGCACCGTACCTTGCTGCCTCAACGAGTTTGATATGGGCAAACTTAATGCCCACATGATAAGATAGTAAGTTCCGGAACACATATAATTGTAGGAATACTGGGCTCAGGATGTTAAATGACCGACATACGTTACGTGGGCGGACAAATCTCACGATCGATTAACCGGCACTCACCTTTGGTGCTGTAGACCCTCGATTTTGCCCTGCCGCTGCGTTTATCCTATGGGTGTCCGCGGCTCGCCCATGGATTCTCATCTTAACACCATTAGGGCCCTTTTTGCAGGTTTTAGTGCGTCTCCCGAGCCTCGGGTGGGCTTGTGTGGTCCGTTGAGTGCGTATGTAGTTCACTTTAGAGTGTCATCATGGCTTATTTTTTAGTTATTGGCATCGTGCTATCTAAGGAAGCAAGTGGGGCCCCCCTCGAGGTTTAAGCTGTGTTATTAGAGTATGTCGGAGGTCGAGAGAACTTGAAACTGTTTTGATCATGTCTGTATCCGAACTCAAAATTGTTCACTGTTTGTTTGTTGAATTCCTTATTTGCCAAGGAGGTTTTAAAATTTCATAATTTTTGTCAACCGTTTGACCTAATCGGTTTATTTAGTTCATCGAGCGATACGTAATACAACCTTGTTTTTTAGATTGATTTTGGTGAGCACTCCTCCTTGTTTCGATCATATCTCCCTCATCGGACTTGAATGGTGCACGTTTTTGTTGGTCTCCTTATTCTTCAGGAAACATTATATCAAAGTTTCATAATTTTCCTCCAACTTCGGATGTACTGGTTGGCAGCTGGTTCAGGTTGGTCGGGCCTAGCTTGTGGGTTTTTGTGATTTGGAGCCCAAATCGTATGTAAGGTCGGGCCCATAAAGCTCAAGCTCGACCATGGGCAGTATTGTGGGTCCATTTTGGGCCTTTTAGTTAAGTTACATGGCCCACCATGAATCCATGTGGATGCTTGGTGAGTGAAGCAAGCGAAATCTTAAGAGATTCGGCTTGCATGGGAAATAAGGAGAGGAGTTAATGGGGAAGGTGTTCCGAGACTGATTGGGGCCCTTTCCAAAAGCTTGAAGTGAGCCTGGGTAGGTTCAGATGCTGAGGTGAGAATCAGTATAAAAGGGAGAAAGATCAAAGTGGGGAAGGGATCTTGGAAGGGACATTTCAGGGCTCGCATACGGTTCTTGGTCGGCTTGGATGCTTAAACGGTTTCTTTTTCTGTGCTTTGTGGAAGAGGTAACATATACACCCACAAGCCACTATATTCTTTTAATAGACTATTCTGATCAAATTTGGGGTTTTCCTCAACCATTTGACCGGTTTCACGCTCATACGTGGCCGGTTCAGCAGTTTCTGCTGGGCGGTTGGGAGTTTGCATTGTTTTGGTTCGTTCTACTCATCCGAGATGAGAATTGATCATTATCTTGTTAGATTCTTGACTCTTTTTAGGAAGTTTCTGACAAATTTTGAGAGCCTCTCAGCTGGTATGGACTAATTGAAGCAGATTGACGGTTCATTAGGTTAGGTTTGCAGGAACGGCAGTTTGGGGAGTTTACGGTTTGTTTTAGTTTGGGGTTTCCTCACTCATCCGAGATGAGAATTGATCACCGTTTATCTTGTTATATTACTGACTCTTTTAGGAAGTTTCTAAAAAATTTTGAGAGCCTCTCTCAATGGTATGGACTGGTTGGGAAACCAGATTTAGTCGGCTCATTAGGTTAGGTTTGAGACGGCGGTTTGAAGGAGTTGGTTTGTTTTTGGTTGGTTTCTCCATCATCCGGGCTGAGAATCAATCACGTTATTTTTAGATTCTGGCTCTTTTATAAAGTTTCTGATAAATTGCAGAGCCTCTCTCCAATGGTATGGACTGGTTGGAAACCAGATTAGTCAGTTCGTGGGATTAGGTTTGCAGGAATGGCAGTTTGGGAGTTTGGTTTTGTTTTGGTTGGTTCTCACTCATCCGAGCTGAGATAATCACCGTTTATCTTGTTTAGATTCCTGACTCTTGTAGGAAGTTTATTGAAAAATTTTGAGCCTCTCTCAATGGTATGGACTGGTTGGGAAACCAGATTAGTCAGTTCATTAAGTTGGGGTTTGCATGAAGGCAGTTTGGTAGTTTGGTTGGTTTTGGTTGGTTCTCCTCATCTGAGATGAGAATCGATCCACCGTTTGTTTTGTTAGATTCTGACTCTTTTAAGGAAGGTTCTGGAAAATTTGAGAACCTCTCTCAACGAGATGGACTAGGTTAGGGAAACAGATCAGTCAGTTCATTAGGTTGGAGTTTGCAGAGCGGCAGTTTGGGTGGATCGGTTGGTTTGTTGGTTCTCATACATCCGAGGCTGAGAATTAATCACCGTTTGTTGTGCTAGATTCTGACTTTGTAAAGATGGTTCTGAAATTTTGCAAAAATCTTTTTCTCAGCCGTCTGGACTGTTTGGGAAACCAAACCAGCCGGGTCATTAGGTTCGTTTTGCTGGAATGGCAGTTTGGGTAGTTTGCGTTATTTGTGTTGGTTCTTGGTCATTCGGAGTCGGAATTGCACTCTGTTTGTCTTTTTGGATTCCTGGCTTTATAAGGATGGTTATGAAATTTTTTGAGATCTTTTCTCAATCATCTGGACTGATTGGGAAACTGAACCAGCCGGTTCATTAGGTTAGGTTTTCCGGAACGGCAATTTAGGTACTTTGCTTTGTTTGTATTGGTTTTTGGTCATTCGGGTCGAATTGCGGTCGAATGCATTTATTAGATTCCTGAGTCTGTGAGGATTTTCTGACAAAGTTTCTGAATTTTTCTCAATCGTTTGGGTTTGGAAGACAGAAACTGAGTCTGACGGGGTTATTGAAGGCGGCTCATGAGCCTATTTTAGCATGTTTCGATCCGAATCTATTATGGTGTGCTCTTAGTTGCCGAGAACTGTAAGACCAGAGACTGCAGGGTCTGATTCGGTTTCGGTTTGAACAAGTGAGGTAGTAGGCAGTGTGGGATTGGTATGTATTGTTTGGTTGTGGGATTTTAAAGGGAATGTGTGCTAAGTAAACAAAACCCTTACCTTAACTTCGATGTTTCCTTTCTTTTTAGTATGGATCCAATATTTGGTTTTAAATGCGTGATGTATGATGTATTATTTCCCTATTCCTTCTATGCATGGCTAGAGACCTTGGAGTGCGTGCCAGGCATTGGCATTTGTATTCCTTGTCTTTATGGTGTTTGGATTTTAAAGAGTTCCCAGTTTTGTTTGAGCCTTTGGCCCGACCTCTTATGCAGCGCTTGGCTAGGGACCAGAGGTATGTACTTTAATGTTGGGTAATGAATTTCATGGATCTTTTGTGTTTGGGTGTCATGCGTCTTATTCACGTTTGTTATCTTCTTTGATGTGAAAGCGTGTGGTCCGGGGACCCCGCAGTACCTTATATTGCCTTGTGGTTGAGTGTTTTAAGCTACGGCTAGATACCCGATTAAGGTTGGTCAGATCTAAGTTTGTATGTTTAGCCTGAGAGACTATGCGATCGTGACCCATATGCTCCCACATACCCAATTCATTAGTAGAGACCGAGTTTTGGGCCTAGAGGGGTGCTACCTTATATGAGGTACCTTTCCGATGGGTAACGACCCCGGACCGGGGGAAATCTGGTTTTCCTTGGGACCGGCTTTCCATCTTGGAGTCGTGGGGTTTTTGTTAACTGCTTGTTTCCCCTTTATAAAATAACGTAAAATGGTGCGACTCCATTGTCCTCCTCGGACGGTTCTAAATTAGTAAATCAACCACTTTTCCTTCCATTTAAAAGTGAGTAGCGGCGTGGATCGGGTGGGTCCCCTGAGGTGCTCTGACACTTTTTGTTACGTGAAGCGAGCACGTCTACGACCGGTCTTTGGCCTTTGCTTTGTCTTTATGGCGCCTCGGTCTTAATATAATTGCCTTGGGTTTTGTGTCTTTGTGTCTACTCATTCTTATTGCTGAAATTACAGATTAGTCAGCCGGTTATATGATAAGAGTCTGAATGACGAATAATAGTAAAGTAAAGTACATCGTTCGAATGTACCTACGGGTACCTCTGTATAAGTATAAGTTCTATAGTACCTATGGGTACCTGTATGATATAAACTGTAACTCCTACGGAATGCGAATAAGTATAAGTAGCTATAAATCTGAGTATGTGTATTAGTTTGTTATGAATTCATGATAAATGTTGATATCACTCTTGTATATACATTCTTTGTTATATGCTTACTATAGTGAATATTAGTGCATGTGTATACGTATAGGTTGTTATCTTTCCCTTGGCGTGAATGATGATCCTTCCTATTGATAGAATCTGTGGCCATTTCAGCGTACTTGTAAAGTAGCTCGCTCGATTGTATGAGTTCCGTAAAATTTAGTACATTAAAGCTCTTTAGGCATGTATTTGGAAAACGTTGGTTATAAAAATTTTCACTTTTCTATGAAAATCACATCTTTAGATTTAACGAAAATCCGATAGCATAATGGCTGCACGGTATAATGGCTACTTACAGTGATTAAATACAAATCTGAAATCACTGTATAAAAAATACACTCCAATATTTTCAAATCCAGTACAACCATAAAGGACCTCCCAGTTCCATCAAAATATAAGATAAGATCATTCAACATAGAATTCATTGCAGCTTTGTTTTTCTTAAAACTATTTATATATTTACAAAAGATATTTACATATACAAATGTCACATTTTAACTTTTACTACGTTGCTCGCCTTATCTTATATATATATATATATATATATATATATATATATATATATATATATATATATATATATATATATATATATATCATGAAACACAGCGTCTAGAATTTGAGAGGATCTTGGAAAGGTCTTTCGGCCGGCACTGCACGAAAGGTATTTAAAAACAGAAAGCGTAGAGCGAACGGGCTCGTGGTACTATAAGTTCTAAATATTTGCATTATTTAATATATGCCTCCTAATATGAAAATACGTACATAAATGGTTGTAAGCATTTTATGATAAAGCGAGTTTTCTTTATGAAAGCATTTTGAAAAACTATTTCTGTGCTGAAAACTGTTTCAATGGTGGTTAATATTTGAAAGTGCTATGCGCCAAATCAAGTACAACCATGCCTCATTTATGAGAAACCACAGACGTGATGCCCGCGGAACCTCGAACTTTGGCATCGGTAGTGGACTCTCGAACAGCTCGTCCTAATATGGTTCGGTGAGCACGGGATCTCTATAAGCATAATGCTGGAACCTCGAACCAAAATGTCAGGTGATGGAACCTCGGAACCAACATCTCATCACCATGTATTATGTCGTATTCTTTAATATATCGCCGAGATAATGCGAGGAGAGGCGACTCCTTTATATAAATATATACTATATCTAACCCCCAATTGCAGACCAGGCAATATAGTTAGTCATAATGTCCCATAACCTTGCCATGCACAATCCGAGATACATCTGACCGAAAATTGAGCTGTGTCATCTAGGGGTTTTGCTAAACCAGGCAAACTGCTTTAAGTAATCGAAATCGAAATTTTCGTCGAGTATAACAAATGGGAGTGTAAAAAATGCTTTACTAATTAAATTATATTTTCAAAGCATTTTACAACCAGAATTTAAACATTTTCTGCTGAAAACGATTTCGAGTACTCACCTTTTTCTCGACTAATTTCTTTCAATTCTTGTCAAGCACGCTAGATTATCGTCGTATGCTCCAATCACATACACAATCCATACAAATTACAAAAATGCCCTTAGTTCAACGTTTTAACCATAAAACATACAAAGAGCTTTCAAAGAGACTACATCGAACGAACTTCGATTCTAACAAAATTTTACGTGCTAGTCCCATCTCGATAGCGACATCGATAATATGATATGAAATCGACCAAAATGCCCCTACACATGAAATGCCCCATAAACCATCCGTTTAGCAACTTTTTCAAACGACCCTATGTTATTCGATATTAGACGATACATCACAAGATAAACCACGAAATTCAGACACGTGGTACTACAATTAAATTTTTCTAAATTATGGGTACTAAATGCTATCATGCATATATGGTTAAATTCTAGACTCAAGGACTTTCCATGTAGCCTAAAAACACCCAAAACATTCAAATTTACGTTCCTGACTGTTGGTGATAAAATCCCGAATTCAACCCGAATCATTCAAAACAAATCCCAATTCACTCGAACCGTCGAACACAAATTCCGGGAATTCCTGTACTCCTAAACTCAGTCCAAAAATTTTGGGACTGAAGTTTACGACCTTTCATGGCTTCTAAGAAAATTTCAAGCAATTATATAACATTTAGGCTAAAACTAACTCAAGTAGGAAAATCCCATACCTCTTGAAATAATGAAACGCTAAGCTTGCAGACTTCACGCAGTTTTCGTCACAGAACCAACTTTGCCTTCTACTTTGACAAAAATCTACCATTTGATTTTCGTAAATTTGAGAAAGAAACAAAGAAAAGAAAAATAAAAATAAAAATCCTCTCTCTCCTCCACGCCTCCTTGGGTCTCCTTCTCGTCTCGATTCCCCTCACTTTTATGTTTTTTTTTTAAATAATAATAATAATTATTTTTGGATACATAGCTTATATTACCTCATTCGGATCCGTTTCTATCCCGAAATTTTTTATTTCCTTTTCACCAATTTATTTTAACCGAACTTAACTCCAAATATTCTCCTACTTCCGAGATTTCAGAAAAATCTCTGCCCCCGCTCATCGACAACTTATCACCTTAAATTGGGTAAAGTATTCTCGACCGCCCTGCACTGACGAAACTTTCTCGGGTCACTAGATTTTGCGACTAATTTAACAAATACAATTGCTTCATCATCCGAGATCTAAAGAATTTAGGCTTCCCCGAACAATTCGTAATTTATTATTATTATTATTTATTATTATCCTTTGAAATTTATATTCTTTACTCACCCTCCACTTTCCTCTTTAATTACAAAGTGTCACAATTCTTTGAAAACTTTATAATTTCACCCTTAAAAACAACAACTTTCAAAATTCTATTATGGCACTAAAAATAATTATGAAGCCTCGCGCACATATGCAACCCTATGGTTACACATACCGTACACCCTTTTGGGACGGGGTGTTACAAATCCTCCCTCCTTTAGAACATTTTGTCATCGAAATGAACACAACTAACATAAAGAGTGATAATTTTAGTCCAAAACAACTGAGATACTGGATCGCGCATCTCGAGCCTCCGACCCCACGCAGCCTCCTTAATTCCATGATTCCCCATAAAAACTTTGACTAAAGGAATGACCTATTCCGAAAAATCAGCTTCTCCTGTGATCTACCATCCGCATTGGCTGCTCCTTGGTTAATTCCAACCACACTAACAAAAATAGCTACTCAAAATACAGCTTAAATATTAAATTCATTACTTTAGCTAGCAACTTTTTAAAATACACTCCAACCATACTTTCTATTTTACACCTAACTTCCAATAATTTAAAAAAAGTCAAACATATATATATAGAGAGATAGAGAGAAAAAAAAGGTAGAGAGAGAATTTAGAGAGCTCAAATGGCTCTCCACATTCAGAGCCATTCTAAACCAGAACAGAGCTTTAATGCAGAGCTGGTTTCGAGAATTTTTCAGTTTACAATTTCAAAGGCTAAAAGAGAAGAAATAAAAAGTGGGTTGGAGATGCTCTTATAGGTCAAATTATCCTTTAGCCTCTACTTGCCGATCTCCTCGAGTACAATGGGAGGGATTCGAATGATTTCAAGGAGACATATATGAATATGATTATGAACCTTAGACAACTCTGGAGGAAGGTCTAGTCTATATGCTATTGGTCCCACTCTAGCAATAATCTCATATGGCCCTATGTATTCGGGGCCTCATTTTCGCGGGGCCTTCCAAATCTCGAGGACACCTTTCCAAGGGAAACTTTCAGGAAGACTCCCGCTGTCACTTTAAATCGTAGATCTTGCCCGCTTTGTCCGCATAACTTTTTCGTCTTTCCCGATCAAGCCAGTCATCTTTGACAATTTGGATCCATTCAAGGTAATCCAGATTTAACTTTGGGCCTACGCCTCCTATCTCCTACTTCATCCTGTGATACCGGAGCCATACTTTTGGCCATACAATGCTTTAAATGGAGCCATGCCTATGTCGATTGATAACTGTTTGTTGTAGGCGAATCAATGCAGATAAATGCATATCCCGGCCTTTAAACTCTAGCACACATGCTCAGCATATCCTCTAAATAGCCCGAATAGTTCTCTCTGGACGACCATTAATCAGGATGGAAACATGTCGCAACAGTCCCCCATGACATCCCGTAAACCGGACCAAAATTTAGATGTGAATCGGGGTTCCTGGTCCGAGACTATCGATATAGGAACACGCCAGAATTCCAACTATCTCCTCCACATATACCAAATAACTGTCTTAAACTAGTCTTACTCATTAAGCAATCGGAGAAAATGTACGTATTTCGTTAGTTTATCCACTATCACCCATATGGCATCAGGTTGTTCCAGTCTCTAAGCTCGATAACAAAAATCCATAGTAATCTTATCCCACTTCCATACAGAACTAAGGGGCCAGATCTTCTCTGGGCCGTGTTTCTTCACTGCCACTGTGTTAGGTATCCGATAGCCAATCTGCACTCCTTTCTATGCCCTTTCCACCAATAATGCCTCGCAGTATGATACATCTTGGTGCTACCAGGGTGCATGGCATATGCTGAAGAGTGAGCCTCTTCCATGATTTCCCTTTTTAGTTCACCAATTTCAGGTACACACATTCGATTCCCTCTAACCATTACACCATCATCTTTGATCTGGAACTCTGGTTTCCTACCACCCTTAATCTCCGCCCTCAACTTAATCATCTTTGAAACCTGCTTCTGACCTTCCTTGATCTGATCCACTAAGAGGACGAACATAAATGATGCCAATAAAGGTCTCAGACTGTATACTCTACAACCGACCCCAAAGATCTCAACTCTATCAACAATGGGAGATATACCAAGCCGTATATAAGCATGAACCCTTCTATTACTAAGGCATCGCCACTACATTGGCCTTCCCCTGATGGTACTCTATCAGGCAATCATAATCCTTAATCACTCAACCACCGCCGCTACCTTGCTAAGCTCTTTCCGAGTGAAGATATAATGCAGCTCTATGATCGGTGAATATCCCCATGGAACATCATATAGATAATGTCTCCGTGATCTTTGTGAGCGAAAAACCATCGGGTCATAGTTCTAAATCACGGGTCTAGTGGTTTCGCTTCTCGCTTTTAATCGACCGAAGCATGTTACATCACTTTACCATCCCGCATCAAACATAAATTCTAACCCTTGTCTAGAGGCACTCCGTACACCATAACCGGCCCTTTCCCATGGTAGTAGCACACTGAGCTGCCACACCGCCTCGCCTCCTCAAACGTGTTGCGTGTATTTGACCACCACTGGATCCTTTTCAATAGATTGGTCAAATGTGGCTGCGGTCTTCAAAATCCCCAACAAATTTCCTATAATAACCTCGCTTAATCCAAGGAAATCGCGAACTTCGTAAACATTCGCGGGCGTCACTCACTATAGCCATCTTCGAGGATCCACACAACACCTTCCCGCCAAATGACATGACCCAAGAAAGCTACTTTGTCCAACCAAACCCGGCACTTACTAAACTTAGCTGTGATAATCACGCTCAAGAATCCATCGTCCGGAGATGCTCTGCATGTTCCTCTGGACCGCCTGAGTACACTAGAATGTCATCAATGAATACGATCACAAACTTATCTAAATACGAACTGAATACCCTGTTCATCAAATCCATGAACGCAGCTACGGTATATTAGCCAACCAATGGCATCACTAGAACTCAGAGCGACCGTGATCTCTCCTAAAGGCGCCTTAGAAACATCATTCTCTCGAACCTCAATCGATGGTAAACACCTTAGGTCAATCTTTGAGTATACTCGAGATCCATGCAATTGGTCAAATAGCCCATCTATACGAGGTGCTGGATATCGCTGTATTGTCGCTCGATTCAAATTTATCTCGTAGTCTATATTATCAACCGTGAAGCTTCCATCTTTCTTCTTTACTTAAGAGAATTTGAGCTTCCTAATGAGGTAATTAGGCCTGATGAAGCCCTTGCTTTAACAATAATTCCTCCAATTGCGCCTTCAATTCTTTCAACTCTACTGGCACCATTCTGTATGGAGGAATGGATATCGACTCGGTCCCTGTAATCCGCCTGCAATAACAAACTCCAATTGCTCTAATCCCGGGGTAAACCCGAAAAGATCATTCGAAAGAGATCCGAAAACTCTCACTATGGGGATGTCTCTCACCCGTGTCCCTCTTGTCTCCTATCCACCACAAATGCCAAATAAATCTCGGCAACCTTTTCGACATTTTCCAAAGCACAGAATGACGAGATTAAATCTCTTTCTCGATTCTGAATATCACCTCCCGGTTCCTCTCGTCAACCAATCTTATTTTCTTATAGCAATCTAAGGTGGCTCTATGTCCGGATAACCAAATGACATCAAGAC
Source organism: Tetrastigma voinierianum (assembly GCA_016808115.1). Lineage (NCBI taxonomy): Eukaryota > Viridiplantae > Streptophyta > Magnoliopsida > Vitales > Vitaceae > Tetrastigma > Tetrastigma voinierianum. The sequence continues at coordinate 266,168 of JAEQBH010003559.1, forward strand.
TATCAAAATTCATGGATACCTAACACTATCAAGTGGCGCTGAAAATCCTTATTCGGATCACCAATCTTGTAAGACTCGAAAATCTTAAATTTTTCAAAAATGGTAAAATGGTCATTTCTGCAGAAAATCAAATTTTTCTAGATCTCGGATGACGAAACATATTTCCCGTTGGAATCGCCTCACGAAATCTAGGCTAATACGCCGACTCTCAATTCTTCGAGACAAATAAATTTCATCGCTTTCGAGGCACTGAGGCGTCGTGCCAAACGGTTTGAGAGACATGTGATATAGTCACCCATCATATTAACTTTCGGACACATGTTGCAAGAAAGAGAGAGATTATGAAATTCGACGGCCAGATAATAAAGCAACGTCAAAAATCTAAAGGCGGACATGATGGGAATTATCAAAATTGTAAATGATAATAGGACAAATCAAATAATGACTTCTCCAAAATTAAAAGAATAAAATGATGCAAGCAAGAAAAACGGAGGGATGCAGGGGCACACTGTGGATTTTTTAGAGAGAAAGACTCTCTCTCCAAGATTCCTAAGAACCTGACCATTTGGCTGACAAAGCAAGAAGAGTTGCTCTACGCGGCGGCGACTACGCGCAGGCACCGATTCGTGGGAGTTCGACAACTTCCAAGACAAGAGTGATCTTTCCTACTTGTGTTAACTTGTTTAAGAACCATGTAAATGGTTAGGAACGTTTCGAGGCTTGTTTTAGCCAGAACTCGTCTAAAAGCTTTCGAACCGAGCTTAAAATTCATATTTTGAGTGGTCGTGAACAGTAACCCGAGTGTTTTACTGTTCACGTGAATAGTGACATGAAATTATTTTTTTGTGTGAAAATGTGTTTGGTTGAGTGATTCAAAATGAATTGCTCGTGTTTGTTAATTAGCCCATGTGAGCTAATTTTGGTGTAATTGATGGTGAATTTGCATAACATGTTTTATGTAATTTAATTATGTTAATATATATGTATGTGAATATATTAGCATGAATGTGTTGGAATTGGCATCATGCATTCCATATGCACTGGGGTAACCTAGAAATTAGGTGTGAGTGCATACTTAAGATCAACACTGTGTTAGGTGTTTGATGGTGTGTCGTGAGTACACGGTTGTGGATCAACTTCACGTAGGGTGTTGATTGGTGGGCTTGATTAATAGGACAATGTCCAAATGAGTCGCACGGGTTAAGAAAATGGAAATGGCTCATTGCATTTCATATGCACTGGGACACCCTTGAACAATAGGAGTGAGTGCATGAGGTGGTTTCTTGAGAGAATTGTTCGGAGGGTTGACCCAGTGATAGTTATCGGGTGTGTCATTCTGACATTGGAGGGTTGTCCATATAATATCAATCGTCGGAGTCTGCCCAATTGATATACATCGGAGGGTTGTCCACAAAATAGATTATCGGAGTTGGTCCACTATTTATATCGAAGGGTTGTCCACGGTTAAAAACAAATACCTTTGTTTAGGCTTGATTTTCATTCATGGCCAAAATGCATGCTTGAAGGAGTTAGTGAGAACTCGAGGTAAATGTTGTAAATGAAAAATGAAAAGATTAAGAGAAATCTTGGGTTGTCATCGGAAAAATGACAGTAGCTCATACTTGGCAACTTGCATGTGTGAGGGAGTCGGTGAGGACTCGGGATATGGGATAGGGTGAGTCACATTCTCATCCATGACATGTAGACATTCAAGTAGGATCATGTATTTGCTTGAATGTGTTTGATTGCCATTACATGTGCACTTAGGTGGGGAGTAATCTATGTAGGAAATTATCTCTCTTGAGATACGCTCACTGCAATCGAGGATCACCATTTAGTGCAGGGGGAGCGTCGGAAGGTGGCTCTCATTAGAGGCCGTTTGAGAAGAAAGCCGACTTGTGGCTTTGATTTTGTATAACATGTATTAGAGTTTTATAATTTTAATATATGTTGAAGTAAGAGTAATGTAAAAACTCTTGAACCATGTAATATATTGGTTGGGATATATATTTTTGTGAGGCTATTGATCTGCGGGGGCCCAAGTGGCCATTATTTTTATTCGCATGTGGACCACATTATTGTGTCAAAATATTTGAAGCTGTTTGGGACAGGTTTGTATTTGGGTAGAACTCCCAGTACAAAGGAGACTTTGCAGATTTTCGTGGTGGTGTGGGGTTGCAGAGCATCCACCAGTATTTATGAGACGACGGGTTGTCAACGGACACCCGAGTTTTGAGGCATCACAAATCTGTGCACGGAACTATCCTTTCGGATATCATAGTATTATCCCGTTGGGTGCGGAAACCACCATTACAACTATCACATGGTGGGACTCTATGCGGGTGCCTCGATTCAGATAGTCTTGAAATAAATGAATGGTGGCCCACTGGGTCCCTGATACATATGCATCATGATCGTAAGCGAAATAATACCCGATAATCCAGTTTGGTGATGCATCTACCTCTATTTGTGTGTTGTAAATACCAGGAGCACGAGTGCAGATCCCCCTGCGAGATACGGCGATCGAGTCACTTGCCTGCCTCCTGGCCCCAGAGCGTCCTGACCTCTTGCCCGGTCTTTGTACTTCCACCTACGCTAACCACCTCTACTGCTTTGTTGCGGGACCGGCGGTGCTTGGGGTAGATGCTGCTGTACCTACCTCAGAGGTCTCTACGGCTACTAGTTGTGGACAGTCTCGGATAAAGTGACCTTCCTGCCCGCAATGGAAACATCCTATCATGTTCATCCTGCACTCTCCGAGATGCCTCCTCTGACATGTAAGGCACAATGGAAAAGATGATCCTGACGATCTACCACCTCCTGGGAGCTGGTAGGCGGCCAGGACGGATCCTGATTTAGATGCTACTCCTAGTCTAAAAGCCTCACACCAGGTCCGTTTCTTTCCTTTCTTTCTACTAAGGCGGCGGTGCTGTGACTAGTCTTGGGAAGCACCTCTGCTTCTTGTCTGGCCCAGGCGCGAGTTCGGCGAGATACGTCCTTTCTACCTTTAGTGCGGCCTGACCGGCTCTCAAAGTTGTTTTGAGATGCCCCGAGCTAGATGAACTTTAATTACGAGTTCAAGCGGGTGACCATGAATCAAACACACCCATGTTCCTCGTTTTCATGTATCATAGGCACCAATTTCCACGAGCTACGAGAAAACCTCTGCTCATATTACCGTCACTTTGTCGGGGATCATTTGCTCTAGCTTTAGAAGAATTCTTCTATTTTGCATCACGATAGCTAGCGGGTAAAATAAATGCGTAAATGCTGCGGGCCCGGTCCCAGTGACTCGTAGGAGTGTCTCCTCTTAATGGCCTCCCGCGATCAACAGCCTGGCTGCCATCGAGAACCACGAAGAGGACTTTCTTATTTTTCTTAATGGGGTTCATTAAGCTATGAACCCCAGTAGCCCGATGCTTCAAGGAGTTCTTTATCTTATTTTTCTGCATTTTATTTTCAGCACATAAACCACCATACACTCTGTTTTTATCCAGCACAAAAATGCTTGAAATTCACCATTTGAATCACTGGCAAATCATTTTGTGTGAAGAAAACCCATCCACGTGTTGAGCCAGAGCCGCCATCTGCGTGCTTATACTACGGCGGTGGGAGAGTAGGATTAAATTTTGTTGATTCCGGCACACCTATTGCGACACGAATCAAATGGCGCCGTTGCCGGGGATGGTGCCTAAGTGCAAGTGACGAGTTGTTGAACTTGTGATCCACATCACAAGTGTTGGTGAATTTTCAACCTTTTTGTCTTTACTGTTAATTACCCCTAACAGTTCACTGTTAGATTGATTCAAAGCTATCTTGTCGATAACACAATTTCTATTTTATTTCTAGTAACATTAGCTTTTTGGTAGCTTGTTTTGTTTGTTTCTACTATGTCTTATGCTCTTTTATAGGAGTTTATGTACAATTGGGATAGAACCTGGCCGAGCATATTAGAAAGGAAGCGGTGCCTACAAGAAGGGGCTGTGAAGTGAGAATACCACGATGGTCGAGATGGGGCCTCCACTTGAGGGAACGGCTCACAAAGCCACCAGGGGGCTCACGAGTTGTCCCCGATGTATATAGATCGATGAGGGATCATATACATCCTCGAAGGGTGAGTGCACCATCATGCATTGTGCCTCCTGCAGAAGACATGGTTATCAGACCCTACCTAGTGCCTCTGCTCCCAACCTTCCATGGAATGGAAAATGAAAATCCATATACTCACATTTGGGGTTTGAGGGGTCTATTCAGGGGAGGGTGTCACTGATATGGACCTAATGAGGTTAAAAAAGTCTTTCCACGCGCCGACTTTGAAGGACCAGGGAAAATATGGCTCGACTCGGTGAGGCCCCGAGGTCCGTCAGCGGGCATAATTGCAAGCTGAGTTTTTGAAGAAATTCTTTAGCACACACAAAACCAACAGCTTGAAGAGGCAAATTTACACCTTTGCAACCTAAGACAATGAGAAATTCTATTAGTGCTGGGAAAGGTACTTAGAGACCATCACTGCCTGTCCTCACCATGGCTTTGATACATGGATGCTGGTTAATCACTTCTATGATGGAATGTCCCCTGTTTTGAAGCAGTTGTTGGAGACTATGTGTGGAGGGGACTTCATGAGCAAACATTCTAAGGAAGCCATGGACTTCTTGAATTATGTGGCTGAGACATCCAAAGCATGGGATGAACCCAACCCTAGAGAGGCCGAGAGGATGAGACCTGCAGCCAATTCAAGAGGAGGCATGTACTAAATCACGAGGATTATGGAGATGAAGGTGTCAATCATTAGAAGCTGAAGAGGCTTTGAACAGAGGTGTTCAGAAGATCATCTCAGACAATCGTTAACCTTGCTTCATTTTCCTACCCACTCATCACCAAGGAGCAGTCACCCCAACTCGCTCCTTCGCTAGGTAATTCATGGTCAGAATTCCAAATGTCAGGCCAATACAAGCCGCCAATCAATGCCCAATACAACAGCACATATAACCCTAACTGGAGAAACCATCCTAACCTCTCTTGGAAGCCAAATCCTCCAGCATATTTTCCCTCCCGTCGCACAAAGAACAACAACAAGATGGTCCTCATCCCACAACCATAACCACCACCATCCCCATCTCCGCTGAGCGTTGTTCTTAAATCTCGAGCAAGGTGGTAGGAAATTTTGTAGAGGAACATAAAGCCATCAATGTGCAGCTGAATCAGAATCGACAATGGAAAGCTCTCATAAAAAAATGGGGATGGACTCCAAAATGATCTTAATCGTAAAATAGAACCCTGCAATACCCATCACAAGGCTCACACCAACCACATGTGTGGAGGAACATGGAAATTCCCTTCCAAGACACAAACAATCCTAGGGAGTGCATGAATCAGCTTTTCTATTGAACCCGCTCCTAGGACGGATGAAGTAAAGGCCGCATCACACCGGGAAGTGGCAAAGTGTGCTGATCACCAAAGGCTCAAACTCTCGCTGAGTGAGACCAAGGAAGAAAAGGAAGTGGAGCCAGAACATATAATTATAAAAGAAGATTCAATGAAGAAGAGCATGCCTCCTCCATTTCCTCAAGCATTAAAAGGTAAGAAAAAGGCCTCCAACCAGACTGAAATTTTAGGGGTGCTAATGCAAGTGAAGGTCAATATCCCACTGCTAGACATGATTAAACAGGTTCCAACTTATGCCAAATTTTTAAAGGACTTATGCACAGTGAAAAGAGGATTGAATGTTGATAAGAAGGCCTTCTTGACAGAGCAAGTAAGTGCCATCATTCAGCAAGACTCGTGAAAGCAAGGGATCCAGGATCCCTTACCATTTCCTGGGAACACTGAGGGAACCTGTGTGGATAAGGCACTATTTGATTTGGGGGCTAGTGTCAACCTGCTACCATACTCAGTGTACAAGTAGCTGGGTTTAGGGGAATTAAAGCCTACCACCATCACCTTATCTTTGGTCGATAGATCAGTGAAAATTCCCAAAGGCATAGTCGAAGATGTTTTGTTGAAGGTGGATATATTTTACTATCCTAGACTTCTCGCTGCCCTTGGATGGTAGAGCTTCATGGCAGGAGGTATTAATCATGTACCTATCATACTGGAGGCCATTGCCACATCAAATGCCATCATCAATTGCCGAATGGAGTCATGCAGCTCACACTGCAATATGACATCGGAGCTCAACATCTTCCACCTAAGCAAAGCAAAGCTAATAAATCAATGGAAGAGCAAGAGCTAGGATGGAAGCTCAGATGATTAGCCTGTGTGTGAAAAACATAGTGTTCACAAACTGCAGGAGGAATTGATGAAGAACAATGAAGAGTTTGATGGAGTAATCCAAAGGCCTCGGGCCACTCCTCCAGCACCACCGATTCCCCAAAGACCACCCGAAAGTGGAGTGTTTAAAACAAGGCGGGCAAAAGCTCAAATCAAGCAGGGGCCACTCACAAACAGTATTATGGAGGGACTTCTCCTCCTTGATCCGCCATGAACCTAAAGGGCTACCTGAGTAGGAGTGGTTTCTACAGTAACATAGAAGCCACTCCAATTTTTGTTAGAATTTTATTTGCTTTACTTTAAGTTTAATTTGTAGTTTTACATAATTTTCTTAATTTTAGATTTGTTTTCGTAATTTTTCATTTTCAATTGCACATTCTCATAATTTTTGCTATTTTGTTTTTCAGGTGCAGCAGACTTCCTCTAGCTTCACTGTAGCGCTTCTCAATTTCCCCACTTTTTGTTTTGATTTTCCTGTTTTATTTTATTTTATTTCGATTTTATTTAGTTTCTTTCTTGTATTCACTTTAAGTTAATATTTGTTTCTAGCTTATTTTTCATTTTTTTTTATTTTTTTTTAATTTTTCCAGTGTTATTTTTGCAGTTTTTGTCAAATTTTTGAAGGAGAGGATGCAAAATACAAGAACAAAAAGTTGGAAAATCAGCTTTTGGTATAAGAGTGCTTAGTGGGTTTGCCCCAAGTGCGAAATTTTTTAATCGAACTACGTACCCCATTTTATTTCGCCCATAACTTTCTCATCTAAACTCCGTTTTGGGTAATTTTGGTATCGTTGGAAAGCTTAGAGAGTGTAGAATCCAAATATATCTAGAAAGAACACTTTTTAAATTATTATAAAGGTGTAATTTTCAAAATTCTCCAACTGGTCACTTTTTTCCTCTCTTTTCTTCTTCCAACTAGTTCATTTGAAGCCCAAATGGAGTGAATAAGGTCTCGGTGGAAAAGTTGCAAAGTCTCCTATCCAACAATGGGTACATCTTATCAAAGAGGTATCACTTCCTTCTCTAACTTTCCAATCCGAGCCCCATCGGCGACAACGCGACATTCGCCGTGAGGAGTAGTTAGCGAAGGAAGTGGCTTTTACATTTATGCTTTTGTTATTATTTTGAGCAAGCCCATTTTGTGTTGTTCAGTGGCTTGTTGTTTGTCTTGTTTTGTGATGTTGTTAGTTGTTTTTGAAAAACTGAAAATATAGCCATTTATTTTTATATACATACTATACAACCCACACTTCGCCAAAATTGCCCCATTTTTTTTGTGTTTTCGTCTAGTCCTATAGTTATGAAAAATTTGAAACACTTTCCAATACTATTGATGTTAGATTAGTTCCATGCTTGATTAAGTGGATGATTAGTTGAAATCTCATTGTTTTCAACCCTTTCCTTCCACCTTTAGCTAACCACACACAGTGCACATTAGGTTTCATCAATAAGCTGAAAAACTGCCTAACCTCCTAAGCCTTGCAAAAGCCTAGCCTAGTTTCATTTACTACCTTCAATAGGTTAAGGACCCCCAGGAAAAGAAGGCCAATGTGTCTTCCAAAATAAAGAGAAGAGAAAAAGAAAAGCAAAATGAAAAAGAAAAGAAAAAGAAAAAGAAGAAAATTGCTACGCTTTGCCTTGAAACCCGAGCACGGTCCAAGGGGTATATGGAGAAAGTCTTTAAAGCCCGGTGCCCTAAACCAACTAGTTGGGAGTCACCGACTTAGTGCTCACTACATGGGCGGATGGGTGAGGTTTGTTTAGTTGTAGGCATCAGAGTCCTAAGTCATTTGAAGTCCTGGTGAAACCTCAAGAGTTTAAGGCTGAAAACCTTATAACTCGATGCCCTAAGCCTTAATTGGTCGGGAGTCATCAAGATGTCCTGCATATGATGTTCTTGCAGGCTCGATTCTCAAGATTGCACCCTTACAACACAAAAAAGAATTGTGAATAAGAGGGGTCCTTGGATCTATTTCGCTAGTTAGTGTCCTAGATTATGGCAAGAATTTGGTTGTGGGGAGTGCACTGATGCTTTATCGTTGGAAAACTAATCATATAAACACTTAGATTTTGGTGGAAGTTCCAGGTTGATTCTCTTGAGTTGGATACTCTTCTGAAGCTTGATTCCGTATGGCATTCATTCTCTCAAGATGGTTATTGGGCAGGGTTTTGGTGATTCATACTCAAGGTTAGGCATTACTCACCTACATAATTTTTGAAATACCATTTTTGAGAACATAATTTTGTTGTTATTTTGTTTGTTCCTTCTTTCTTTCTCTCATTGCTAAAGGACTAGCAATGTGTCGGTTGGGGGGAGGGATTAGTGTCCAAAAGTGCATTCTTGAGCCCCCATTTTATTGTAGGTTTTAAGCACTTTTTTGTGTACTAACTGAACTCGAATTAACTCGACGGTACATTAAGGTCCCTTGCCATTCTACTCGATCGTATTTTTGTGGCTAATTTTGTAGTTTTTGCAAGCTATTAATGCCAAATTTGTTGAATTGATCCAACCACGAAGAATTTGAGTCTAATTCAGCTTTGCAGATCATAAATCAGAAGGAAAGAAGGAGCAGAAGAAAAGTAGAAAAAGTTAGAAGATCGAGCATTTCAAGCAGAGGGAGAAATTTCGTAAAGACAAAGGTAAAATTTCCTTCCCGCGCCAATTGCTCATGCCGCTTGACATTTTGAGACTTTCATGTGTCCTTCCCTTTTTGATTTCTTCCTATTTTGTCCTTGTAATAGTTAACTACTTTTGTTCATTTTGGTAATTTGTATTGTTTTGGGGCAAGATTTGAAGCCCAGCAACATTGTAAAATGGCGGCGGAGCTTTCCCGTTGTTTCCTTCTTCCATTTTCATTTTCTTTGCATTTTCCTTACTTGCCAAACACTCCTTGAGGTAAGACAACTCGTTGGATGCAGAGGGCTAAACCCCCCTTCCATCCTTGAAGAGGAGGGCTACTGTGCAATGGTTTTGAGGTAAAATGTTGTTTATCTTGTTTTTAACGTAAGCAGTTATTGGCATTTATGTTCTTATCTCTCGTTTTAGGTTTAAATCTCTTAAATGTACCTTGATTAACCTGTATTTGGCAAGCTTTTAGGGTTCAATGGATGCTTATTGCTAGATCCATTGAGATTCATTAGTTGCCTTCTATTAGTTGCTGTAGGGTAGATTTTAGGGGATAGATTTTCACTGCCCGGGAGCATTTAAGGCTAATAAATGCTATATTTCAAAAGGAAAGTTATTAGGGTTCAGTTTTGATCGTTAAATGAAGACCCAGTTCGGGAAATGACTATAGGTCATCCTCCCCAACTCGAGGAAAAGGACCTGAGAACCTCTCATTTACATTAGGACCTCAACCCCAATAGCCCGATGCTTCAAGGAGTTCTTTTTCATATTTTTTTTAGTTCAGTTTATTTCTTTCGCTCACAAAATGATTTCAACCCACCCAAGCTTTTACAAAACCTTAAAATCCAAACCAAATTCACCAATTTGAACTTAATTGCAAATCATTTGTACGAAGAAAACACATCCCTGTGTCAGACCCTAGAACCACTATACTGCAGTACCTATGCTACGACAGTAGGAGGAATTAGGTTTATAAATTTTGTTGATTCCGGCACACCTATTGCGACACTAATCAGTGGCACTTGGCATAATGAGGGCCAAGTGTCATGGTTAGAGACATGCATGAGGGGGGAAGAGATGGTGACACTTGGCTATCATGATAAGGGACATGTGGGTGACACATGGCATGATGAGAGTCATGTGTTAAGCCATAAAAAGAGAGATAAGTGAGAGTGGGGGGAGATAATCGGTGGAGGAAAAATAAAAGGGGAAGAAATAAAGAGAGAAAGAAGGAGAGAAATGGAGGAAGGAAAAAGAGAAAGAGAAAGAAAGAGAGAAAGAGGAAGTCATGCAGCTTCTCTTCCCTAGATCTTCGGGGACATGCTCCGACGGGGTCGGAACTCTTTGTCGGACTGAAGAGGCAGTATTCTTCCCTACTTCGTTATTTCCCCACTTGGCATCGTTTTGGTCGTGAGTTTTCGTGGGGGTACCCCTTTCCCGCCCGATCCATTTTGGCAGACCGGTACCGAGTCCGTGGATGCCCGTTATCACTCAATCACTCAAAATCAGCTATCTTTAAGCGATTTCAAATGGGGCAAGCTCCAGCAAACATTTACATTTAACAAAATACATTTATAATGAAGGCATTCAAGCCTTTTTCAAAATGATTTACAAAATAGATGTTCAGAGTTCAAATTGTTTTTACAAAATATCAATATCCAAAAGAAAACATGGAATGAATGCACATGTCGGAGCATAATTCAAATTTCCTCTTTATGACCTCCGACGCTCCTCAATCTTCCGCTCGATCACTCATCTATCACTTACCTACGTATCGGTAGTCAACACACTGCTATTTTCATGCTAGTGGTTCTATACAAATCCATTCTTCGCTCGCCTTAAATCAAATCATGCAATTCGCAAGACTTCAAAACTTTCAAACCTTTATGTATGATCAATGTAAATACAATACATATACTTGTTTTATATACAATCAGTTATAGTTCATTGATCATCCTAAAAATACACTTTCATATTCAATATTTCACAATCTCAAATAAATTCAATTATGCTCACAAATTCAATTCAGTTTTGCAAATCAATTCAGTTATGCCAATCAATTCAGTTATGCCCTTAACGAATTTAACCTATGTCTCGATATAGCTGTGATATATCGAGTCACCCGCACTGCTCACTGGGTCAGCCTAGTATAAAAATCCTGGGGCTTTATAACACAGCACAGCCTCCCGTCGGGTCAGCCGACTAGTTATTTTAAAAATCAATTAGTGAACACTACCGATACTCTGCCCGCGTCGGGCCGGACACCTGAGCGACACACACTCTGCCAATCGCTCGCATCGCTGCTATTTGACCCCCTATTGGTATACCAATCTATCCCCAACAAGAACTAAACTAACATTCTATTATACATGTCAAATCTTTCATAGCAAAGTATAGTACCATATGTACATTTGTATAAATAGTTCACTTTCAATAGTCATGAAATTTTCATATGCAAACATTTTACAATCAATTCCTTCAAATCATTTAAAACAATTCAATATGCTTTTAGAACAAGCCATTCAAATGTTGAAATGAGAATAGGAAATATAGAACAAACATGCAAAAACTTGAAACGAGGAATAAAAGTCGGTAGAACAAACCCAAAAAGCTTTATCTTTGATTCCAACTCCGAATCTCAATCTCGGTTGGCTTTTTCCTCATAAATCATTTATTCCAAAACCATTAAAAACGATAGCCGTGCGTGCTAGTGGTTTTGGTTAGGATTGATTTTTGGAGTTTAATTTGAGTTTCAAATTCAACAATATATATATATAGATGGATTCTTGACTCAATGGGCTTTCCATAGAGTCGAGAACACCAACGGAGTTGGACGAAGGTTATGACTTAGCCAGAAGTTGGAGGTCACACGTAGTCACACCCGGTAGTGGCTGACGGCCGGGTGTCCTGACCTGTCAGAGCTTAGCTGACGCAATACGAGCTCACCTATTGTCCTCTCTGGGCATATGAATGGCTTCTTGACTCAATGGGCTTTCCATAGGTCGAGAACACCCAGCAGGTCGGGGCGAAGGGTTATGACCTTAGAGTTTGAGGTCACACGTGGTCAACCACAGTAGTGACTTGACTTAATTTGGCGACCTAGCTTTGATCGAGGTGCCTTTGGGCCCAGTGCTTGGCTAAGGTGTGTCGGTTTGCAGCGTCCGGAAAATGGCCATGGCAGGCCTCTGAGGAGGTTGAGTGAAATTCAAAGCTGACATCAAGTTCATTTATGTGACTCTGATTTACCAAAGGGACTCACTACCATTCGCCTATTCCTGCAAAAACCAGTTCTAATGTCTGGTTAATGCGTACTATCACAATATGGCAACTTCACATGGTTAATACCACGAACATTTCCCGCCAGGGTAAAATGACCACCACACCCAACCCTTAGGATGAAAATAGCGAAGTAGGAGAAGACCTACCTCTTGGAGTTTGTCGAAACTCCCCGATTCCGGTCTCTACTTGCAGCTCTTGTCACGAGGAAGGACTTTCCCTCTTGCTTCGCCGGAAACCTATGGTCCGATCGTCGGAAAATCTAGAGAGAAGGTAGAGCCTCTCTCTCTAACTCTCTCTCAAATATGGTTTGCCTTACTCTCTCTCCTCTTTTTCCCTTTTCCTTTTCTTATTGATCACTCTTAATCGTATTTTAAAAAGGAAGGAAACTTCCTCTCTTTCTACATGCCACATGACCTTTCCTTGATTTTTCTTTTTTTCTTTATTTCTTTTTATATTTAGGTCCCCACAATTTCTCTTATTATTCCTCATTTAAGTCTCTATTATTTTCCCCTTGCTCATTTATTTTCCTAATTTCATGAACCTTATAAATTTATTTACAATTGACATAGGTCCCATTTTACAATTTCCATATATATTTTTTTTCACTTGGGTTTATTTTAAGTTAATTTCTCATTTAGCATATAATCATTTAATCACTATTCATATAACAATTCCCGAAAAATACCCAAGTTGGCTCAATTACAAGATATATAATCATTTTATTATAAAAATTCTAAGACATTTTGGGACGTTACATTTACCTTACTAAGAAATTTTGTTGCGGTATTTTTATAGAGTGCCTTGTTTTGACCCTACACTTTGCCTTTAGTTTGGGATTGATTTTTGGTTGAGAAACAGAGAGAATTTTGACTTGCATTCTTCATAGAAGTTGTAGCAGGATCTGTAAAGTTGATGTTAGGCTTTTGAATCACCTAAATTGGATATCTACAGCTCAAGTTATGGTCCATTTCCTGGGACCGCCATAGCTTAGGCCGTTTATTTGTTTGTGTCCAGATCTTGGGATTGGCTTTCGATTGGGAAACAGAGGGAATTTGGACTCGTGTTCTTCATAGAAGTTGTAGTTGAATCTTTAAACTTGATGTTAAGATTTTGAATCACCAAAATCGAACCTTTACAGCTCAAGTTATGGTCCATTTCTTAGGAATGCCACAGGTTAGGCTGTTTATCTGTGGCTTTGATATGGCTTTGTTTCTAGCCTGTGTATGGCTGGTTTTGTGGCCTAACTGTAGTGCAATTGTTCCCAATGATCTTTGGGTGAATCTGAGACTATTTTATGTCTTGTTGGTGGCATAATTGTGTAGCCGGTTATGGCTTGTGGCATGGCCTAGTTCCAGCCTATTTATGGCTTGCCTTGAGGCCATTGTGTAGACTGTTTTGTGGGTATATCCATACCAGTCTTGTGGATCAAGGTTGTCATTGCTTGAGTTTGAATGCCATGCTTGAGGGTAATTGAATGTTGATATATGAGTGTTAATATATATTGACATTAAGATGGGTTTTATTTGGAAATTATATGCTTTTGATATAATTGTCCATAATACATGGTGAATTGTATGGTTTGAATTGTCCATGTAGCATTCATGATATATGGCATGATATAACATGCAATGGTGCATTACATTGCATATGCATGGGGACATCGCATTGAATGGGTGTGAGTGCATGATTATGATTAATCACCATACTTGGTGATTGATGGGTGGGCTCGTCTGGATTGGACGATGTCGATAAGTCATACGGTTCTGCTGTAGCGTGTGGTGGGTAATAATAAGAAGGGTTAGACATCCCCTCGGGTGAAAGTCCCGAACTGGTTCATACACTCCAATAGTGAAAGTCCAAAAAGTGTAAGAAGGCGTGCCAAAACCTGCGGTGAGACCCCGGAAATCCACTGCCCACGAAACACATGGTTTTAATTATAAAAAATAAGATCATTTGAAATGATGACATCCATAAAAGTTTTAGTTTATAAACAAACTACTTTTATTTCAAAGTGTTCATTGGATGCGATGCATAAATGACGGTTTATCACACATTAGCATTCGCATTGTGTGGTGGGAGTTGGTAAAGACTCGGGGCATGGTACACGATTGAGTCTCATCTCATTTCATGGCATGGGATTTAGGATTCCATAGTAGAATTGCATGTTTACTTGGAGTGAATGTGAGTTTATTGGAATATGACCATGCATATGCACTTATGTGAGGAGTAGGCTCTGTAGGATGTTTTTCTACCGGGCGTGGCTCACCCTATAAGGGAAAATATTTCAGGTGCGGAACAGAAACCAATGAACGATGCTCATTCGAGGCCGCAATTGTGAAGAAAGTCGACATGTGGCTTTTAATAACCTTTTTGTAAAATGTTTTGGAACAATCTAGTTCTAAATTGTAATTTTATTATGCGCGAGAATTGTAATTAAACCCTTATAGGTCATTTTAGATTATGACCTTGCATGTTTCAAATGAATATGGGTAAATGGAACCGGAGTGGCCATCTAGTTGTTAACTCTACGGGTTCCAGTAGGTGGGATGTGGTAGTGTGGTATCGGGTTACCCGATATCCACGAGTTTCCGTAGGTTGACGGTTGGTCAATGGACCCTTGGGTTTTGGGGCGTTAGAGCTTTGATGTCACTTTTTTATCTCAATAATTTAGTTTATCTAGAAATTAAGACATTAACTACAAAAAATTATGATATTTTGCAACAAAAATTTTTGTGAAAAAAATTAAAATTTTCATGACAAATATGTTTTAGCCACAAAAAAGTTCCATCTTAACATTGCCCCATTACTAAAAGTTTTTTTTGGAAGAAAGGAAACTAGGAACGATAAATATTAGACATGCTCCATAAGGGGAAAGGTGCAAAAATGCCCTTACTGTTTGACCGTATGTTTGATTTGGCCCATAAACTTTTTTTTGGTCTAGCCATGCCTCTGAAGTTTCTACCGTGACACACTTATGTCCCTGTCGTTAACGGATTAAACGGACATACAAGACAAGTGGGGCGTTAACAGTGCTTACGTGGCACACCCACGTGATGTTTTAGCTTACGTGGCCCGCACGGCTGTGATTCATTAAACATTGAAACTATCTGTGCCAAAGTATCCCCATCTCTACCTTAAACCCACTGGAGTACCCTCATTCTCCTAAATAATCAATTTGCAAGCTGTTTGAGCCCTAATATGTGAACCCTAATTTGCGAATACGAAATTTGGGGAAAAAAACCTTAAAAAATTTCCCCATCTAAGTTTGTTTCCCTAGTTTTCCTAGCCTAAGCTCTTTTACCCCCTCAAATTCTCCCCTTTAGTTCTTCTCCCCCTCAGTTCTGCATTGTTACCAGTTTGGTTCCCTCATTGTTGTTTGTTTTGCAATCATTTGATTAGCCCTATATCATCATAATCGAAACCCTATTTCGTCTCAGCCCCTTTGGTTTTGTTTCATCTCTCCATAATTTCCTCCCTCATTTGTTTCAAAACCCTAAATTATCATCCATGGAACATAGTTATGCATCATCCTCATGCCTCACAAGGAGGCCTTGCCATGATGCAGATTACGAAGAACAGAGATTGTTCTAATATTGTGGGTTAAAAGCTAATATGTGGACGTGTTGGAAGGAGACAAACCTTGGTAGGAGGTTCTTCTTCTGTTTGCAATATCCAGTTAAGTATTGATTTTTGTTTTTTCTGGTTTTATTAGTGTTCAAGTAGTGATCAAGGGAGATCTAACTCTATAGAGCTTTCTCCAAAACGATGCAATGTTGAAATAAATTGTATTGTACTATATTAGAATTGCACCATATTTACTAAAAAACAAATCGGTTTTCATATTTATTTTTCCAAATTATCAATGTAATGGAATTATTATATTATTAGGTGATCATTGTTATAGGGAAGGATCACGATTTCTTCTTATGGCTAGATCCAAAGATGTGTGAGAGGGCAAAACTTGTGATCAACAATCTGCATAGATAGAAGAAACAATTGCAAAATGAGATTAATGCTATTCGTCATCCTGAAGGAAGGGATGAGTTATGAAAGTTCACTATGACTTAGCAACCTAACCAAGAGGGGGGATGAATTAGTTTTCTCAAAAAATTTTCAATCAATAACAATAAATAAAAAAAATAGGGATAGAGAAAACAAAACCCGAATTTATAGTGGTTCGACTTTGACGGCTCAGCCCCCAGGCAGGCAGGCGGCCGGAGGCAGGCTGGATCAGGGACCAGTCCCCTCTTCGAATCCAATTCCTTTTTCTTTTGTCAATAAAACACATTTCCAATGCTCATTTTGTAAAGGATATTTATCTTTATGAAAATATATTTGTATATACTAATTCAACTTAAAGGGGCCCATCATTTTGTTTTCAATACACATTTTCCATTAAATATGGAATTACATGCCCATTTGGTCCATTTACCACCTTTATATATTACGACATTATAAGTCGTTTTCAATATCAAAATATTTACAAAACAAAAATCGAGTTTGTACAAAAGTGTAAATATATTTCATGAATGTAAGAGATTCGAACTTTACTTGACTCTGTGAGGCCTTGACGTGACTTTGAATCGTTGCGGTCTTTTCTTTACCATTTTTGTTCACTTTCGATACCTCTGTGATGATAAAACAACGCGCTAAGCATTTTCATATAGTGGTTTTATCTGATTATCTCTTCATTTAGGTTTAAGTAAATCCATGCATTTTCATCGATGCCTTTGTCTAATTTTTCAATGACGATGCGATGCAAATACATATATGTATATTTTCATTTCGTATACATTCAAATTACAATTCATTGGTTATTTGATCATGCGATTTCATTATCACGATAAATCATTCGAAACACAAATTATGCATTTCCCGCGATTTTCTTTTCATTTTCCGCCAAAAGCGAATTTGCTTTTATCTTTTCGTGCAGATAGCGAATCATTTGCTTGCGATCCGTGAATACGAGCCCGGTATAAAAAAGGTTTTATAACCGTGCGGACCGGGCTGCTGGTAGTTATTAAAGTATTTCATGAGCATCACCGTCTTGTTCCGTTGGGCTACGGATCGGAGTGACACATCATTAAGTTCGGCGCAGTACTGCTCATTTGACCCTTATTAGTATATCAATCTATCCCTAACTCGAATTTAATGGTTAACATTCTATTAAGGGCGCGCTCAAATCATTCATAGCAATTTACAATAGTGTATATACATTTATATCCAAATACTTGGTTTCCAATACTCATGCAATTTTTCATGTGCAAGATTCATTTCTGTCGGTTGTATCAAATCAATTTAAAACAAATCAATATGCAATTTATCCCAATTTATTTCCAATAAATCCACTTATTTCATAATCCTTCAAACATTTAGAAATAGAAAGAGAAGTGGAGAACAAACCAATTCATTTATGTCTCAAACGGAGCACACATGTATATTAATATAAAACCTTTTAGATTTATTTTGTCAAACAAAACACAAAACTGAAACTAGGAAGGAAGTGTGAAGAACAAACCCAAAAAGGTTGTCGCTCTTCGATTCCTATTCTTGGAATCCCGTTTTTGGGTCAAGCTTCCTCGTCACCAATCCCTAATCCATCACAAATATGTCACTATCAAAGAACAACCTAAGAAAAAAAATCAATTGTGCATTCTAGGATTTTTGGTTAGGGGTTAAATCTCTGCAAATACACCTTCACTTGAAAAATTTTTCTAGGGACATTACCCATATTTTGCTCATGCTTCCTTGAGAAAATGATAGCTCTCTGAGGTCTATTTTCAGTAGGAATTAGAATCATCTCATTTGGATCACCCAAACTCAAGTTCACGGCATTTTAATGTCAAAGCGTGGTCGGTAACCTAGCTTCGCTCCCGAGTTACCTACTGTATTCTCGATTTTAGGGGTCTTAACTCCATAAATTTTTAATGGTTCCTTCTAATAATTTGAATATATGGTTATAAGGTTTTTTCTCCAATTGGAATCATCTAATTTCGACCAACAAAACTCAAGTTATTGCATTTTACATCCAGACTACTCTAATTTGCAAAGCAGAATCAGATTGTTCTGCACATAGCTCCACTTTGTGATTACGGGCACTTTGGGGTTACAAATTGCATACACTTCCTTCGAATTAAATTGTTCCACTAGAAGTCTAGTTTGCAGGAATTTTGAATGTCAATTTTGATGAGTGAAATTCAACGTGCCACCAAACACCACAACTACACCACGAGCATACTTGTCAACTACCCAACTTCGCACCCAAGCATATTCGGGAGCCTTAGAGCTACAATTTGCTCCTTGTCCCTTCTATACATTTGTTGATATAGCTCTTATGGTTCTTTATCAATTAGAATCACTCAATTTGGATGATTATAACTTAACTTATAGCCAAAACATAAACATGGGTTTTGAAAATTTTTTGACAGCAACTCCTTTGAAACTTAATTATTTATTTACTCTAAAAATTCCTCAGAAACCAATCCTAACCCAAAAGCACTTTGAAACTTAACTTAAAACAACTCCAAAATTGATCTACAACCAATTAAAATCACCTTTACATAAGGTTAGGGTTTTTCCCTAAATCCAAAATCATCAAAGAGGGAGTTAGGGTTAGTTTTCTTATCTTAGCTCTCTTCAAATCTTCTCTTCCATCTTGCTTGAACAAAGATAGACCAAGAATGAAGAGAATTCTCCCAAGCCCTAGCTCCTTCTCCCCTTGCTCCTCTAAATAACGTGAATGCCCAAATGGGCATTCCATAGACTACTTTGGTCTTTATTCTCATGTCATGCGTAATGCCATGTTGGCTAACACGATGAGTGGTTTTTCTCGTTTTCATTTAAAGCCTCATTTCACTTTCATTTCTACTTCATTTCATTTCATTTATACTTTGACACTTACATTACTCATTTATGACCTTAGGTCCCCATTTGACATTTTTACCAAATTTATTTGGCTCTTGTAAAATTTTCAGGTTTTTATCATTTTTTGTTTTTAGCCATTTAAACGCTGAAAAAAATATAATATAATTTATTTTACACCTTGAACATGTTATAAAACTGTTAGGGTATTTTCAGGGCTTTACATCGGCACACCTTTGCCTACGTCCACTTCTCCTCAACCTTCAACTGGTAGTGGCAAGCTCAAACCCGAGCTTATTTCTTTACACTTAGATTATGGCTCCAATGGGCTCTTCACAAATCCTTCAAGTTATATACATTTGAAACTTTCTCACTTAAGTATAAAGAGACACTCTCTCAAGCTCTCGATATAGATCAAATACAACTCAAGCTTGATGAATACAAAAGTGCACTCTAGAGTATGCAAGTTAGATGAATGCGATAATCTCATTAGAGGGTGATTGTGATAGAAATATGATTGAGAGAATAAATGCATTGAGTCTCATCAAGTGTCTAACATCTTAAGTGATCCTCCATACTCTATTTATAGAGTGGGAACTCGGTAGCATTTAAGCTGTCAACCGGTTGACCAACCGGTCGACCGTTTTCTGTATAATAGCCGTTTATAGCTGTTGAAACCCGACCTTTGGAGGAATCGATCGATCGTTTCAACCAACCGGTCGACCGTTGAGACTAGTTTACCCAACCGATCGATCGTTTCAACTCTTGGTTTTGGATGAGCTATTGCATCCAAAACGGCCAACCTTTTCAATCAATCGACCCTAAACCGGTTGACCGTTTCACTTGGCATACACCAACTAGTTTACCTTTTTAAATGTTCAATTTGATGTGTTTTTTATTTCTAACAATTCTAAACCTTAGATAAACATTGAAGTTCATTTTAGGATTATAAAGTCTAAGGTTTTATGCTTAAACTCAAGTTTTCAAAAGATATGCAATTTTGGTTTGAAAATCGAGTTTGTGAGTGAATGCATGTAAATGTTGATAAACCTTTAAGTGCATCATTGAAATCATCTTACACATAGATTCCTAAGTTCTGAGTCTTCATGGTATGCTTGAACTTGGAATCTCGGTTTTCTTCTTGAGCTTGAATTCTTGATTCAAATCTTGGATAAATGATGTAGTCTTTAAGTTCATTATAACTTGCAATCTGCCACTTATCTCAAGTAAACCATTAGTAACTTAATACCTTGATTTGTTATCATAAAGCCTCGGTCGAGTGCTTGGGCAGCGATCTCCCGTTTTGATGATGACAAACCTAGGTTATTTAGGAGGAGTAATACTCCCCCTCGACCAAATATTCCATCAATCAATCAAAGAATATAACAACATGCATTATGAATTGTGATAAAAAATAACATCATTTAAGGCTCACAATGAAATCAAGCATATGTATATATCTGTATAATCAAGGCCTACAAGATTTGACCATACAATAGATTTGTAATTGAGTACATGTATGTCAATTTCTAAGCATACTATGCTTCTCTTTCGGTTCGACTCGATTAGTGGGCTCAGTAGGATTTAGTAATTCATTTATCGAACATATTTCATTTTAGACAATTAAAAGCCCCACTTTTTTCTCTTTTTTCAAAAATTGCGGAAGCGTTTTCAATCGTTTTGGTAGGCCCATACAATTTTATATTTAACTTAAAATATATTTACAACTGAAGGCATTCCATGCCCATTCAAAATAATATAAAATCGTTTGAGTTTAACTCTTTTGATGCAAAATATCCAATTGTTCAAAAGTAGGATGGATGCATATGGCGAAGTATACTTTTACCTCTAACTTTCTTGATGACTTTGCGCTTCTCGATCTTGTCATACGTTCTGTTCACTTTCGATCTGGCATAGATAAGCTACGCGCTAGCATTTTCGACTGCTTAGTGGTTACATAAGATTCTCTTTATTTCAATTTAAATCAAATCATGCAATTTTATAAGACACTTTGCTTTTCGTACTTTCTTAAATGACCAATACCCAGTACAATACATCACATAAAGATATATTTCAATTTAATCAATTCTGGTCATTGGTCATCTCACGGGGAGGAGATCGGAGTGGTGTGACCAGGTGGTTAAATGCGGTCGAGAAGGTGTTAGAGTGTGGAGATTACCTCGGCGAGCCAAGATCGGGTTAGGCTGCGTTCGGCTAGAGGGTGATGTCACGCCCGATTCCGTCGACCGATTGGCGGATCGAGCCGGTTCGGGAGGCGAAACCATATCTTAGGACTCTTTACTTTTTTTTTTTTTTTTTTTTTTGAGGAGAAATTTGAACTTATACAAAGCACTTATACATATATGTGTTTAATACAAACATCGAGGAGATCGCGGAGAAAGCGATCTTGGAAATTTTATCTACGAATGGCACATGCTATTTGGTGTGGAATGTCGCATCACTCTTTATCGCCTCTTGATTGCCTACACGGATTGAACACAGTGCTAAACTACGCTTAGTGGAACATATAAGCGATGCTGACCAATAACAATAATCGTCGTCACTATCTTTTACATTGCACCGTATCGTATAACGAAACTGTTCGTATGTGACTTCTAATTCATCTCATATTACACATGTAGGTTTTTATCCTTTTCAGGTTCCATATCATTATCACGGTTGTATCACATCCATGTGTCATGTCTTTTACAAGTTTCAATTTATATCTTCTACATGTATGGCATGTCAGATCATATTCAAAACAAACTTATACATATACAATGGCAAATCGGAATAGATCAAGTTGTATCAAATACATACAGGGTCAATTCAGACTAATACCGATACATATTAGACTCATATCATTATCACGGCGAAGCCATTAATCAAATCCCTTTAGCAATTACATTTCATGATCCGGGGACGCCCAGTTAATTCTTTTAGTTATCGTTTTATTAAATTTTGGTTTCAAAGTGTGTCCACGACCGGAATCCCCCAGAGCCTTCGACCGGTTGGCGGATCAAAGCGAGCTCGGTTTACTCAGAGCATTTCAATCAAAACATTTTGTTTGGTTTATTAATTTTATTTTCAAAGAATTAGCCGTGACGAGATCCACGAGCTCGACCGGTTGACGGATCAAGCGGGAGCCGGTTTACTCAGAGCATTTTCAATTATCTTCTCAAAACATTTTGTTTATGTTATTCCACTGTAGACTTTTTAATTACGCGTAAGCACTTCATTTTGGGCAAACCCATAAACATTTACATTTAACCAATGCATTTACAAAATAATGCCTTTATACAATGTATGTGTAATGTAAAAGATACTTAAACAAATACAATTTTAATATAGTTTTTTCACTTTTCGGTTTGTGATTTCACATATAGAAACATGAAGTCAGCGTTCGCGACCAGTTGATTGGTGAATCATGTCCTGTTTGTCGTGATAATAATGTGGTTTAGCGTTTAATATCGCAATCTCGGCGTATAAATTTATAGAAGTCGGCGTTACGCGGTCGATTGGTGAATCGCATCTGTTGCCATTCGGTAGCAATGTGGTTTCACATTATTATTACCATTTCACATATGACTATAAAAATCGACATTCCACGGCGGTCGGTTGGTGAATCTGTCATGTTTGTCATTGATAGCTTAATGTGATTTCGCATTGTCAAATCTGCGTATAGGTATAGAAGTTAGCATTCCGCGATAGATTCGGTTAGTGAATCGCATCGCATTTAATTATTGATATGATATGGTTTCATTCAATATTACCATTTCACATATGGCTATAGAATTACGGCGTTAAGCGGCGGATTCGATTGGTGAATCGCATCTGTTTGTCATTGTTAACAATGTGATCTCGCGTTCGTAATTACGATTACCTTCATGACGAATTCATTTGGTGAATCCCGTCATGTTGGTCATTCAATAAAAATGTGATTTCACATTCAACAGTACGATTACCTTCTTAGTAATTCGAGTTGGTAAATCCCGTCGTGGTCATTCAATAAAAATGTGATTTCACATTCAATATTTCACGATTTCCTTCATGGCCAATTGAGTTAGTGAATCCGTCATGTCGTGCGTCTCAATGATACATTTCAAATCAATTTACTTTTATGCGTAATTTCACTTATAGTTCAAATACCCTTTCGCACATGCATATGTGTGTGGCATTCGAATAACAATAATTCAATTCGATATATGCATATACATATGTATATTCGCAAATAAAACTCGTAATGAATCATAAGCACATTCTATCTTCATAGCCATTTATGTGTATGAAACATTCCGAATAAATAATTCAAATCGATATATATATATATATATATATATATATATATATATATATATATATTTTACAAATAGAACTCATAGTGATTATAATCACATTACGTCTTCTATCATTTTATAGATCTACTGATCTTTATCTATTCATAGCCTTCTTAATTGGCTATCAATTGTTCATTCACGTATTTCCTATCATTTGTTATCTCTTTCTGGTTATATGTGATAATAATAATTATATATAACTTAACCACATTATGTGTTCATGACATATTGCCTTTCATGTTCATATTCATGTTTCAGTTCGTTTTTTCATTTTCCATATCATTTTCATGTTTCATGAACACATCTATACATGTTGCATTTCTTGTTCATATCCACATCCTTTCTTACCATGTATTCTAATTAACCTTAACCAAGCGATTAGTACACTTGGTACAACAATTCAATTTTTAGACAAGAAGTGGGCACAGTACCATTAAATAGAATATGGTTAGATTCACATCTTCCGATGAGCTTTAATGAAGTCGAGAATACCCATATTAAGGTCTAATGAAGGAGTTATGCAAGTTGCAAACCGTGATAAAATGATGACTTCACCGGCGCTGCGGCAGCAGCAGCGGCCACGCTTCTTTGTCATTTTCGGGGATCTTAACTTCACATTTTGACAGGTCTTTTGTACTAATTTTAAATTTGAGTCTTCAGGGTTCAGCTACTCCAACTGGAATCACCCCAGTCGGAGCATCGAAACTGAGTTATGTCCTAAGCAACTCGGACTCACTACATGTTAGCCCAGGCTAAAAATTTGGCTTGAACTTAGCCCCACTTTGAGTGAATTTTTGGGCCACATAAAATCAGAATTTGAAGGTACCTATTTCAGGATGTTTGGTTTTCCTTGCAGTTTATTTTAAGTATCAACTTGAATCACTCAAATCGGATCAGAAATGAGCAAGTTATGACCAAAATACGAACACTGGTCAAAATAGAAAAGCAGAACACTGCATAAGTGCGGCTTTGATCGGTACCGTCTGACCCCTCGAAATTTGCCCAGAATGTGGGTTTTTCTTCCCTTTTTCCATATATTGCTAAAACCACTCCAAATTCATCTTGTAATCTATTTTACCTTTCAATCGTCTTTTCATTCACATATCTTTCTTGAAACTTTTCATGAATTCTCCTAAAACCATTACAATATGGGGTCATATATATACAACCCAAACACAAGGATTAGTTGAGGTTTGTTCTAAACCCTAACTCAGTGCCCCTTAATTTAACCATGGTCCAACCTCGAAGAGGATTCCATGCTCATCTTGTTATATGGGGTTTTACTTGGTACAAGTTGAATCACAGGTTATGATGAAATTCACAACAAAACCTAGAGAGATCAAAAGGGATTTGTGATGGTTCCATCTGAGAGTCATTTTAGGGGTTAAGTTTACTCCTGACCCACAACCTGAGCATGTATCCATACAAATATATACAAGTTCCATACCTTTTGCTCTTCCTTTCTCGCCTGTATAACCTTCTCTTGCTCTTCATAACGCCTTGCCACTTCTCACTCTCTCTTTACGTTTTTGGTCTCTCAAAAATGAGAGACCAATTGCTCTTATCCCATTTTTTTGTTAAGGCCAAGTTTGGCCTTTGCATTTTTAAACTCTTTCTCATTTTTGCATTTAGGTCCTTCCATTCTTTCTAATTTCTATTCCATATTTTCTCAAATTTCATATTTGCATATAACTTATTGTTTTATGTCTTTTATGTCCTCAAGTGGTAAAAGACCACTTTACCCTTGTCTTTCCCATTTATGACCACTAGGTCCTCAAGTGGTAAATTACATATTTACCACCATTGCTCTCTTAATGTTTCGATTACATCGTTTATTTTCCGAAAAATTCCATTTAGCAATATACCTAAATAAGTCCAGCGCTAGGAAATATTTGAGTGTTACGGTGAGGCCAGTATGGTGGAAATGGGCAAGGACCTCTAAGAACTGAGGCTATGACATGGGCGAGTTTGGGGGCTACGTTCGTAGGTAAGAAATCTTTCCAGAATCTTCTGAGACATGCGAAGGCTCAGGAGTTCCTAGAGCTGAAGCAGGGGACGATGACTATGATGGATTATGTGGCGTAGATTCACGAGGAACAGCTCGTTTTCGTGATGATTGCGTGGCCCGCGGACATGGCGAGGTTAGGAGATTACGAGAGTGGGCGAAGTTGTCCATTCGGGGCATGATCGTAGGACTTCGCCTACGGGACAGCGACTCCATGGTTGGGACCGGCCTTGACCGCCGGCGAGTCGAGGATGCTGGAACACTCGGGATCAGTGTTGGTAGCAGAGAGGATCGGTAGCTGTTTGGTTCGGGGAAGGCGAGAGAGACCCACGCTCACACGGTTTCGGGACCGGGGCCAGGGATTGGGCCTGGTCGACGGGCGGATGTGTTGCCTGCTTGAACCCAGCACGGGCATGTGGGGCAGGTTGCCACGACGGGATCTAGGGTTTTGGGACGGTAGCGGTCGATTAGTATAGAGCAGTATACCTTTCATTCCTCAGAAAGCCCCCAGTGCAGTCGGAGCGGTTCCCGGTTCGGGCGCGAGCACCTTAAGGTCAGCGCAGTGGGCGGAAGGGACGGAAGTGTGGGTCGAGGTGAGTACGGGACTCCTGGTAGGGACTTCCTGGTCGAGCGAGTGGTATATGTGCCCTGTCGTCGACTTGGGCATATGGGCGAGATTGTCCTGGGAGGCGGAAGTCTCCTTGTTTTCTGGTGAGCATACCGGGAGCTGACCCAGGATGGGTAGAGGTCGTTCTCTTCTTTACCTTGTTAAATGAGTGGCGTTTAAATTGGATCGTTATCTTCGTTCATTTATTTAAATCTTGCGTGTGATGGATTTGGGCTTAGAGGTTGAGGCCTTTAGAGAATCCATGTGTAGATGTTCTTCCCTAGGATGTGGGGTGAGAGTTGACCCGATAGGTCGGGATTATGAGTGAAAGATCTCGAAGTGCTGCTCATGGTGGGGCCAGGGATTAGGTGTCACGGTGTAAGCATCATTGAAGTTCGTGTGCACGGTAACATCGCGTCGAGGAGTCAAGTGGGTGACGGTATAGTCATTCGCCCTCTTGGTGAGTGTGGGTTGAGTTTGTCGCTGGGACTACGATCGATGAAGACTCATAGTTCGAATCCAAAGAAATGAAGAGTAATTAAAGTGTGTTGGGCAAAGAAAAAGAGTTGTTAATCCCTTTTTAAGGTGAGAAAAGCACGGAGTTAGGGTGAAAATTTGAGAGTAGTATCAGGTCTGTGTGGGTGTAAGGGCAGGAGGTATCAGAATTTTTGTGTGGAGTGTAAGGGCACCAGGGTATCACGAATTTTTGTGTGAGTGTAAGGGCAGGAGAGATCCGGGGTATGTGTGGGTGTAGGGCAGGAGGCGTCGAATTTACGTAATGAGGTGTAAGAGACAGTGGAGAAATCGAAATTTACGTGTGGGTGAGA
This sequence comes from Tetrastigma voinierianum, assembly GCA_016808115.1. Lineage (NCBI taxonomy): Eukaryota > Viridiplantae > Streptophyta > Magnoliopsida > Vitales > Vitaceae > Tetrastigma > Tetrastigma voinierianum. Next base: position 292,980 of record JAEQBH010003559.1, read on the forward strand.
CAGTGGAGTTTATCAGAATTTACGTGTGAATGTAAGGGGCTCAGTGTAAGCTAGAAGAAGTTATGTTACTTGAGATGAAAACACACGGTCGAGTTATCACATAGACTTAGAGTTGAGTGATAGGGTGGGGTATTCGAGAGAGAAAACCTGGTCACGTATTGTTATGAAGACTTAGAGTTGAGTGATAGGAGTCGGGAGTGACTCGGGATGAAAACCCACGGTTAAGTTATCACGTAGACTTAGAGTTGAGTGATAAGAGTTAGGAGTGACTCGAGATTTGGATAACCCTTTGGAAATTGCATTGGGTGTGATGAGCCGGTAAGGGCTCGGAATATGGATGTCATTCATGACATAGACTAGGTGGATGATCCATTGGATTGTCAGTGATTGTATTGTAGGAAGGTCGATTTACCACCAAGTAGGGGTTGTGTAGGGTTACGTGTTATTAATGGATTATACGGGAGTTAGAGAGGACATCTTGTGACATGCGATCTGGATCATAAGGAGTAATTGGGAAGAGCACTTGCCCATAGTGGGGTCGCCCACAACGAGTTATCGGGCGAGTGTCTGGGTCACTGCCATATGAGGCATTGTATGGGAGACCATTAGATCAGCCGTTATGTTGGATAGAGGTGGGAGAGAACAATGGTCTTGATGGGTGAAACTGACTCAGAAAAGGTGAGGCGATCGACAACGTCTGTCACGGTTCGGAAGGCTAGGAAGAGCTACATGCTAATATCTGACGTCACGACCCTTAGAGTTGAGGTTGGGGATCACGTCTTCACGAAGGTGATGCCTAAGAAGGTGGTCGGTCGGTAAGCGAGGAAGTTATCGTCAGGTTTAGTGGGCCTTTCAAGATCTTTCGAGAGGGTGAATTAACGTGCGTGCCGGTTGGCGTTCTGCTCGCATCAAGTGTACGAAGTGTTTGCGTCTCAGTATAGAAGTACTCCGGATCCGGCTGTGTGGTGGATTGGGGCGAGTAAAGTTGACGATGAAGACCGGAGGACAGTGTGTATTTTGGATAGCCAGTGATCGAGGTTTCTGTGCCAAGATCGTGAAATTTAGTGGTGCTATATTTATGGAGTCAAGGTCGAGCGTGGACAGCGAGGGCGTGATCACGGACCACTATCCCCTTCTTGTTTAGAGATGAAGGTACGTGGTTGGTTGTTATCTTAAATGGTTAGTTTACATGCATGGTAGGTGCGCGTTGCGTATGCGTGTGAGTGATTTAATGATTGTAGGAATTTTGGGATGAAATTCCTTTAAAGGAGGAGAAATGTAAGACAGAAGAATTCAATTTACGGAAAAGGATAAAATCTTTAATTTCGTAAAAATCTGAAATTTATTCTCTAGTTTCGAATGACAAAGCAGTTTCAGTTGGAATCGTAATCTAGCTAACACCTTCAAAATTTCGTGAATTTGAGACGGTCGGAATTTACCGTTTTTGAGCACCTAGTATGTCGGTCACCAGTAAAACCTGTTGACGTGATGAGAAATTAAATGCATACTTGAATATCTTTAAGTGTGACTAGCGTATTTACGTGAGTAGATAAATGATGGAAATTGACGGTAGAGAGAGTCTTGAATGTAAATCCGAATTTTGGGGGCGTGGATGAATAGTTAAATGATAATAAGGCGGAATTAGTCGATATTGGCCTTCTTCCTTAGAAGCCAAAGGAAAAACATGAGGGAGACCGAGAGGAGATGCGAGAATGTTGTGTTTTTGAAATCTAGAGAAAGTGAACCTCTAGATTTTCGAGACGATCCGATCGTCGGGTCGTCGGAGACGAAGCGAAAACATTCTACGCGGCAGAGGCAGCAGCGTGAGCGCCGGTTTTGAGTTTCGACAAGCTCGTGGTAGAGATTTCATCTCTTTCGGTTTTCACCTTTGTTTAGATTACATCTGTGTTTGATTGGTTTGAGGCACTTACTTATTGCGTTGATCGATTCAAATCTTGGAACAGTATTAAGTTTATAACGGGGCCCATTGGGCGATCATGTCAGTTTACGAGGGCTGTTTGGGTTGTTAATTATTAAATTAATGAAACAATTTGTGTTATGATGTATATAAGGCTAAGTAGCTATATAACACAAGGTGAAACCGATATTGGTGATGTTTGGATGTGAACAAAGGACTGAGGGTTTCACCGCTCACGAATAAAGGTTCACTAAATGAATTTTGTAAAATAATGCGTTTGGTCAGTAATTCAAATCGAATTGTCAGAAATAAGCACTAAATTTCACGCTGAGCCAATTTTGGTGTATGGATTGTGAAATTACATAACATGTTTGTGTAATTTTGTAAATTATGTGAATATATGCATGATTATATATTTTCACGTGTTATATAAATCAGATTGAATCGACATCATGCATTCCATACGCACTGTTAATCTAAAACGATAGAGTTTGAGCTTAATGGTGTGGTTTATCGAGAGAGTTGGTTTCGGAGGTCAATTAATAATAATAATTATCGGAGGGTAGTCCATATAAAATATCAATCGGCCGGAGTCGGGCCTGGGCACTGATATACACTATGTCATTCCTACTAAATAGATAATCGGAGCTCGCGTAATACTTATATCGAGGGTTGTCCATAATTAAAAACAAATACCTTTGTTTGAAAATAATGTTTCATACACGGCTTAGAGGTGCGAGGAGCCTGAGGACTCGACATGGGTTGGTCATTTGTGACATTCAAGCAGTGATCACGCATTCGCTTGAACGCCGCTTATATCGGAAAGACGCATACGCACTTAGCGAGAGCGCAGAACCCATTTAGGTGATTCCACTATCGGCTGATAGCTCACCCCGCCGAGCGAACATATTTTCGTGCATATGATTGACGAGGAGACGGCTCACTACAGAGCGCCGAAGCTGGTAATAAAGCCATTGCGCTTTCAGGGTTTTTATGATGTATACATGTATTAGAATTTTAGATTTTAATATATTATTTAAAGAGTAAACTTTAACTTCAAACTATCGGATATACGTTGGATGATGGATGATTTAGTATTTAGCACGAGCCTAAGAGGCTGCTTTACTCATATATATATATATATCTCGCGATGTTGATGATCGGGACAAAGTTGTTCCCGTAGAGCCTCCGCACAAAGCGAGATCGCCTCGATTTTCGCGGCAACGCCTGGTCACCCGAAGACCACGAGCAAGCTTCCGCGATTGACGGTAGTCAACTGACCCCCTGGCTTAAAGGCCACAAATAAAGAGCAAGATATAAGCCTGATATGATTGTTAGTTTCCCAAACTTTAATCCATCACATAACCAAAATACTAAAATTTCGCCTTGCCTTTTAATCCTTTTCCTACAGTACTCTTGATCAATTAAACCATCCCCAAAAGAAAATTAAGTCAAAAACCTCAAACATACACTAACACCACATGCAAGGACCTTTATTTTCCAGTTTTGTACTCTCTGGACTTTATTATCTAAAAATTATTCAAACTAAGTGATTCAAAATTACGAACTCTGGGCTTAACTTTCAGATATCCAATGACATCTCCTCAAAATTTTCAATTTAGTAATTTCTTCTGCCACCAACCACATAACACAAACAAGGCAAAACATTCGCTTTTTCAGACAATAGTACTTTTTAAAACGTCTCACCAAAACCAATCCTAATATTTCTTCCAAAATTAACTTCAAACATCGATTACTACTAGATCATGCTAACCAACCCCCGCCACCCAAAATCATACATTATAAATAAATTTGACAGTATTTCTGCACTGTGTATTATTATAATTTGCATACACTTCCTTCAAATAAATTATCTCTATAAGTCTAATTTAGCCTAATTTTAATCACTCAAATCGATTTGAGCGAAACTCATTTTGCATTAAACACCACAACTACACCCAAAAAACAGGCATACCCGTGAGCTGTTCAACCCCTTAAGCCCATATTCTGAGCTTTAGCGCAGATAATTCGCTTCTCTACCTTCTATACTTTTTCAGAAATTTTATCTCATGTTTCACTACACTAGACCATCAATAATGATTATAACTCAGATATAACAAAACATTATAAATGGTTAAAATTTCGACAGATTTTCAAAACCAAACATTTCTCTTTTTACAAACTACACTCCTCCAAACCAATCCAAACCCAATACCATCCAACAATACTCTTCAAAACTCAACCCAACACAACCCTGGGCAAACTCATTTATACCAAAACAAAACTCTTTTTATCCACATTTCTGTGTTCTTCCTCTAACTCAAACACAAATAAAATGGGTTTTGGAGTCTACCTCAAACTCCTCTTTTCAAACTTCAATACCAAGGTTCCTCCTTGTTTTTATCACTTTAGCCTTTGATTTTCGCGATCAATTCACAAATCTCCCATTCAAAAAACCCTATCTCTCCCTTTTTCTAAACGAAAAATGCCTTAATGAGAGGAATGTCTCTCAAAGGCCGTAATGTGGTCTTTGGTGTCTCATATCTTATAAGGTCATGTTTCCGCTTTCACACTAAATCATTTTCTCATTTTTAAATTTAATACTTCATTTCACTTTCATTTCAATTTTATTTTCATTTCATTTACACTTTTGCACTTATATTTCTCATTTGTAGGATCTGGTCCCCATTTGACATTTTACCAAATTTAATCGGTTTCAAATTTTCTGTGTCAGACATCTTTTCTGCTTCTAAGCATTTAAATTCGAAAATTTCATTTAATTTATTTTATACCCTAAACATATAATAAAAATATTATATATGTGTAAAAAATACTAGCAGATTTTGGGGCGCATACACACTTAAATACAAAATTTCCCTTTTGTCAACAACAAAAAGAAATAATGGGGGGTGCTCCAAAAACAAACAAAAAGATGCGAGCCTAAGGTGCTAGAGGAGGAATAATCGGCCCAAGATAGTTCATCATCTCACACCACTCTAGAATCTAAGTGAAGCACTCATCCTCGATGATCCAACCGGTCTAGTAATCATATAAGCATGTCTCTCAGAGACATGAGAGTCGACGATCATGGATGTCTATCATCTCAAAGATGATGGTGATGAAGGGAACTCATCCGTGTGGTATGCATGTCGACTTCCTTAGTCGGGTGTTTGGAACCACCGATATCATACCTTATACCATGAAAGTCCATGCGCAAAGCATGAAAATCATCCTAAAGTTCACGGAGAGAAGGTTGTGCAAGAGGTGGTGAGTAATGGGGATCGAGAAATTGTGAAGTAGTAATGTCATTGACACACCCCACCCCTCCAGTTGGCACAGAGCCGCCACTCCACGTGAAACCCAAATTGCTACTCCCAATCACTAGAACTCCCGCTGTCAGTTCGTATCGCTTGCCAAACCCTATAAAAATTTTCTTCACAAACTTACGATTTTATAAAATTTCAAAAGATAACAATGATATGCGACATGTCCCAAATCCCAGATATATCCAATTTTATAATTATATCCAAAATAATAAGAACCAAAGATACCAACACATTTTCTACAAACTACTTCTCATGTGACATACATACGCTCCATTATACAAGTTCAAAGTATTTCCTTACACAATATTCTTAATTAACAAAGACTTCATATTAACGCCGTGACAACCCTATTACGCCCAAATGGCTCTCAAGGTGACTTGTACTTAAAATAGTTTTTAAATACAAAATAACGAATTTCCAAACGAATTTCAAATGAAACAGACGCTTATAAAAGGTTTCCTTGTCTTAAAACATCTCAAAAATGTAAAACTCTTTACAAATATTTTCCGTAGTTTTCTTTGTTTTGTTTGCTTAAAAGTTTCTAAAACTTTTCGTCATTACAGATCATTGTTTTTTAAGTTTCTATAAACTTTAATACTCATTGGTCATTATTGCTTTTCTTTAAAAGTTCTTATAAAACTCCTTATATATTTCTCATTAAGTACTTAAGTAAACTTTTCAAATTTCTTCGCTGCTTTTATCTTGTTCGGGGCAAGCTTCTTAAAACTCACAAACTTTCGCTTAAAAGTTTCTCAAAACTTTTTCATGGTAAAACGAGTTTGGTATCAACCACACGCCAAAATAAAACCCATGAGCCTGCTCAACCGATCGTTAAAATCTAAACGAGCTGGCCAACCGCTGCTTAAAACTTCCTAGTTTCTCGCGACGGGAACCAATGGTTGATTTTTCAAAACTGTATATCATGCCTATAAAACATCAACCATCGAGGCCTATTTTTGCTTATCGCATTCTAAACAACACTAAGTTCGGGCGACCGTGCTTGAAGGACTGGTCCGCATCACCTTTTCCTATGGAATACGGTAATCGACCGCATCACCATAATTTGGGCCAGGTTTCATAACCTTATATACCCCGCACGCCAATTCGCTTACTTTAAACGCCGATGTATGTCCCACTCGCCGACCGTAAGAAAACTAAAATGCATGTATGAGACACCGACTAATCGCCACGCATTTTAATACCGACCTGGGCCGCCGCTGTAACTGCGGGGCGCCCGTTTTTCTCAAACTTTTCGCTTGCTTGCTATCGTTTTCAGAAACTGGGCTTTACACTGTAAACCATTTACTGGCTACATTAAAATTGGTTTTACAATTTAAAACCAATGTTTCTTTTCAAAATTCATGAACTCCAAACCATCTATTCGCTTACTAATTCATCATTGCTTCATTTAAAATTAAGCCAGATTCAAAACCACGAAATACTCAACAAATAGAACAATTTATAATAATAATAATAATACACTAAGATTTTAAAACGAAATTTTTGTAACACTCACTCCTTCTCGCTTTATTAAATCCTGAAAGACGATTCCACAATTTTCCCGCCTTTACTTTTTACCTCACACACTCGATGTATTGGGACACACACGTTCAAGACAACCAAGAATTTGCATACTGTACATAAATTAAAATTTTCAAAATACGCTACCTAAATGCCATTCACAAGATATGGCTAGATTCTGTGACCAGCCACTTCCACATACCTAAAAACACCGAAAACATTTCGAAAATTCGTCCTGATCAAGCTAATAAAACCCGAAATTTTAACTAAAATCTGTCCGAAAAACAAATCAAATTCAAATTTGCATCGGTCCAAAATAGCCCCAAATTTCCTAAAATTTCCTAAAATTCTAAACTCAAATTTCTAAAATTTTTACCAAATTTATGGCCTCTAGTTATTCCAAAGCTCATTATATGTACTTTTGTGCCGAAATAATACAAGAGAAAATCTCCCACCCTTCAAGTCGACAAAAACCAAGATTTTCGTGGCTGGGTCCATCGCCAGAAATTCTCCGTCGCAAGAGAAAGAACTTAAACTTTGGTCGAAAAATTCGACCACTGTAACGACGTAGATCCGGAGGTACAAAAACTGCACTCGTAAGCCAAGATATTTACTCCTCGAATTCTCGCTGAACCCTCGCTTCAGATTACGCCAGAAATTTCATTTGCAGGTGTGAAAGACTTTCCGTTGCTTATCCCGACGAACCGACTGGCCGATTTTCAGAACTGGTAGTTAAGACTGTAATAAATCCAAAAATCAAAAACTCTCTCTCGCATCCTGACGCCTTCAAGCCAAACCGTCCGTCCTTCCATCTCATTTGAAGTTTTGATTTTTTTTTTTTTTTTTTTTTTTGCACCACATGTCCCTTTTTCTTCTTTTCTCTGTCTTCATCAAATTCAAACAAATTATTTCATTCCTGCCAATTTTATTTATCCTTAAATCGAATATTCTTTAACTATTATCATTTTTCTAATTTTTTCAAAAATCCCGCTGCGCTTTCACTCTTTATCCTGTCGCCAGAATTGCAAATATTCCGACTGTCTCTGATCTTAATGAACTTTTCTGGGGAGTCACTGGGATTCATGGCATCTAACTTAATCTACAAGCAAACCGCTTCAATATCCGAGATTCAGAAAGATTTTCTTACTTCCCTCGAAAAATTACGCAATTCATTATTATTTTACTATTTAAACTTTCATTAATTATACTTTCACCCTCAACTTTCCTTAATCAGAATCCAATCCAAATTCCTACTACTACCATCTCTAACTTAATTACGCTTACATATCCTTTTCGCTTAAACGACAATTTAGACTGTTTTTAAGACTAAATCTCTATTCCAAAATTTATACTTCCTAATTTCATCTCCAAAATACTAACGCGACATTTTAAGATTTTATACACCCCTTACAAAGATTCAGATCAGACACTTTCTCGACGGTCATATAAAACTTCTCCTCTCAGAACATTTCGTCCCTCGAACGAATAATAAACTAAACTCCAAAAGAAAATGAAACGAAAAATACCTCATCCGGAAATAAGCAGACTACAACAAGATCCGATCCCTCCGGCTCCTAAGTAGTCGCCTCCCTCTCATGATTCTTCCATGACTTTAACCACCTGAATCACTGCTTCCTCAACACTCGTTCCTCGATCTGCAACCGCACACGTATCTCTTCATGTCAAATTTTTCCTTTAACTCCACCTACGCTTCCTCTCAATACACGCTGCTGATCCTGATATATTTCCCTCAACATCAATACATGGAACGATCGCGAACTGCAACCCGTGGGTAATCTCAACTTGTGTTACCGTCTCTACTTCGCTTCATAATCTCATAAGGCCTCTATATATCTCTGGACTGCCTCTCGCTCCTTAAATCTCAACACACCTTTCCAAGTGAATTAAAAAGACTGGTCACCGATCTCGACCAGAGCCTCTACACTGGTTGTCTCCAGATAACTTTTCTATCTACCTCACATTCCTGCTTATCACGAACAACTTTCACTTTCCGGCCGATCTCGCATTCAGTTCAGACCTACTAGCCTTCTTTTTCACCAACTTTGATCCCAAAGACACCGAGTCCCCACATTTCCGCCATACAACGCCTCAAATGGAGCTATATTTCGGCACTGGTTGATACTGCCACAGAGGTGAAACTCCACAGCGCCAAGCGAAAGATCCCACCCTCAATTCCATCACACAAGTCGATATCCTCTAACGCCTCGAATAAATCCTCTCTCGATCGACCATCCGTCCGGCGATGAAATGCCGTGGCCGAAATGAAGGCGAGTACCTAAAGCCGCTTGCAACCAGCCAAAACCCGGATGTGAACCCGGGTCTCGACCGAAACTATCGAAACCCAACCCCATGAAGCCCTTACTATCTCATCCACATATAATCCTCGCTAAACTTTTCCACGAATCCTCAACATTAATTGGTAGAAAATGGGCGTATTTCGCTAATCGATCAACTATTACCCATATCGCATCATGTCATTTCTCCGAGTCCGTGGAAGCACTGCTATGAAACTGCACTTCCCAATTCCACACCTAACAGGAAAGAATCGTATCCCCCGCGGTGTCTTCTCGATGCCATGCCTTCACTGGCCGACAGCAAGCAGCAGACCTAAACGAACCTCGCTATCTCTTTCTTCATCCCATTCCACCGCAATGTTCTTTCAAAGTCTTGTACATCTTGGTACTACTCTGATGATAAGATACGCATTTAATGTGTTTCTTCCATAATGTCTCTTCGCCGCTTATACTCAAGACGCATATTCTCCAGTCCTTTCACTATCATGCCATCATCTCTAATTTGAAACTCGCTTTCCTTTTCTTCTTATCTCTTCCTTGTTAATCATCCGTGGATCCCGCGACCGCCTCTTAATCCGATCCACTACAGAGAGGTCTACACTACGAATGTGGCCATCATGCCCCGAATCCTCAACCTCCAATATCACCCCAAAGCTCTCGTGATCCACCAATAGTGGAAGGTAACTGACCATGTGAGACAAAGAACTCTCCTCGGGTCTCCTACTCCGCGATCTGGCTACGACATTACCTTCCCCCGAATTCGCACTCGATAAGATGGGCCAGAGTCTTTAATCGCCTCAAGTCATCTTCTTTGTCTCAGTTTAACTCTTTTGGGGCGAAAATATATCAAGACTCTGATGACCAGAAAGATCCCGCAATGAACATCATATAAGTAATGTCTCCATATTTTTAGGGCAAACATGATCACGTAAGCTCTGTCGGTGGTAATTCTCCTCATGTTTCTTTAGTCGCCTAGAGGCATATGCAATCACCCTATCATTCTCAAGACAAAACACAACCAAGGCCTTGCTTCAGGCCATCACTATAAACCACAAATCCATCTCTTCCATCGGGTAAAGCTTAGAACCTGAGTTGAAGTCAATCTACTCTTTCAACTCTTTTCCAAAATCTACTTGATGTGCATCTACCCAATCATACTTAACATCTTCCGTCACCTTGGTCACTGGGCCGCTATCTCGAGAACCCCTCAACAAACTTCCTATAATACCCTCGCTAAACCACAAGCTCCCCGACCGACACATTCTTTGGCGGTTTCCAATTTACCACCGCTTCTATTTTCTGGGAATCCACACTCACCCCATCACCAAATCACACGACCTAGAATGCCACCTTGTCGAGCCTCAAACTCGACACTCGCTTCAACTCGTAAGATACAACTGCCTTCCTCAGTATTCGCGAATACAATCCTCGTGCTCAATGTTCCTCCAACTACCTTAATACACCAGATATCATCAATAAAAACTATGACGAACCTATCCAAATACCCGGGCCACACCCTGCTCATCAACTATAAACGCCACGAGCATTAGTCAAGCCAAACGGCATCACCAGAAACTCATAATGTCCGTAGCGTGTCCCTAATGCGCCCCAGGAACATCACCCTCCTGTACCCTCAACTGATGATACCTCGACCTCAAATCTATCTTGGAGTACACTGGGACCCCTTGGAGCCGATCGAATAACTCATCGATCCTAGGATGATACCGAATAAGGATGGTAACTCACACTGCCTATAATCTATGTTGACAACCGCAAACTCCCATCTTTCTTTTTCTAAGAGAACTAGAGTTCCCTACGGGATACGTCTGGCCGAATGAATCTCTTACTTAGAACAATTCTTCTAACCGGGAGCCTTAAGCTCCCTCAACTCTACAGGAGCCATCCTATAAGGAGGAATGGAACGGGGCCTACCCCCTGGATCAAATCACTTATGAACTCCACCTCTTTCCTCGGAGGTAATCCCGCATCCGGGAATACATCCGGGAATTCCCTCTAACAACCGGAATCTCATCCACCGAGTCCCCTCCTTCCCCGTCTCCCACCACATAAGCTAGATAACCTCGACAAGCAACCTACGCAAAGATTCTCTCACACTGGCCACGGCAGAGATCATATCGAAGATAATTCTCATGTATTCCCCAAACTTTACCTCCACTTCGGCTTATGCAACTTGTACTTCCTTTTATAACAAACCTAATGTGGCTCTATGGTGAGACAAATTAATCCATGCCGAGAACCACATCGAAGTCCCTCATATTCAAACAAGATCCACGGAACTCCCCACCCCCAATCGAACTCCTACTATCTCTCGATTTACTCGTTCGAGAATAACGGATCTCCACTCGGGAAGTGGAACTCTCATACGACCCTCTAATGGTCGGGTCTCTATCCGGAAGCGATCTAAGAAATGCTCGATGCAAATGAAGTGAGCTCCCTGTGGTCCACTAATGTATATGCATCATGCTCATGATACCATTACTGTGCTGACCACATCCGAGTCAGACCGTGATCTTGGTCGAGTCACTCAGATATACTGGCCGAAAGTGCGAGGCTCAGCTCATCCCCGCAACGTCTACCTCGCCGCCACGGCCACCTCCGCCGCCAGACGCCGTGTCGCCCACCAAAGTTCCTCCCGCCGACTCTTTTGTGTGCTAATCTTCGTACTGGGGTAACTTAGACTGCCATCGATGTTTTTCGCACCAATCACCGAGGGCACTCCCTAATGCAAACGGCCTTCCCGCCACAAGTGAACACCAGACCGACCTCCACATTATCCATGGTGTCGTTTCGATATATATGATACAGAGGAATACTGGGTGCTACCGCAGCAACCTGGGGCTCCTCACCGATCTCGACCAGAGATAGCCTCGACCTCGCACTCTACTTCCTCTATAACCCTTCTCTTGCTCCTCTTTCTAATTGCATCGTCCCGAGCTTGTTTGACGTGCCCCGGTGCACTCCTTCCTTTACTTCCTACTTTCCGCTACTCGACACATAGCCGTGGCATTGTTTAACTCTCAGCGCCACTAAGTCCCTAATCTATTTCAGGAACTGCATTGAGCAAATGGTACTAATCCCGTGTCAGAATCCAAAACTTGGTGTTTTGACTTCATATCAAATTTATTATATATAACCAATCTAACTTTAGCTCGGCGAACCTCTTCATATTTTTGCAATCTTTATGGCTCGAGGAAAGAAACTCATTAGTAAACTCGCCGAATCGTCCCATGATATGCCATCGATACTTCCTTTTCTACGGCATCCCACTAATTCCAAATTCGCCTTCCATCGTAAAAATCGGAACAAGACCCTTGTCATCCATGTTCTTTAAATCTGTGATACTTTGTTTACTCTATCTAGCCATAACCAGCTACCTCCCACTCATCCACTGCCGCATACTTGCTCGCGCCCGCTGTAGACCCTCTCATCGACCTCCCTGCCTTCCATAACCTCCCAGGTGGCTGCGGAGGTCATACTCGTCACGGGGTCACTATGGCTACTATATGCGCAATCTACGCCACCCGTCCCGCCGCAAACAATCCCGCACTCGAGCTCCTCCGCGGTCCCATGGTCCGCTTAACCCCACGAGGCCGATTCATGTGAGGCGAGTTTTGAACCAACTATGTGCTCATCTCTCACAGGTACCACAGGACGCTCAGGAACCGCTGGAATAACCTCCCAAGACGCACTCCCACGCCCCTTCGACATGTCAGATTTACCAAAACTAAACTCATTAATCACTGACATGTATGCACTTTGAATTCGAAATGCACTACGCAATACTTTATGCTCGATATCACCTCGACACACCCCCACCCCTTCCAGCGATGCGCGCGTCTGCCTAATTCACGTAAATCCCCACTGCTAATTCTAACGTACTAAACCCCGCGTTGCCTCGTATTGCTCGCTTAAAACCCTCCTATAAAAAAATTTTCTTTTGGCTTAAACTTATGATTTTATAAAATTTCACAAAGATAACAATAAGATATGTGACACGTCCCAAACTCGTGATACATCCAATTTACACTATATCCAAAAATATGGCAACCAAAGATACCAACACATTTTCACAAACTACTCTAGCATGTGACATACATACGCCTTCCATTATACAAGTTCAAAGTATTTCCTTACACAATATTCTTAATTAATAAAGACTTCAGATAATGTCAAAGATAAACTCTATTTATGCCTAAGCCTCGCGCACTTCAGACTTGAAAATAGCTTAACACAAAATAACGAAACAAATCCAGCCCTCGAACAGACGCTTAGGTGCCGCCGCTTCTAAAACATCTCAAAACGAAACTCTCTTTACAAATATTTTCCGTAGTTTTTCGCATTGCTTTAAAAGCTTCTAAAACTTTTGGCTGGCCACAGATTGCCGCTAAGTTTTATAAAACTTCTTTACTGGCTGTCATTGTTGGGCTTTTCTTTAAAGCTTTATAAACTCTTATTTCTCGTCGCTGTGTTTTTTGAGAAATCTTCAAATTTCTTTTCGTCAGCTTTATCTTATTAAAGTGTTTCTTAAAACCTTCACAAACCTTTAAAAGTTTTCAAAACTTTTCATGTAACGAAATTGAACAACCACGCTTTGAAAATAAACCCACTCCGAGCCTGGCTCAACCGACGCTTTGAAATCTAAAACTGAGCCTGGCTCAACCGTCATGAAACCCTCCCAGTTTCAGCCACGAACTAAATTACGATTTTTCAAACCTGTGAGTATCACGCTTCATAAAACATCAACCACCTGGAGCCTATTTTGCTTATCAGACCCTGATAACACGTAAGCTCCCAAGCATCGTGTGCCTGGAAGCGGACCTCCGGGTCCAAGATCACCTTTTCCTGAATACTGCGGAATCGATCTCGCATCACCATAATTTGGGCCAGAAATCATAACCTTATATACTCTCGTGACGCCACGACTGGCATTTTAAACGCACGACAAAGATGTCCCACTACGACCCGCAAAAACTAAAAATGCATGTATGAGACAATCGACCCACCGCACGCATCTTAATACCGACCGCCTGTCGCTTTTTAACTGCTTTGGGCGCCCGGGTTTTCTTCCTAAACTTTCTTTCATTATTATCATTTTGTAAAACGGTTCACACTTCAAACCATTTACTATTGGTTATTAAAATTTGCTTTACAATTTAAAACCATCGCTTCTTTTCAAAAATGGTTTAACTCAAAACCATTCGCTTCGGTTTACTAATTATCGCTTTTCACAAAACTGGCCAGATTCAAAACCATTTAAATACCAGCCAGAAACAATTTATAATAATAATAATAATTTACACTACAAGTATTTTAAAACGAAATGTAACACTCACTCTTTCAGCTTATTAAACTAAGACGATTCCACAATTTTCCCTCGCCTTTACTTTTAAATTCTACACACTCGATGATAGATCACATGATCATCACACAACCGTTCACCTCCCAGATACACTTCTGGCTAAGAAATTAAAATTTTCGTAAAATATGCCCAAATGCCACCGTACATATTGGCCAGATTCTGCATCAGCGACTTTCCATACTAAAAACACCCGAAAAACATTTCTCGAAAATTCGTCCGACCGCTTCGAATAAAATCCTCAAATAACTAAAACTCGTCCGAAAAACAAATTCCGAAATTCAAACGACCGTCCGAAAATATCCTAAAATCTCCTAAAATTTCCTGTACCCTAAACTCACTAAAAATCTCTGTGACCCAACAATGCCCAAGAATATTCCAAAGCCCATTATATGCCTTTAGCCGAAATATCAAAGAGAAATTTCCCCACCTCTTCAAGTCACAAAACCAAGATTTTTGGCAAAGGTCTGACGCGTAGCCTCGTCGCGTGTAGCATCTTAAACTTCGGGTCCGAAAATTCGACCACTCAGAACGACGCAGATCCGGTAAAAACTAAAATCGCTTCTTATATTTACCCGAATTCTCGCGAAACCCGCTGCTTCAGATCACGCCAGAACTCGTCACAAAGACTTTCCTCGCGTTTATCCCGACGAACCGACTACCGATTCAGAACCGGTAGTTAAAGATTAAACAAAACTAAAAATCAAAAACTCTCTGCATCTGACGCCCCGCCGTCCGTCCGTCCTTCCATCTCATTCAAGTTTTGATTTTTTTTTTTTTTTTTAAGTAACCCACATGTCCCTTTTTCTTTCTTCTGGTCTGGTTTCACTAAACAAATTATTTTATTCCTTGCCTAATTTTATTTATCCTAAATGAATATTCTTAACTATTTACCATTTCTAATTTTTCAAAAACCCGCTTCAAGGTGCTTCACTCTTTATCCGTCGCCTGTAAATCTTAAAATATTCCGATCGTCTCTAATTCAACGAAACTTTTCTAAGTCACTGTATTTCATGGTGCACTAACTTAACTACACCGCTTCACTAACCGAGATCTGCAAAGATTTCACTTCCCGAAAAATTACAGAATTCATTATTATTATTTTACTATTTAAACTTTCATTAATTATACTTTCACCCCTCAACTTTCCTTAATCGCAAACCAACTACAAATTCTACTACGCCCATCTCTTGAACTTTAATTACGCCATATATCCTCGCTAAACGACAATCAGGTTCGTTTTGGGCACTAAATTCTATCTAAAATTTATAATTTCCCTAATTTCACCCAAAATAATAAGAATGCAGACATTTTCAGATCATACACCCCTACAAAGATTCTCAGATCAGACACTTTCTCGACGGGCGTTATATCAGCTTGGTAACCCTTCGCATGGTCATTGTGCTGGTGCTGTGCATGTTGTATGACTGTGTGTACGTGATACTCCGCGGCTGCTCAGACTGATAAGCAATGGAGTCAAATGGTGGTGCACTGTAGGATGGCAAATACTCAGTCTAAAGTGGAGGGATGTGAAGATCGTCCTCCATCTGAGCGGACGGATCAACCCCGGTCTCCATACCCCGGATCTCATCCTCCTCCTACTGAGTTGCAGGTTGTGCTGCTGGAGTAGGAATCCCCATGCGATTGAGAGTGGAGGTAGTAATCATGTCATAGTACCTCTGCTCCTACCTGTCTGTCTGATCAGCGAGGTTAAGGCCATGAAAGCTGAAGAGACGGGTGAATAGGCGACTGTAAGGGAGAACGCGACCCACTAAGCTATGATTGGAGATCATGTGTCTGATCATCAGGAGTCTAGTAGAAAGGCGTTGAGGTAAGATACCTCGTTCCAGTGACCACCACGAAGAAGGATGCATCGGCCCACAATTTGATGTAAGAGACGCGCCTCATGAGTAAGGCTGCTGGCCTATAGTCGGCTAACACCATAGGTAGTGGAGCCTGTAAGATGTTGGACTGCTGTTGTAGGCTCAAAGCCGTCGACCTGAGGCTAGGTCTTTGACTTGAAGACGCGGACACTGGTGTTGGGGATGGAAAGAAGATGGCATAGCTCAGAAGCCCCGACATCAAACTCGACTCCCTGAAGCATGCTGGTGATGTGCGAACCCGAGATACGTGCACGAGCGAAGAAGACCTGAATCAGGGTGGGGTACACAGGCTCATGAAGCGTGACGAGTGGGAGCTACCCCATTGCGTAGAAGAGGGCCTCAATACGGGATCCCCTCGAGTGAAGAAAAGTCAATATCCTGGCTTGCGATAACCTGTCGTTGGCGGAAGTCCGAACAATATCACTCATACTCAGCGGACGATCCAAACAAGCTCATATCTGTGCGCGTCTTCTGACGCCCCTCGCGAACATGGGTAGACTTTGTCGCAGCCTCGGGCTCTATGGGACGTTTGCCTCAGGCTCGAGCAAAAGCAGACTCCTGTTGAGGTGCTATAGAAAATGTAATCTAAAAAGACATGTTCTCGGTCAATGACTGATAAAGGGAGAAGCATGAAGGTTCTAAGAGACATTCTAAGAGGACCCTAAAGAGGAGACTCGAAGAGAAATCCGAACTCTAGATATGAAATAGACAATGTGAACTAAAGCCAATTTGGAGTTGTCAATGTGAACCAGCTGCCCATAAAGAAGGTACAAGGGTACAATCTGAAATGAGATTACAAATGATATTGAACTTGACATAACAAGCCTGAATTTTCAAGAGACCAATATAGATTTCTAGACGACCGCAAAAGCACAAGATTTTCAAAACAAGGCAGGGCCCAAACACTTTAATCTCAAAACAACACAAGGATGTTCCAAAAACAGTCCATCCTTACAAAAGAGGCCCAAAACTAGCCTAATATCCACTACCAAACATCAGTTGCTAAACCAACCTGAAACTGAACCCAAAAGGTGTTAATAGGCTCCTAGTACCGAGGCAAAGTCATTCAGTAAATTCTAAATATTTTCTGTTCAAATATGAGCCTAAACACACCAATACCAAACCAACATCAAAACAGTGTCCAAAATGAGTCTAAATTAAAGTTAGTAGTTGCCCACAATTGAAATGAACACCAAGACCAGCAATTTGCAAAGGCACTTCTAGCAATTAAGAGCACACCCAGATCCAAACAGGGTAGCATTTAAGGAAATCAGATCCATTTAGTGTTCCCAATACCGAAACTAGTAACTCAGGTACAAAGACAAGGAAAACTGTGGAGCAACAATGAGCCAAGAAAAACACAGTTCATGCCACTAAAAACAAGTGGAGTGAGGCAAGAAAGAAGAGATAAAACTTACCAAAATGGAGAGAAATGCCACTGCAAAGAGAATCCAAAGTTCGAGATTTCGCAGCCCAGGAGTGAGGATCTGAGGTAGGAAAGTAAGTTTCTAGGGTTTGGGCAAAGGAAATGGAGGGTTTTGGGAGGGAGAGTGGTGTTCGAAATGAGAAGAGGAGTGAAGAATAGGGTTTTTAAAGCTGCTTTTGTCGATCAATTGGTCGACCGTTTAAAACCGGTCGAGATAAACCGGTTTTATCTAAGGGATGATCTAATTTTAAGGGAGGATCTAGTTCTTACCCCGATGGATGGATTACCTACAATTTGATCTTGTGGATGATTTGTGACAAATTTCCATTCTTTTGGTAGTCCTTAACTAGATTCTCCTTGCTCAAGTTGAGAAGGTGGAGGAGAGGCCAAAGGTGATTCCTCTTCCTTCTTTGAATCAATCTCCTCTTCTTGTTGATGAGCTTCATCTTTAATTTACAATCTTCCCATGGAGAAGTCCAAACCTACATCATCATCATCATCATCAATACTTTCTCTTCTTTCTAGAGAGTCGTTAGATTCATCAAAGACTATATGGACGGATTCTTTTACTACCATGGTCTTTTTGTTGAAAACTCTATAAGCTTTACTAGATAAAGAGTACCCAAGAAAAATTCCAACACTAGATTTTGCATCAAATTTTCCAAGGTTGTCCTTGGTGTTTAAGATAAAGCATTTACTTCCAAACACTTTGAAATAGCTAATGTTATGTTTCTTATTTTTCAAAAGTTCATATGGAGTTTTGTCCAAAGAAGGTCTTATCAAAACTCTATTCAATATATAAGATGAAGTATATATTGACCTCTTTGGCCTAAAAATAAGTTGGTAAATTGTTTTCATGAAGCATGGTTCTTGCCATTTCTTGTAAGGTTATATTTTTCCTTTCAACAACCTCATTTTGTTGGGGAGTTCTAGGAGCTAAAAAATTATGTTCAATTCCATGCTCATCACAAAAGCTTTCAAAATCAACATTTTCAAATTCCCTTCTATGATCATTTCTTATACAAGAGATGGTAAAACCTTTCTCGTTTTGAATTTTTCGACAAAGCTTTGAAAACTCGTGGAAGGCATCATTTTTGTGAGCTAAGAACAAGACCCATGTATATCTAGAGAAGTCATCCACAATCACAAATTCATTTGATTTACGTCCAAGACTAATAGTCCTTAAGGGTCCAAACAAATCCATGTGAAGAAGCTCTAAAGGTCTTGATGTAGAAATTAAAATTTTATTTTTAAAAGATGGTTTTATTTGCTTTTCCATTTGGAATGTTTCACAAATGTTATCTTTTTCAAAAGAGATTTTGGGAAGGCCTCTAACGAGTTCATTTTTGTTGAGTTGTGTAATGAGTTTCATGTTCACATGTCCCAATCTTCTATGCCAACCAACTCATCATGCATGCTAGAAAAACATCTATTATGGCCTTCATATTTTGATATATCAATCGTATAAACATTTTAATTTCTATGGCCCATGAAGATGATTTTATCGTTTTGAAAGTCCTTGATGATGAAATGAGAGGATTTAAAAATCACTTTAAAACCTTTGTCACAAAGTTGACTAATGCTCAAAAGGTTATGTTTCAAACCATCAACAAGCAACACATTTTCAACAAAAGATGGAAAGGAGAGCTACCCGGTGAGGAAACCATTGTCCAATTGATTCTAAGTACCTTTCCATTATCTCCAAAAGTCACATACCCTCATTTTATTCTTGTGAGGAAGGAAAACTTTGACTCATCTCTGATCATGTGCCTTGAGCAACCACTATCTAAGAACCATTTTTCTTTCCTTTATCCCTATAAGAGAAAATCAAGAAGCTTTAGGTACCCAAATCTTTTTGGGTCCTTAGTGGTTAGTTACTTTTTACTTAGAGGTTGAAGCCTTTTGGGATCCATTTATAGGAGAACAAGTACTACTTATGTGTCCTCCTATACCACAAAAATTGCAAATGGCTGAGGGACTTTCACTTGTGGATTCTTTGACAAAATAGTTTTTAAAATATTTTTCATTATTTAAACATTTATATCCTATCTCCCTTTTATCAAAAACACATTTTTGACTAGCTAAGATCATGTCAAAAAGCCTTATGTCCGTAAGAGAATTTTGAAAGGGGGGAGACTAATCATTCATTATTTTTAAGTAGATCATCATTTTCCTTCTCAAGAAAAAATTTGGAAGCTTCAATTTTTGAAAAATTTTCTTTTATTTCATCTAGTTCTTTTTGAAGCTCAAAACCCTTTTTCTTAAGTAAGGTGTTCTTTTCATCAAGCTTGTAGATGTCTTTAAGCAAATCATCATATTCAAACATAAATTCCTCATCTTCATCAAGGTTAGAATTTACCTCATCTTTGTCTTCAAAAGCCATGAAACACATGTTAGCAACTTCATTCTCATTTTCATCATTGGATGAGTATTCACCTTGACTCCATGTTTCCATCATAGATCTTCTCTTTTCTCTCTTAGCTTTATAGAGAGGACAATCATATTTTACATGTCCCGGTTTTTTGAACTTGTAGCAAATCACTTCTTTTGCTCATTCTCTATTTTCTTTGACTTCTTTTGAATGACCTTTCTTCTTGTAGTTACTTCTTTTATTGTAGGTATTTTCACCATATTTATTCTTCATCATTAGTTTTTGCACTTTCTTTGTGATGAGGGCAATATCATCTTCCATGTTGTTGATTTTGCTTCATCAACAAATTTTCTTCTTGGAGCTTTAGTGCAATGCTTTTCTTTTTTGCCTTCTTCCTCTTGCATTTCTTTTTCTTTTTGTCTTGCAATCTCATTTACGGCTGCCATGACCCTATAAGTTCTTCAAGAGGCAAACTTTCTTCAAATTATTTGCTTCTCAATAACTTCCGTTTTTGGAGTTCCATTTAGAAGTAGACATTTTTTAGAATTTTAGATACTCTTTGTCTTATCTACTCACCCTTTTTCCTAAGCCTTTCAAGACCATTTATAATGTTCAGAAACTCTAGTAAACATCTCAAAGAATAGATTCATTAGGTTTCATTTTTGAATATTTCATAATCATTCTCAAAATTTTAACTAGAATCTTTAACTTGGTTAGTTCCTTCATGGGTAACTTCTAGTATTCTCCAAACCTCCTTAGCCGCTTTTGCATTAATCTAATCTTATATTAATTTCTATCCATAGCACATATAAGAATATAAATAGCTTTAGAATTCAATTGAAATTTTATATTTTCTTCTTTACTATATTCATTAATAGATTTCAGGATTTTACATCCATTAACATCTTTTGCATAGAAATTATAACCACATAAGATTGTTTTCCACACTTCCAAATCAAGAGATTCTAAATACCAAGTCATCTTGTGTTTCTAGAATTGATAATCGGACCCGACAAAGAAGGGTGGTTTATTTATGGGAAAACTTTCGGCTTGAAAAAGACTTGTGTTGGTTTTAGTGCTTGTGTTAGTTTTGGTGCTAGTGCTAGTCATTTTCTCCCTGTATTTATTGGCACAAAATGCTATGCTCGCTTCCGATACTTCAATTGAGTTCATTGTAACTTAACAACCAAACCAAGAGGAGGGGCGGACTGGTTTTCTTAAAACTTTTCAATCAATAACAATAAATAAAAAAATAGTGGATAGAGAAAACAAACCTGGATTTATCGTGGGTTCTAAGACACCTTGTTTACGTCCACTTCTCCTCAACCTTCAACCGATGAGGGTTCCACTAGTGGCAAGCTCTCCTAACCTGAAAGCTTATTTCTTTTACACTTTGATTTATGGCTCCAATAGGTTTCACAAACTCTTCCAAGTTGAGAGTATGACACTTGAAGCTTGCTCACTTGGCACAAAGAGACACTTTCAAGCTCTCAATATAGACTCACACGTATGCACCTTCAGAGTATGCAAGTTAGATGAATGCACCAAGAATTTCAATTAGAGAATTCATTGACAAGAAGAAATATGATTGAGAGAATAAATACAATAACTCTCATTAAGTGTCCAACCTCTTAAGTAATCCTCCACACTCTATTTATAAAGTGGGAATTCGGTAGCATTTAAGTTGTCAACCGGTCGACCAAGAGGTTGATTGTTTTCTGTATAACAGTTGTTTATAGCCTTTGAAACCCCAACCGTTAGAAGAACCGATTGATCAGTTCGACCAATCGATCGACCGTTTAAACGAACCGGTCGATCATTTCAGTTTTTGGATTTTAGATGAGCTACTACATCCAACCGGTCGATTGTTTAAACTGGTTAACCCCAATCAGTTGACCGTTTCAACTCTGAGTTTTGGATGAGCTATTGCATCCAAAACAACCGACCTTTTCAATTGGTCGACCGTTTCACTTGGCATACACCAACCGATTTACCTTTTTTAAATGTTCAATTTGATGTGTTTTTTATTTCTAACAATTCTAAACTTTAGATAAACATTGAAGTTCATTTTATGATTATAAAGTCTAAGATTTTATGCTTAAACTCAAGTTTTCAAAAGATATGCAATTTTGGTTTTGAAAATCGAGTTTGTGAGTGAATGCATGTAAATGATGATAAAACCTAAAGTGCACAATTGCAATAATCTTACATAGATTCCTAAGTTTACGAGGTCTTCATGAGACGCTGAAACTTGGAATCCCGCTTTTCGAGCTTGATTCTGATTCAAATCTCGATAAATGATAGTCTTTAAGTTCATTATTACCTGTAATTTGTCACTTATCTGAAGTAAACCATTAGTAACTTGATACCTTGATTTGTTATCATCAAAACCTCAATTCGAGGTACCCTTAGGCCAACAAGTTGATATCATTCCATGAACTCAAGCATAGAGCCGGAGCTAGAGCATGCTTGAAAATGATATGCATTGCTGTAATTGTTGTAACAATTATCATTCTTCTAGTGAAAGTCATGTAAAAAAATTTCTATCAATCTTCTAGTGAAATTGCTGTAAAAATTGGTATTAAGGACATTTGAAATTAATGTGAATGGATGGTTGATCAATTACATTGTTGTATATATTTATGTGCGATTTTTGTTGTATTACAGGGTTATTGGTTTTTGGTTTGGGTTATTGTTTTGGTTATAAGGTACTTCGGCAGGTTTATAGAGGTCCAAATAAAGTACTTTGATAGGTTATAAGATACTTTGGCAATTGTCTATATTGTTTTGGTTTGGGTTATTGTTTTAGTAATAAGGTAATTTTGATGCAAAGTACATTTTCTAAGGTCCAAACAAGGTGGATTATGCCAAATACATGTAATTTTGCCAAATAAAGAACCATCCGATTCCACTAAGTAAAAAGTAAAAAACAAACAATAGTAAAGGAAAAAACAAACAAATGCATGAAGGAAACATAAGGTAAATATAATTATGCCTAAAAAAATATTTACAACATTCCTAGTGGAATATATGTATACCGTGTATGTACAAACTCGAATGGTACCCAACATGCTGCACAATTAGCTTTCCATAAACCATAAAAAATGGTGAGCCATCTCACACAAAGTGTCATACTGTATGTCAAAAAACAAAAAAGCTACCCAACATGCTACCCAAAGCACAAAGTGTCACTAATCCTCCCCTAAAATAAAAAGCCACCCAAATATGGTGCCCAAATCACAAAGTCTATAAAAAAAAAAAAAAAAAAAAAAAAAACTACCCAACATGGCAAGTTACCCAAATCACAAAGTGTCACAACATCATTTCTCTTCTGAGTTGCTGCCATTTTACCTTGATTTTACAAGTTCACTTCTAGTCATGCATGCTCTGCCCCTTCATGTCCTTAGAGGTGGTCTTAATGGGGTGTTGGCTATGTTAATAGGTTCCTAATCACCTCTATGCATGATCCTTCTAGTTGATGTTAGGGTAAATGTCAAAGACTAACTCCTCTCATAGATGATAGTTGATGTTGCCAATGCTACATAATTGAAAACTCGAAGATATGAGAAGTTGTTCACACAACAAGAAAACATGAAAATTTTCAATGGAAATAATATATTACATGCTTGATAGGCGTATTTTGTGATGTGTATATAAAATTATGTAGAAAAAAAAAAAAGCGCCTATTCTACGCAAGTATACGCTTGTCAAGTAATACAGTGTATGAGATGTACAAAGATCAATCCACAAGGAAAATAGGATGCTAAGTACCAAAATTATAATAATTCTTTCTTATACTCGTACTCTGGCCAAAGATGGTTTAAACATCAGTTAAACTAAGTTACCGAAATCTAAATCTAACTAATTAAACTATGCAACTAAGGGATGCTAAGAGATAATAAAGTTCTAGGGTATTTGGTGCATGAGAAAAATCCTCCTTTGTTTAGGCCAAAATTCCATTCTATTGTCTCTTGAAAAGGCTTCTAAGGCGACTCTTGCCTAATTTAATTATAAGCCTCTCTCGAGGTTAGATAACCTACCAACTAACACTATGTTTTTTGCTTCTCAACTCAACCCTAAGCATTAGAGATGCTTTAAGATTCAAGAATCTCACTTGCCTCCTAATTACCAGTAATTTCTACACTACCAAGCTAATTAGGTTGATTCATCTATGTCTAGTTCTTTACTCCCTTCTCAGATCTCACAAAGAACCACTCACCATATTAAGATTAGCTAGAAATCAATATGTAAATAGAGCCAAGCATGAATCAATAGATAAACAATCATAGAGAAACGATAGAAAAAGGAAAATTAATGAATAAATATAAGATTCATGTCCAAAATCAACCAAAACCCTAGACTACAAAGTTAGAACATAATAGAGGTTTGATACATCATAAAATTAGGACAAAACATGAGAAAAGAGAAAGAAGAAACTCTAATGATCAAAATGGCGATTCTCGGATTTTCTTCCACAAATCTCATGATCTTCTCCTAAATCTTCAAAAACAGCTCACAACCTCTTCCTTGGTCCCAAAGTGTGGACAAAGTCCCCTTCTCCGAGCCCTAGCGCCTCTTTTTTTGTTTCCTTGGGGTTTGAGCTTTAAAACCCTCAATCTAGGCTCATAATGGGCTGAAAATCGACCCAAAATTCAACCCAACATCGCAGACGCCATTTTGGAAACGCCGCAACGCCGATGCTTTGTTTCTCGCACTTCGCAACGCCGCCACGCTGGTTCTCACCCGCCGCGACGTCAGAGCAGTTCCCCCGTTGCACCAACTTCGTAAGGCCATAACTTTGTTATCCGAACTTCAATTTTGGTGTTCTTGATACCGTTGGAAACCTCTTGAAGTGTAGAATCTAGATATAGACAGGAAAACACTTTAGAAATGATTATAAAGACTGAATGTACAAAATTCTCCAACTTGTCACTTTTGATCTCTTTTCTCTTCTTCCTTCAACTACCAAGAGTCATAACTTGATTATTTGAAGTCCAAATGGAGTCAATAAGGTCTCTTTGGAAAGAATGAGAAGTCTCCTATCCATCCATATCAATATTGTAGCCATTGGGGATCATTGTAGCTTAAAACATCAAAACACGTGAGATGTTGTTGCATGTGGGGCTTGTTGATTTTGGGCTTTATTTGTTTTGCCCTGGCGGATACATCATGATTGACTCAACGCTAAAATTGAACATTTAGAGCATTAGATCACTTATTTATATAATAAATACTAAAAATATACAAACGTATTGATAAAAAGAGTTATGAAAATATACTTCATCATTACACTTACACAATAATATGCCATTGAACCATCCATTTCATTGAACATAATCCCAACACCTGCAACACCACTTGAATCATGTTTTGCTGCTGATTGAAGTTGTAATTTTTTCTATCTTGGCCTAGTTCTTGCAACTGGAATGGATGTGGTTGGTTGCATTGGAGTTATGGTGGCAAGGGTAGGTGGTATTAGGTACCGCTACGTATAGATGGTCGCCGCTTTGATATTAAGTCCTTTGACCTTTCTACATAGTTGAAATAAGAAAGGGCTAATAATATATCAAAGAAAGTAAAAAACATACTACCATATAAATAAAAACTATAAGTAGAGATTTTACCTTTTCGCTACTTGCTTTGTTATGGCCCAATTGCTTGCTGATGGAGCATGTGATGTCTCCCTTTTCTTGTCAACTTATTTACTTGTATGCTTGGTCTAGGTTCATTTTCTCCCCTCATTCTTTTTATTTGTGGCATTTCTTTATTCTTTTCAATCTTAGGAGGACCTACTGGGAGATAGTTATGGAGTTTATAAAATATTTTTCCTCCAACAGGCATAATCTTATACCTATAAGCAGCTTGCTATAACTCCTTGTGATACCATATGGAAATGTGATTCATTGGTTCTTGTTTGTTATGTACCAATGCAAATATTGCATGTTGGTAGGGGATTCCACTATGATCTCGTCCCTACATGTGCAAGAATTTGCATTCAAGCTTACTGATGAGTGTCCTCCCTTTCACTCATCTCATATCATGTGTCCCCATTAAATAAGACAAAGAAACCACCGGCTTAAACCCCTTGTTACATCAATATCTCATGACGTGATGGGCTAAAGTTATTTATCCACTTCTCACACGCTAGTGCCATAATTCCTACCTATTCATGGTTTTTCTCCTTATAAGCTCCATCATGGATCTAATGGGCCTATATCTATCATCATTCACTCATGCATTAAAACTCTTAGTAAAATTATTATCAATAGCCCATGACTTACATCTACTGTTGAAATATGCATGACGCCATGTGTGGGGTGAATATTCCATGAGATCACTTGCAGCTTCTAAACCGATCTCCTTAATCTTCTTCATATTATTAGTGAACTCCTCTTCAAATGTTGACTAAGTAGCTTTCCAAAATTGCAATTGCAATTCCCCACCTTTATGCTTTTTGGACCAATTGGCATATATAGAAGAAGATATATATATATATATATATATATATATATATATATATATATATATATATATATATATATTTGGCACAAACTTATGCCCTCATTTTTGGAGCACATTAATAACTGAATGCACTAAAGCCTACAACCAAAATTTAAGAGAGTTAATCACTTGAATTGATAGATAATTGAAATGAGAGCTACAAAAATTATATAACATACCTTGTACAAGTTATAAATCAAAGTATAGTTGTTATAGTTGTTGTCATCTCCAAATCCAATTCCTTCCTTCGTGAAGAGCGATAACCATGACCACTTATGTTTCGATCCATTCTTCACACAAGCCCGCTAATGTGGATATTCTCATCCGGATCTCTACCTATAGCCACCAACAATTCATCTTTGAATTCCATCTCGAAATACCCATTAAGACCTATGATACCCATCTAGCTTCCATCCTCTACAAGCATCCAAACATATGAACATTCCTTTAAACACCCTTTTACCTTCTCTTAATTCATCATGCAACAACTCTACCTTAATTGTACTATCAGGGTTACTTTTCATCAATTCAGCTGCATATGCCTCTAATTTTGAGTATTCAAAGGTAAAAGTTCTTGAATAAGCATCAAGAACCATTCTTCATTCTACACTAGAATAGTGAACATGCACCCCACCTCGCTCAACATCTTTGAGGTCTTTCACCTTGTAATCATGCTTTTTAGAATTTTTTGCTTATAAAGCTTTGCCAAGAAATTTGTAGATGCTCTAGGATTTGTGAAAATCCTATAACAATTGTGATATGGGACAAATAATTTACTATTAGTCCAGATTACGCTAATTATACTGCAGATACAACAAGAATGGGCACTAATCCTCTACATTTTACTCCAATTCGGCCGTTCACTACAATTTTAAAGCCACACCTCTCAAGATAACATACATGACTATCAAATCCCTTACATCATCTACACAAGAAAAAGTGATTTACAACCTGAAATATGGTCTTTGGTCATCTGCATTGAACTTGACTAGATGAGTTCTTTCTGGTGGGATCTTAACATTATTAGCAATTTCTTTCATGTCATTTCTCACATCTGAGTCATCTAAATCAATATCACTACCCTCCTCACTGGCTTCACTATCACCAGTATCAGAATTTATATCCTCACCTACTATGCTATTCTGAGTATTAAAAAACACATGGCACCAGTTCGCCCTCAAGGTACGTTTTTCAGGATTTGCAACAAAAATGTATGTCGACATAGGAGCAATTCAATTCACAATTATAAAAAACATGCGACATCAAGGTCAACATTAATTTTACTCAATATTTTCTTGATACCATCATTGTCATCAATTAAATAATTCCTCCATAATTCATACTAATGTCAAGTTCCAATACATACAACCATTGAAGATTTCCATAATTCAACTGCTCTTTATAGACATTCAGTATGGTTAAAATATCCAAAGATTCAATATCATACTTGTCTATATATGTAACCTTCCTTCAACATAAGTTAACAAAGGTTCCCTCACCCATCTCCCACCATGATGTACGTATAAGTCCACATGTCCATCCATTTTGGCATTATGATAAATACATAGATCATTCTATTCTCTATCAACAAAATATTTCTAATAGATTAACCAAAATGCAACTTACATAGTCCATAAAGTGTCCATGAAACAAATAAACTGAAGTTAGTTGATTTATTTTTTCAACAACAAACAATATGGTCTAGTTTTAGCTGTAGAAGCATATAAATTCATTGACAAGTCAACTTTGTACATGGATTTTACTTTGAAAATTGCATTCACTGACATAAGGAAAACATGACAAAAATTAGATCCAGATGTCCCTGGGCACAAAATATCATAACTGAATCCATAGAAACCAGCGTTTTTTATTCAAAGAAACCATAAGATATTCATCTACAATCACATGACATTTCTCGATACTACAAATAATGAACCATCCATAAAACATGTTCATCAACATTACAAACATTGTTGGTTCCAATACAAACAATACAAACCATTTCAAAAAATTAATGCATCTCTGAAACCACATAAACAATATAAACATTGTTGGACAATATCTTTAAGAAGATAAAATATTCCAATCTGCTTTAGAGATTCTCCCTTCTACAATGTGTCGATTGTTCGTTCTAAATAAAAGATTCAAAGATTATCCCTTATTGAGTTGTCTCCTTGAGATGGGGGAGATTTGTTACGGGGTTTTCCCCAAATTTCATATTCGTAAATTAGGGTTCAAACAGCTTGCAAATTGATTAGTTAGGAGAATGAGAGTATCATATGGGTTTGGGGAAGAGATGGGGGTATTCTTGGTAGGATAGTTTGAGTTTAATGAATCACGTGGAGCTATGCCATGTAAGCTAAAAGATCACATAGGGTGTGCCAAATAAGCACTGTTAACACCCCGCGATTCCTAATGACAAAAGATAAGTGTAAACCTCACATAAAATATCAATAATAATCGTCCAATTAGTTATACTCTTAAATCAAAGTATAAGAAACGATAAATATAATAAATTGTTACATAAATCATAGAAATAAAGATTTTTAGGTTAAAATAACATTAAAATGAATCCAACATCAAAACCTTAGAGAACTCACTGCAGACCCAATTGAGATGAAAAAAACTGTAATTTTGAAGAAAAACCAAAATGCCCAATGAACAATAAAAATCGGGACTGCTAGGTTTAAAACCCTTTTTCACTCCATTTCTCTCATTTTTATTTGATTTCACTCTCACCCCACACCCTTTCGAACCCCTAGAACCGGCAGGGGAAGAAGCCGGGTGGCGACTCGATCAAAGCTCAAGATCCCATACAAACCAAGGATGACAGAGGAGTTTTCTCCCATTCACTTACATTGAGGCTGTGGCATTTATACATGTATGTTTTCGTTATAAATGCTATTTATGTTATGAAACTATCTTCTCTGCATTTTGAACGAGGAATTTTATTCTAACTGTTTCTTCGTGGACATTTCTAACTCCTGTTGATTTGTAGAGTGGTGAAATAACGTGGGTATGATCTCTTTGTATTTTTCTAACTATTTAATTGTTTTATGATTGTTTGTGATTTAAAGTTTTTTCTATAAATTGGAGATGTATGGGAATGATTGATTATGAGATTGGATATTGGTAAAATAAATTTCTTCTGGTATATGATTGAGAATCCGGGGATTCAACTATATTGTGGGGAGTCAAGCATATCAGGGGATCAACATATGGTATGATTCATATAGTTGGGGATTCTAATATGGTATGGGGATTCTAATATAGTATGGGGATTCTAATATATATCCCTACCAGATTCACTCACTTTGACATGTTTCATTTAAAAGAAAAGAAATTATCGATTTTAATTACCTGGAATACTTTTATAGGGATTCTTATATGAAGATAAGACTTTAATATAGTGATCCCTTCGCATTCGACTCACTCAGAATGATTTCTTTATAAAGGGATTCTACATAACATGGGGATTCTTATATAGTATAAATTCCTAATATAGTACGGGGGATTCAGATAGTATGGGGTGATTTTATATAACATGGGATTTATTATATGTATGGAGATTCTTATATAACATAGGATTCTTATATATTATGGGGATTCACAAGGATATGCGATTCAAGGGTGACTCATAGAGATTGATTGTTGCAGGATAAATTTCTCGATATAGTGATTGGAAATAAAAGGAGATGAGAGGTTCTGCAAGATTGCTCAACCTATGCTCAAGAGGTTCCTTGTATGATGCTTGAGAAACACTACTATGATGAATGAGAGGTTCCCTTATAAGGATGCCTAAACCTATGCTCAAGAGGTTCCTTGTATGATGTTTCGAGAAACCCTACTATGATGAATGTGAGAGGTTCTTGTAAGGATGTGCTCTAATACTCAAGAGGTTCCTAGTAAGGATGTTTCTTGAGAAATACTACCAGAAGAGTGAGAGGTTTATTACAAGGGTGCTCATTTTATCTCAAGAGGTTCCCTTGTGAAGTGATGTTCTAGAAACAAAATAACGCGATATACGTGGAGGTTATCAGTTAGTATGCCACTTGCCAAAATAACCGTTGGAAATGGTATTTGTGAAATCAAGTATATCACGCTGTTTAAGTGTACATTTACTTAGGTGTTTTCATATAAACTTGAGATCTATTTCGTAATGTCATTGTTTTCCTCGCAAAATGGTACATCTATGATATGTTAAAAAAAAATGAGACCACTATTTTCATACTTTCTAAACCTTTGTCGAGTTTGGGAGATTCCCATATGATATGGGTGATTCCGATATGGTGACTTTATGATTCGATTGTTGGTAGATAAATTTCAAGATGTTGATTGGAAATAAAAAGGATATGAGAGTAGCTCTCATAAGGATGCTCAACCTATGCTCAAGAGGTTCCTTGTAAGGATGCTTGAGAAACACTACTATGATGAATGAGAGGTTCCTTATAAGGATGCTCAACCTATGCTCAAGAGGTTCCTTGTAAGGATGCTTGAGAAAGCCTACTATGATGAATGAGAGGTTCCTTGTAAGGATGCTCTAAATATTCTTAAGAGGTTCCTAGTAAGGATGCTTGAGAAATACTACTATGAAGAGTGAGAGGTTCCTTACAAGATTGCTCATTTTATCTCAAGAGGTTCCCGATAAGGATGCTTGAGAAACAAAAATAACGCGATATGGGTGGAGGTTACTGTTTAGTATGCCACTTGCCAAAAATAACGGTTGGAAAGGGTATTTGGTGAAACTGTTTATAATTCTGTTTACGCGTTGCTTAAGTGTACATTTACTTAGGTGTTTTCATATAAACTTGAGATCTATTTGCAATGTCATTGTTTTCTGCAAAATGGTACATCTATGATATGTTAAAAAAAAATGAGACCGACTATTTTTCATACTTTTCTAAACCTTGTTGGAGTTTGGGAGGATTTTCCTATAGAGCTTTATGCTCACCCACCCCTTTACTTACGGCTCCTTTCGACTGCACTTTGATGAGGTGGTGGGAGTCAGAACCCGTGTATTGGGAGGCCCCGCTTGAAGGAAGGTTAGATTCTAAGGTCCCTCAAGTGAAGGAACCTGGTACCGAGGCCAAGGTAAATAAGAAGAAGGCCTGATTTTACGCACTTCTAATTTTTTTGTAATTTTGATCGAATATCCAATTTTTGAAGATGTACAGATGATATCGCCATGGCTCCGCTTATTCTTTGAAGGTTAATGCGGGTATTGCATATGGTGAATGGAAATCTCGGGGATAATGTTGCAAATATTTTATGTTTAACGGGCTCAAGGTGGTTGATGTATTAGAATCGGGTACGTCAGGTTTCGCAGCTCCCTGAACAAAGGAGACCCACTCACTTACCAAATTATGAATCTGCTATTTATAAATTTTATTAGTTCTCTCATGTTGTAATGTGGTGGTTGTGTATCGTCCTGGGGATTTGGGTCATTACAATAAGTGTGTCACGATAGAACCTTTCATGACATGATCGACCCAAAAGTTTAAAATAAATCAATAAATGACCAAACTTTTATATGCTAATTATCCTGCCCCATAATTTTTGGATGAAAGGAAACTAGGGACGAGAAATCTTAGACATTAAATGAAGAACCACAATAATCTTCAAAACCAATTTTTTAAATCATCTCTAGGAAGTTTAACCACCAAACATTAGAAATGATACTACAAATATTTTTCTTAGCTAAACAATATGCTATTCTATTTGTCTTCCTATAAATATGACTACATTTATGAATATTTAGCTTGATTGAGCCAAGATAGGAAACGCAGATCAAGAATTTCCATGGTTCAACTCGAATGATGATAAATGGGGGAGATCATGCTCCTTACGCAAAACACGTAAGATAAGTATACAAGCTAGAAGAAAGTGTTTTTGGTATCAACATACCATTTTTGAGGTATGGCTCGACTCTCTTAATGTTTGGTAGATTTTTATCTCTTATTGAATGATGTTGTTCGACTTGTGGGAGTCTAAATGGTGTTTGGGAATGTGGAGGGTTTATTCTATGCTTTTATCATGGAGAATTAAAAATAAGAAGGCTTGAGAAAGGGGGAGCCTTGCTCATATAAGACCAACTTGTAACCTAATTGATATATAGTGAAAATCCCTTTGTATCCTGGCTCACCACTGATGTAGGTCACAAATCGCGACCAATCTCTCGTGTCATCGCATTTCATGTTGATTTTTTTCGTGCTTATTTCATGTTAGAATCAGACTGTTTCCAGATGGTTCATGGTATGGTGCACCATGTTACATAATCTCTGGTCTAAACTGTTGCACCAATTAGTGTGCCAACAAGCGTAACATCTTCCATAACGCGCTTTTTCTTTCACTGTATCGTAGCGTCACCGGTTACCGAGCGCATTTACGGGCTCTCTAATCGCTTGCTTCAGAGCCAGATGAATCTCTTGAATGAAGGTGGATTCTGCGGAGCATCCTCCACTACTTGATGGACCGAACTATGCATATCGAGAGTTTGAATGCCAACATTTATCAATACCTTGATGAGAAGGCAATGAAATCACAAGATTGGCTGATGGAGTCTCCAGGTCTAAAATGGATGATGAAGGAAAGATTGTACTTGCCGCATCAGAGGGTCACAAAGAAGACAAATCGCAAGAATAACGCCACCGAAGACACTTCTAGTGCAATTTTAACGACTGATCTAACTAACTAAACTTTGTCTTCTCACCATGGGAATCAACTAAGGTGGCATGGAACATCTTACAAGTAACCTATGAAGGGACTAATACAATTTGAGAATCAAGATTGTAACTTTTGACAACAAGTTTGAAAACCTTCGTATGCAAGAGAACGACACGATTGGAAAATATAATGCACAGGTATGCGACATTGCAAATGAGGCATTTTCTTTGGGAGAGAAGATTCATGAAGAAAGGCTTGTTCGGAAAGTTCTGAGATCTCATCTCAAAAGATTTGCCTACAAGGTAACTACCATAAATGAAGCCAAAAGTATCAAAACCATGAAGCTTGAAGAGTTGGTGGGTTCACTCGGGACATTTGAAATGTATCTAGAAGATGAAAAAGGTACTACTTCCTTACACTGCACTCGCTTCAAATATCAACTCATGATGTTTTCATGACGATTGCATGAATAAGGGAATAAATTGTAGAGAATGTGGAGGCAATGATCATGTTCAAGAAGAGTGTTCCAACATCTTATCATATGCAGCAACTTAGAGTGATGAGACTTAGAAAACAACAAGGATTGGGAAGATATCTTCAGCGAGTCAGTGGCACTCTTCAATCATTCTACAAAAACACCTCCTCAAAGTCAATCCCATATTTCTAAATTTGATGTTCCAACACTCGGGTCCATAAGACGGCTCACCATGGTGAAGCATACGACGCGTTTCTACACTTAATCAATTAGATGGTGAGACAATGATAGAATTCAAGATGACTAAGAAATTCTTATGAAGAGATTGCCCAATCATACCAACTCATGTATGACACATGGCTGCAAACTATGCGTATGAACCAGAAGTTGATCAAACAAAACACTCAATTGAGTAAGGAGAAAAATGAACTTCTTGAGAAGGTGCGTTCCCTATAAACAAAATTGGCAAAAGATGATGACATACAGGTTGAACTTAATCAAATGAAGATATCTGGCCAAAATGTCACTCGAAGTTCAGGCAATTAGATCATATTTTGAGTCTCAAGTTTCTCAGAGATCATGTTAATTGCCACACCGGTGCACGATTTGATCCAAAAACAATCTTTGTCCAAGCCATAAATTCAACTTAACCCTCAAGAAGCTAAGAAATGTAAGCTCCGAAATACCCAATATGAACGGAAGAAAAGAGCTTGAAAAGGAAGTGGATCCTGGGATGCCACTATTAATCATCCGACATATCGCACTTCACCGTTTACCTACTTCGGCGCATATAAGAAAGAAGCGGCAATAAGAACATCACTTTACGCTTATCAATGATCAAAGAGGAAGATTAGTTTGGTGCACAAATTAAGAGGGAGTCAATGCTCAAACCAACAGTTCTTCAAAAGCATGACCCTAGGAAGATGGTTAATGGCATAGAGTATCAAGCCAGAAGGAAGAGAAATGGAAAATTTGTGAAGAAACCAATGTTAGACAAGATGTCAAACAATATGTCTCACAAAAAATCCAATGAAATTCGAGCTATTTGGAAGCCGATAAAAGGAAAATATGTTGGTAATACTTAGGGGAGAAATGACTTTATGTCAACGGGAAGTTCCACAAATAAAGACGTGTCCAAGATGTTCAAACAACTTATGCTCAAGTTGTTACTTTAGATGTTCGTGAAGGTCCTACTTCTGAGCATGTTACAACTACTAATGCTGATGTCCCTAGAGGATTGTTGAGTTTCAGAGACGCAACAAATCAGAGGATGCCGTAAGGCTAGTACATAAGGACGCGACCCGGTGGTATTGAGCTGGTCATTAATATGCTGGCGGCGATGTTCTGCGGGTGTTCTCATTTTTCGCGACGTGGTGATTTGACGGGTCAACTCGCAAAGGTTCCAAAAGTGCTGCACCATCCGCAAGGCTGCAAGTGTTGTTCTCTTTAACCTTCTCCGCAAAGTGGAGGCGTTTAGTTGGCAGGTTATTCGAGGACATGGTGATTAGGTCAACAATTCATCTATGCTAAATGACTAACGCTTATCATTCCATGGTTTGCTATATTGTGACTTTGACAACGCGTTATGTTATCCCGTTTATTTTGCCAAAGAATGCCAAGGAGGAGATCATTGAGATATTTTGGGCCATAGTCTTAAGCAAAAATTAAATCATCATGGTTCATGGCCTCACAAAAACTCCTTAAATGCTTCTTGTCTCAGGCTCTCAATTATAACATGTTGGTTCACATAAGTTATGTAATTAAGCTAGCTATAGATAATAGATCACTATATTAAGTATAATCAGAAATGCAGAAAATCAAGATTAAAAGTTGACTACAAATGACAAATAAGGAAGATCAAATGATGATATTGGGCGAATAAAATCTGGAAGATTGAGAATGATTTGGTGGTTTTCTATGGAAGACAAATATTCCTAAATAGTGAATATGGAAGGAAATCAACTAGCTTGATTGATGGATTTTTCCATGGAAGGCAGATTTTCAATTAGCTGAATTTGAGCAAGATAGGAAACATGATTAAGAATTCTCATGGTTTAACCCCTTAGAGGATAATACTGAGATCGTGGTCTTTAAGAAACACAAAGATAAGTAAGCTAGAAGAAAGTGTTTTTGGTATCAAACATACCGCTTGAGGTATGGCTCAACTCTCTAATGTCAGGTAGATTTTTATCTCTCACTGGAATACGCTTGTTTGCGCCATAGCCAGATAAGGTTTGGCGATATGTTTTTCAACCGAGTCCTGTACGGAAATAAGGCTTGAATTGATGGCCGGGTCCACTAACTCCTCGGGATGTCGAACTCCTACAAAAAACAAGAAACTGCAAGGACTCCATGCAGTTCGCCCCGCTGTTCTCTCGATGCCTGGTCCAGATCACCATCCAATCGAGAGTCACCCACTATAAAATACCGTGTCACCCCATCACAGTGCGTACACAAAACTCATTCTAAGGCTGGATCTTCTCTCCCATCTGAAAAGAACTAACTCAGGCACGGATAACACAGCTTCTACCATCCTTTTCAAGCTTCTTGTTTTTACAAGAGAAGCCGACATTCAGAGGTCAATGGACTCACCAGCACCCAAGACGCTCCAACCCAGTTTCAATTGAAAAAGCATCATCAGGAAGAATGAAGGGAGCTCATTCTATGTTTCACTATGAGCTCATTCCACATTATAAAAAATATAAAAAATAAAAAAATTAGATCCCCACATTCGCAAACAGATTCTAAACCCAAAATTAAGAATAAAGATATTTTCGTCCACATGCTTAACCTAGTTGATAAAACAATCAAAATTTAAAAAGGTAGAACATTTCCAAGAAAGGGAGGGATCCCAAGTTCTAATTACATTAGGAATAGTTTACTCCATAGTAACAAAGTACTAAAAAAAAGAGTTAAGAACATTTCCAAGTCATCACATGAAGTGATACCCCCTGACATGGGCTATGAGATGAATATGGGCTTCAGTCGGAACTTTTCGAAAAATAATAAAAAAATCTTAAAATATAAATAAAAATAATCCTAAAATACAATATAGCTTTTCTTTCTCACATTAAAAATGATTTAAAAGTGTTTCTTCAAAATACAATTTCAAAAAATTTTAAAAACTGATACTTTCAACTTAAATTCAAAAATTTTAAAATTATACAAAGTGTATCTTCAAAAAACACTTTCAGTATTAATTTAAAACATTTAAAATTATAAAAACGCTTTTTCAAAATACACTTTTTACAGAAATTTTCTAATTTTTTGAAAACGCCTCTTAAAAGACATTCTTTAAAAATGTCTGCAAAAGACACTTTCCACGTAATAAAACTATATTATATTTAAAAATATTTAAACATATATTATTTGCTAAGGAATTTTTTTTTTTTACGTTAAATGTATAAAAGCCGGGCTTCAGCTATGTTTAGTCTACAGATTGGGATGACATGCCATGATACCTTAAAAAAATAAAACCTCATATTCAGAGACGAAGTAATCGATGACAAGATACTAGATTCCCAAAGGTTTACATCAATGGAGCGTGTGGCAGCCGAAGAAACCACATCCTAATATGTAAATGTTGTACAAATATTTTTATTACAAGTCCACCTGCCTGTTGAAACATTATCCACCAAACTCCCTTTAAATTACACACAATTCATGAATATATATTATATAATCAAGACAGTATTATTTGTGACGGCTGATATTAGTTTATTAATATATATATATATATATATATATATATATATATATACAGGAGATCGTAATAATGGAATCATCATGAGGGTCTGAGATCTAGGTCATTTCTCCACAACCATTGTTCAAGAGGACTGAGGAGAGATGAAAGAGCCAAACTTGTACATGACTTCTTGTGTAAAGTGCAGTGTTAATAGAGAGGGCTGGCTGACGGCGGTGGTATGTGATTCTTTCTAGAACCTTTCAAACTGGACAAGCTGTTGTGCTGTGGGTTTTACGACTGACTTGATTTTGATTTTACACCGCCCATTGAACTTGTCGAGCTGCCACTGCTTGAATTATGTTGTTACATGCTTCATGTTTTTTCAAATTTCTGCTCACTTTTTTGCCGTCATTAGAATATATTTAGGTGTGAAAATTCTTAAAAAAATTAGTTATGAAAAATTAAAATATTTAAGCTTTATGAGATTATATATGATAATATTTTTCTTATTTTTACATGGCATGGGCTTTGTTTAAAAGGTAGTAACTGTTTCTTTTTTTTTTTTCCCATTTTTCGGATTAGTTAGAAAGTTTTCATTGAGTTTTTTTTATTGAAGTTTTATGTTCGGAATTGACTTGACTATTTCAGTTTTAATTGCAGATTTAATTTATGTATTTTGGTCTTTATTTTAATTTATCTAATTTATTTAGCTCTTATATTATTATTATTTTTTTATATTTTGGAGGCAAATACAATATATTTAGTAAAAAAAATTTGATTTTCTTAGAAGGTGACTACCCCCATATGCCCCCTCAAAGGATCCGGCTCTGAGTATAAGGACACAATTTTAACAAATGAAATTTATTAAGATAATAGTAAGTCATTAAACTCGTTGTTCGTAATTATTTTATTTTCATTATAATGTGTTTATAAAATAGAAAACAAATAAAAATTTTAATTTTACCCAAGTTTATTATTTTACTTAGGTTGTTTTTTGGTTTCCTGAAAGTAAGTAACAAAGAAAGAAAAAGAAAATTAAAGAAAAATATTCTCTTATATTTGCTTCTTTAATGAAAATCTGAAAAAATCAAATATAAATAGAATTACTTGAAAACTTACATATTATTATATTATTTAATATTTTTTATATTGATGAATAAAATTGGTTTAAAACAGAAAATAAAAAAATAATACACTCGGATTTAACTATAATTCATTTTCTTTCTTTTTCATTTTCAACCAAGTATAGCCATAATCAGCCATTTTGTGGATGATTGAACAAACTTGAACACACTCCTAATTCATAAAACAAGTTGTAAGATAGACACGTACACGACTATAATATGAACATGAGTATGTGTAATCCAAACCCACGTGAATGTAAAGTACTGCATGGGGGAATTTGGGTTGTCGAAAGGAGGGGCTGCAGGCTGCGAATGGTCAATTTTGTGGGGCCAGAGGGGTTCGGTGCATTTAGAGTCACGATCGACCATGGTTGCAGCTTGTGGACTTGGTGTATTTGTGTGTGCTCAATGGATCCAATTTGCCCACAACTCCCACTCACAGCTTTTCTATCGGCCTCACTCTCCTTGCGACCTGCCTGCCAACTTTGATATATCCAACTCTTTTCACCTTCGAATACACTTCTTCGACATGGGGTTATGTTAATGCTGCAAGAATCCAATGATCATACCCATTAACAAAACAATTGTTGTAATCTAATTTGGCCAACCCGTAGGCTTTGGAACTAAGGAGTACTTCACGCATTTTAAAACACGCTTACTATATCAGGTTTTATATTTATGTAATATTATAAACTTTATCTTCAACTAACGGATGCGACATGTTCATTCTATCTACACTCATATCATAGAAAATATGTTAAAAAATATGTTAGAGATTTAGTAATTATGAAGCATGATATTCTTATGAGATTTATAGACTGAAGTTTTTAAATAGTAGCTGACAGTTTTAATACAGACAAATCTTGGCTTAATGTGAGATCAATTACATTTTGTAATTTGGAATATTTGATTTAATTTTTTATTCAAAGTTTATAAAGAATATGCGATATCTGCTTCAATTTTCCACACGCTTAATATAAGACGCACAATTCAAATCTCAAATCACAATATGTTAAAAGTGTGAACAGATATTCATCTTAAACTCACCAGTCGAACAGAATGTGAAGGAAATATATTATGTAGTAGAGATTCTTATTTAATAGGTAGAAATTACTAAATTAGAACAAGTGATAGGGTTTAGGTTGAAGTTGATACCACCACGCCACGTTAAAATGGTAGCTAGCATAACATGCATGATGATGTCAAAAATTTCGATTTTTTTGAGGAGACTATCAATAAAGAGGTATTTCCAAATCGGCCAATTGAGAGGAAAAATAAAACTTCATTTCGAGTTTTATAGCTTTTACTTTTTCTTTAATTTTATTTATTTTTAATGAATTAAGGAGTAGGTAAAATGAAAAATATAACTTTAACTTGTGATTTTTTTTAATATTTATTCATTTTACATATTACATCGGAATATTTTATTTTGTTCTAGATTCCTTCTTGATTATGACAAATGTTCACCTCATTCTTTATATTCAAGTCAGACCTCAAGAGCCTTTAACTTGTGATTTATTCGATAAATTAAAATGTGACTTCTATAAATCCAATAAGTTTCAAATTATTTTTATTTTATTTATAGTTTGTTATTTTTTAATTTTAATTTGAAGTTGAAATAAAAATGAAATTTATAGTTTTTAAAAGGTTATATTGATATTATAAAAGTTTTATTTATGGAGCTTTTATAAGAAGACATTATCAAATAGGTTTAATAACTCTTATATATCGAACTTAATTTGTTGGAAATTAATCTGAACATGATCTTATTTTGAATCGGTTATTATTATCAATCAAATAAAAGAAAACTGATTGTACTTTCTACCTAAATCTGTATCATCAAACATTTCGGCAACTACAACAAGAAATTTGGAAGAAGCAATCAAATATATCGCACGAACTTGTGTATCAACTGTCAAAAATGAAGAAACTATCTTATGATATTTTGTTGAATCAAGAAAGATCATGATGTAACTAAGGAAGGCAGAACCCTCTAGAAGATTTCTAATTTTTCATCATTTAATTTATTAACTATTCTCCATAAATTTAACATACATCTTCCGAACATACAGATAAAACTCCTTGTGGGTTTGTTTTTTGACAAAGAGTTCATTCATCTAATTGTAAAAGTTTTTAAACAAAACAATAGCATAACTGAATAATAAAACGTGAAACGTACAGTGTTTCCATTTATGCTCCACTATTTATCCTATTTATGCTCTACTAATTATCTAAAGGTAAAAAGATAAAAGGATAAATTGCAACAAATAAAATAAACTATTAAAATTATAAATTAAAAGGGTGTCTCCTATCATCACCCTCCCCTCGAAGTGCAACCTTGTTCTCAAGGTTCTACAATTCTAGGTTCTTCTTCCTCAATCTCAAGCAATAACAGTTGAGGTCAACAATAGTGATGCTCCTCCATCCTTGAAGTTCACCCTGTTTTGGCTTCCTTGCCCAGCATCTTCTCTTGAATTGAATTTAAGGATTCAGACAATCTCTACAACTCAGTAAACAACTTGCCCATACCTTATTGGATATTACTGATGTTGATCTCCAAGGCCTCGAGTCTCTCCTTTACCAAATGATAAAACTCTCATGGACGGCATGAACAAATAGATAATTAACAAATTTTCTTCCTCCTTCATCTAATTACAAGCTTTTAAACAAACAATAGCATAACTGAATAATTAAAAAAACGTGGAAACATGCCTAGCGTTCTCCTATTTATGCTCCACTAATTATCTAAAGGTAAAAAGATAAATTGCAACAAATAAAGTAAACTATTAAAATTATAAACTATTAAAAAAAAGTGGAGACGTGGCTGTCTCCTATCACATAATTATTATTTTAAACATATATAATGAAACATGTCACAAATAGCTAGCCTCATTTAACCTAACCATTCTTGACTTCATTTGTTTTACTTGACACACTAGACTCAAACATATGTGATAAGCATTATTATTAGTTAGCTAATGAGGATTAGATATAAATCAACTGAAAAAATTTAACTTAAACAATATGGTATGCATGAAACTAAAAAATATGACGTGAAAAAAATCACCCTAGTAGGAATTGTTGGGACTTGGATTCCACAAAACCCAGAATTTGAACGAAGTGCCATTATCCCCACATCAATGTAAAAACAAAGTATGACGCTTAATGGCCAGCCTCAAAATTGCCGCCTCCAAGTGACACCCCACTAAGGCGGAAGCGACGCCTCTATGCATCGCTGCGTTCGCCGCCGTCCTGGGCATTGCCCCGGCCCACTCCTTTTATTTTCATCAGATTCATCTTCTATCCTGATCTATCATTCACTATTCTAGATACAATAATTTTTTGTTTCTGTTTTCTGAAACAACAGAACGACGACAACAGGAATTTGAAATTTTTGGAGATGAACTCACATCCAATGTGGTCCTAAAATTCTTTTTGTTTTCAACCCGCCAAACAGGAAGAAAAATTTCACGCTGACGCCGATTTGAAAATTTCAACTCATGCATACGTGAAGTTTGACACAATAAAAAAGGACTTCTACTCTTTTGATTTATTTGAGGAGGAGAAAGTAGAAACATAGATGGGGTGATGTATGTCTGAAAATAATGGTATGTGCTGGAATAAGTAAATGGGAAAAATGTATTGATTTTTTTATTGCAGCCCTGCTCTCCACAACTATTTGTTTTTAATGGAGTTGTGTCCCATTGTGAGATTGGTAAGACTTGAGGGAGGTCTTAAGTGGGGATGATTTTCTTTAGCTCAAAGTTGACTTGCTTCTCTCTCTCTCTCTCTCAATTTCACCATGATTTGTTGTTCCAAACGTTGAATAGGACAGCATTCTCATGTTTCTGCTTATAATCACTGATTCAATCCAAGGAGAAAGGCTACAAGAAAGAAGAGGTAGTTTGTTGTGGAGAAATAGGGCAGGAAGCATACAAAAGTGAGAGAGGGTTTTATTGTGGAGACATTAAAGAAAGGGGGATTCCGATCGACATGAATCCAGGAGGCACTTCTAACTGTTTTGTGAATGGATCACAAGGTCTACAGATATATGGAATGGCGGCGGACGGTTCTGTTTCTTCTTCTTCTCTTGGAGGAGGCAGCTGCTCGGTTATGGAGACTCACTCCTGCTCTCTCATCTACGGTTTCTCTATTCTCAAAGACAAGGTCCATCAGGTTCAATCCCTCATCAGCGTCTTCGTCTCTCCCAATCAAAGCCAGCACGAGTCCATGGCCATGGCCGTCGCCGGCATGGGAAACTTGATTCAGGAGGTTATCGCGGCTTCATCTTCGATGTTATACAGTTGCCAGCAGATGGGGTACGGTGCACCAGCACCAGCAGCTCCGGGTGATAGTAGCACCAATCATGGATTGCCAGGTGTCTATGGTAGTACCGGCATCGTCCAAATGGGGGAAGAAAGAGGGCAAGGATTCTATTCCGGTGAGTCTCTTGACTGGTACAGCGATGACCATAACAACTCCAAAACTATTAATGATTCGCGGACTATTAATATTATTGTGAGCGAGGATAAAAAGTTGCCTCAAGGGACAGAACGGATGGAGGGAGTTTCTGTTTTGCCCAAGACTTTCGATATTGTAGAGTTGAATGCTGAAGATTTGTTAGCTAAATACACACATTACTGTCAAATTTGGTGGAAGT
Source organism: Tetrastigma voinierianum (assembly GCA_016808115.1). NCBI lineage: Eukaryota > Viridiplantae > Streptophyta > Magnoliopsida > Vitales > Vitaceae > Tetrastigma > Tetrastigma voinierianum. The sequence goes on from JAEQBH010003559.1 coordinate 336,225, forward strand.
GGTTCAAGAGAGACGCTAATTTGAGAATGCACATGAGGGCACACGTGACGAGTACAAGTCCAATTCTGCTTTAATCAACCCCATGAAGATTAATAACGGTGGAACCATGATGGAAAATGACAATCTGATCACATTGCCTAGAAAATACTCATGTCCGCAAGAAGGGTGCAGATGGAACCGGAAGCATGCCAAATTTCAGCCATTGAAATCAATGATATGCGTGAAGAATCATTACAAGAGAACTCATTGCCCAAAGATGTATATATGCAAGAGGTGTAACCAGAAACGGTTTTGTTTGCCCGGATCTTTCGGACCTCGCGGAGAAGCACCGTGGGATCTCAAGTGGCTGTGTTCCCTGCGGTACTACATTTTCTAGGAAAGATAAGCTTATGGGTCATGTTGCTTTGCCTGCTGGACATACTCCTTAAGTTGCCGTTCTTGTCAAAGGTAGCAAAGTCCATCAAAATGCATCACAATTCGCAATTTCACGAGTTCATGATCAACATACTCCTGCGCGCACTTGTTAATCTGTTGTATCATTAATTTAGTAGGTTTCCTCTGTAAAGAGTTATATGTTGGGATCTGTTGTCCTATATATATATATATATCTTGGAAGTGGACTTTATTTTGAATAATGATCAATGGTGGAATGCATAGAACTACTGGATTTTGTATATTGCAGAAGCTCATAGGAGTACTAGTGTGCTTGACATTATATATGTTGAACTATGTGACGCTCTTGACAATTTGTATGAATGTTTATTTAGTTTCCTTGTAAATCTAATGCTAAAATGATATCAGATTTTAGGCCAAACATTCACCAAGTGAACCATTCATTATTATTTCTAGAACTTCAAACTGGTTGCTGGATATTGTGTGCTTATCATATTTGCTTAATTGTCAATATTTCTAAATTAACAAAGTTCACAAAGAAATTAACAAGATGTAGACGATATTCAGTAACAGGTAGATGATCGAACCAAACATTTTCGCTCCATAAGATTGTTCTTACAGTTTTGAACAGCTTTTATTGATGAACATATTTAACTTCCTTTGAATTAACTAATTATTTCTATCAGTTTAGGATATAGGAAATTGCATATATATATTCCACTTTTGGCTACTAGTTCTTCTGTAACAAAGGATATATATATCCAAAGAGGATTATTAATTTAACCGTAACATGAGGATGATTTGAGCATTTCTTATAGTAGAAGTATTCACTGGTTCTCCAAGGAAATGTTCTTGGTCTAGGAAGAACCATGAATGTGAGGGTTTCAATTGATCCTCCCCAGAGTCCGGAACAATTAAGGCTTTTGTTTGGTAGGTAAAATGAAGGCTGTGTAGTTAGATGGAGAGCAAATAGAAGAAATGACCTCAAATCTGTGTATTGACCTCTTACCAATTTGTGGGATTAAATGGAAAGGCCTATTAACATGGACAAATCCGCATATTACTGAATCACGCTACAATATAAAAGCATACCATGCAAGTGTGATTTACGGGCATGCAATTTAATGAGACTGAATTGTTCATGTTTACAATTTTAAGTTAAAAGGTTATAGCTTTATTTTGACTTCTTTCCCAGTAATGCAATAGTGGTTGTATTTCAGTTTCACCATATGTATATATATATATATATATATATATATATATATATATATACCAGTATGAGTCCTAGAAGTAGTTATCTTCAACAACATTTGTGATTTAGGCTTATAAATGATACAGATTTGTAAAGCCAATCTTATGAATGGTGTATTTGGATTCTAAGTGTGCTTTTGTGAATTTGAAGCATTTGCATTGGAACAATATGCTTGTTGTAGTAACACAGAACATCAGCAAAAAAGAAATTAAACATTTTTTTTAATTTGCCACACATTCTAAAAATATGTGGGCTTTGATGCCCCTTCTGAAGTCCTCTCTATCCTTATTTGACGCATGACGTTATATCAAATCAATCAAAATCCTTATTTTTGTTGTTTTGAGATATTATTTTTATTTTTTAGAATATTATTTTTATTTCCTATTGTTTTAGAGCATTATTTAGTTTCCTATTATTGTTTTGAAATATTATTTATTTCCTATTATACCCATATGCCACGCCTATAGTATAAATAGATGTTTTAGAGTTTGTTTTAGGAACTTGTATCACTTTTATCAATTTATCAATAAATTCAAAGCTTTTATTTTACTTTGTTCTTTCAATTGAGAATTGGTCTTTAGATTGAGACGTTTTATCCTTGTTGATCAATCGTGTGTTGATCAATTGCGCTACATGTTGTGTCAGGTGGTATTAGAGAGGGTTTCTCCCAATCGATGACTAAAACTGGTGCTAGTGATGACAACCAATCTCAAGACAAAGATTAGGAATTGCATGCTATTTAGAGATAAATTAATAAGCAGCAACAAACAATCCAAAATTTAATTCAACAGTTGGAAATAATACAACCCCACTGTTTGCTATTGAGGGATTAATTGACAAAGGCGTAGGAATGAGGATGAGGAACAAAGGCGGAGTAACTAGCCCCGCTAGACCCACTTCTTTTTAATCACATTCCAAATATACAAAATCAAAGAAGGCTAACTAGAGGATTTCTGATACTAAATGAAGATGCCGACTTTGGTGAATTTGCGAATCCATGTGGTAAATAAAAATGAGGACAATGGCAACCAAACTACAGAGGAGATGACGAATACAAATTAAAGATAGATATCCCTAACTTCAAGTATGACATTGGAGCATTGTTTGGTTGGGACACTGATCGAGGTAAACAGTTCTTGAATATACCGGCCCCCGATACCGTAAAGGTTAAATTTGTTACTTATAAGTTAAAAGGAAGAGCATCAATATGGTGGGATAGATTGAGGGAGATGAGGATGAGAGAGGGGCGAGGTTTGGTTCAAACATGCATGATGAAGAATACACTATAGATTTGCCCCACTATGAATAATATATTTCATTATTACAGATGTACACACTAAGAATATAGAGCGAATCACTATACTATTGAATTTTTAAATCAAGAAGAGGAAATCACACGTAAAGTGAGAACCTCAACCAAGGTTCAAGCTGAGATAATGAACTTTCTAATCCATTGTTCATGACTCATCCTTACTCCCCCTCAGGCGAAAGCTGCAAGAGACCTGCAAGCAAGCGCACTACGTCAAGGTAGAAGTAGAAAGTAGAGTTTTAGTTGGGGCTAAAATTCTAGTAGAGGTGGAGATTTTGTTGAAGGAGTTTGATAATGTGATTCCCGAGGATCTACCGATAGAGTTAACTCATATGAATAAAATACAACGCCATATAGATCTAATTCCAAGTGCTTATCTTCTTAATGTGCCTCATTTTATAATGAGTTTCAAGGAGAACAAAATCTTAAGGGAAAAGGTAGAAGAGTTGCATAATGGACATATTCAAGACAACACACATGTAATGATACCAACTTTGTCGACGCTAAGAAATATGGAAGTCAAGTGAAGGTGTAAGGAAATAGTATTATAAAAATTACTGATATAGATTTCTTTATCCCTAAGGTTGAAATTATTACGTTGGATCGGGCTTATGAAATGCTTGTGTTTAGCAAATTGAGACTTCAGGTGACTATCATCAAATCAGAATCCATCTAGGTGATGGATGAAAGACAGCATTCAAGACAAAGAATAACCATAGCAAGCTTCAACAAAGAAATTATGGATCGAACTAGATTGTTAAGAAGATCAACAACAATACTTATATGGTTGACTTACCAAGTTGGATGTGGATTTTGAATATCTTCAATGTTATTGATTTTAATTGTTCCAACCATACGAAGTTTTGAAATATCTAAAGTAAACTCGGCACGAAGTTCTTCGCAAATGGAAAGTGTGTCTCGATCGTAGATGCAGATCAAATCAACCAAAATCCTATTTTGCTGTTTTGAGATATCTTATTTTTTGGGATATTATTTTTATTTCTAGTTATTGTTTTAGGAGTATTATTTTATTTATTATTGTTTTAAAATATTATTTTTCTTTTTCTTTTTTTATTTTTTATATTATACTATATTATGTTTAAAGTATAAATATGTTTTGTAATTTGTTTTAGTGACATTTATCAATTCTATCAATAAATTTAAAACTTTGCTTTACTTTATTTTCTAATTGAGAATTAATATTCAAATTAACACGTTTATTCTCTTACTGATAACTGTGTTGACTCATTACGTCAAGGCCATTATCCCTCTCCTTGTCTTCCTCTCATCTCCAAGAAAGTCACATCCCGTAGGCCCCTAGAAGTATAGAAATTTTCTGCTTTTCTCTATTCAACTTTTCGAAAACAAAGAAAACATCGCGGTTACGGTATCAGACAGTGAATGAAATGTTAAAATTCACCACCATTTCAACATATTTAACAAAACCGTCATTGCTTTCCTCGTTGACTTAATCGAAAACAAGGGATTTATTTTCAACATTTATGATCTCATTTTCAGCAAAATGTTTTACAAAACGGAGACAATCGTTGCGACAACGCATTTTCTAAAATAAAAATTCAAATATTAGGAGATTGAAAATTTTTTCATATTCCCCGACTTGATTGAGTTGTACTTCGTGAACTAAACAAGCGCTGGGCTATAAATGCGCCTGCTTGGCTTCACGAAAATTTTCAACTCTATCCAAAATTCGCATTATGAAAATTTTCAATCATTCAATCTTTGGCCATTTTTAAAATACGTTCGCACTTAAATTGACAAAACAAAGCACAAAGAAAACTGTTCAGAAACCATTTTCTTTGAAATGAAGTTATAAAATGTCAAAATAAATCCTCGCTGATGACCAAAACAAAGGAAACAAAGAGAGTTAGCTGATTCATATATAAATGTCAAAATAAATAATTTTACTTTCTGCTTTCAATTGTTGCCTAATTTAACTAAACGCTGCTTCCTTGTTTAAAAAATTACCAGGTAAAACGTAAAAATTTTCACCTACTAAACAAGTGACCTACAATTTTCATTTCAAAATCCTGCTGAACTCTACCATCTCCTCTTCTCTCTCTTTCTCTCTCTCTATCTTTCATTATATTCACAACATAAAATTCCGTGCCTTTATTTTTGTCCATATTCGTACTCATAGAAGTTTATTGGATTAGAGAGCATAAAAAGACCAAGAGATGTCTAGCAAATATTATAAATAGGGTTGCGTCCTACACTTTTCTTGATTTCCTGTCCTGATTCTTTCTCTTGGAGGTATTTTTAATCATTCTCTTTTCTTTGTTCACTTTTGATCTAGGTTATTTAATACATTAATAAAGAAATTGTTAGTTTAATATTATACTTGTTCAAGAATCAATTTTTATTAATTTTTCCGCTACAAATTAATGTAGTTAAAAGAATGACTTCTAGGTACATTTTCTATGCAAGAATATAAGTGAAGAAATAAAAAAATAACAAATTACCATGTCATGTGTAAGAGAATAACTTTTTAAAATTCTAATGATATTTATTCAATTTTCACGATAATAATGTTTTAATTCCATCTCATAATAAATTAATAGGTATTTAATTTTTTAAAAACAAATTAATTTTGTTTAAAGTAAATTTTGGTTTATAAAACAATATAAAGCTCTTCTAAATGAATATTTATAGGGCATTCTAGAAATAATTTAAGTTTTCAGGATGCTTGCAGTAGTTTTTCATACTCAATTAAATTCATAGGAAATTAAAATTGTTAAATTATAAAATAAAAAGAAATCCCACCACGTCACCGTTAACTTATGTGCACAAATTTAAATTAAACACATTTTAATTTACAGAGTATTTATAGAAAAAAAAAACTAGATATTTTAATTTACACGTTTTAGTTCAAATTCATACACATTTTTTATCATTAATTATCATTAAGAAAAAGCTAGATATTAAAAAAACTAGATATTAAATTAAGAGAAAATCATATATTTTAAGATTCAATTGAAATTCTCAATTCTTTTTCATGCTAATTAAATAAAAACTTATGTGTTTTTAAATTTATTTTTGTCAAAATTTAGATAAAAATTAAAATATTAATTTATTTTAGAAAACAAAGAGCTAAATACTTAATCTTAATAAGCACCATTGCAGACCCTACTCTTGGTCTCATATCTTTTTTTATTTTTTTTTATTTTACTTAATTTTGATTTTATATGATTAGATTTTTCCTTTTTATTTTATTTTCTTCTATTTTCTCTAGAAGGTTTTTTTAATCATTTCCTTTGAGGTTTTAAGGTTAGTTTACTATGAGAGTTTCTAGATATTACAAGTTTTTGGAAGAGCAAAAAGAGACTGAGCAAGAGAGGCCTAGGAGGAGAGGAGCAGACGTGAGAGAGGTTTCTAGTATATGCACTTTGTGTTTCATTCTCTATACATCTCTGTATTTTCCCCTTTTTTATTGCTTTTTTTTAGCACTGTTGCAGTTTTCACATATTCAAATTCCCTGTTTGATTTCTCAAAGATTGTTGAGTTCTATTTCACTTTTCATTCATATGCGTCTATTCATTATTGAAACTCAATAGTTTACTCCTCTATTTTTTGGGTTCAATGATAAAAAACTCAGTTTACAAATGTGAATAAGTTTTATACTGATAATCCACCTTGTTTGCTGATAGAGTTTTCAGAGTTATGCAAATTAATCAATCAGTAAACTATATAAATAAAATTGAATCTATCAATACAAATACTTTTTTTACTACTGAACCCAGTTATTTTTGCTTGAGATCAAGGGAGGAGATTATGGATTTCCTATTTATTATTCTGGTATTATTTATTGTGCAGTGGAGAAAGGGATTATGTTTTTTTTGTTTGGAGACCATGGGAGGAGATTATAGATTTCATTTATGCCCTGGGTATTATTTATTGCGCAGTAGAGAATGGGATTACTTGGGATGATTTGGTCATGTTGAAGTAGTTGTGACTGTGTTGGAGAATGAGATGTTGATTATGTAATATTCCAACTTTTATGCCTAGCATTTCTCATTTTTTACTTCCGTCTATTTTTTTTTCATTCATGCTTATCCATTTTGTTGGAGAATGAGAAGCCATCACATGCTATATGTTTTTTTCACTAAGCTTATAAAGTTCTTTATCAGCTGGAGTATTTCATTCACGTAGGATCAAGAGGTCATCGCAGATATCCCCACATTTTCTGTAGCCAACACAAAGATTAAGAAATTCATCTTATGTGTGTTTTTTATTTTTGCTAAAAACGTGAAGACAATATTTTGTAATAATTGAACTTGTATAAGTACAAGTGCACGAACCTGCATATATGTTCAAGACAATTTAAACATCATTACAAATTAGAGTTTTACAAAAGTTTTATGTCATTATGAATTTATGCCTAAATGGGCCCACTAATGATAGGAAATCGCTTTATAAGTCTCACCCAGAATCACCTAACTCGACGTAGGGAGAAGTGACATACAGATTTTGCAACGCCCCATCCTCGAGTAGCCAGATACATACGTAATCGTAGCACAGATAAGAACACCCGCTAACTTGTAATATTTTTCTTTAGCTTATTAATGATTTAAAATATTTAAATGATAAATTTACAACTCTGAATTACAGACAAACAAGGGTAAAAGGTGAATTGCCATAAAGGATATGAAAATCATTAAACGAAAGAGAGACACCATAATAAATAACAAAGCAGCTTGTTCAGAATATTAAAGCGATCAAGGACCCCTTTTTTTCAATTGGGTGAAAAACGATACTGTTATAATAGAAGATAGATGCCAAAAATTTAAATAAAATAAGTTGATTTGCAAAAATTAAAAGGATTATGACTTAATGGCAATTAAGGTATAAATGGGATTACAAAATGCGATGAGACAAACAAAAGCTAAACTTATTTTTTTGTCTCACAAAAGCTGTGGCTCACTGGAGAGGAGAGAAGAGCAAGGAGAGGAAGAGGAGGAAGAAGAGGAAGAAGAAGGAGAATGAGAAGAAGGCCAAACCAAGGTATGTTTTTGTCTCAATTCACGAAACAGCTGATTCTCGGCGCTTTGGTCGGGAGAATTGTCGCTTTTGTCTAGGTATTAAAGAGATCACCCAAACTCCTAGATTTTGTCGAGGTTTTGCGGCAGAAAACCACCGGCTAAAATAAACACGAATCATCATATTTATACGCGCGATAAGAATTGGCGGACCTTCGCTGGAATTCATAAGATTTTCACCTGTGTGGTTTTGTGGTATGAATTTCCAAATCACCACCCGTTGTCATGAGTTGTTTCTGGAAGTTGCATTTCACGTAGCTTTTGGAGCAGATAATATCAGCTTGTAAAATGGCACGCCAGGTTTTTAGCCACGTCACAAAATTTCAGAAAACCTACGCTGTTGTTTCTCGATATGATATTATAATCATCCAAATCAATTGATTCCAATTGGTAAAGAACCATAAGAGATAAAATACAAATGCATATAGTCTCATCAAAGAGCAAATTGTAATCTCTAAGTCTCCCAACATGATCGAAAGGTGAGCTCGTAGCTCAATGACATGCCTCTGTTTTGGGTACGGGGTTGCAAGTTTCGTCATATGGAGTTTCACTATCCAAATTGGAAGATTCAAAATTCTAGGTAAAATAGACTTCTAGGGAATAAGTTAGCTGAAGGAAGTGCAATCAAATTAAACCTAAAGTGCCGAGAAATTTTCCTCCAAGTGAGTTATGTGCAGACTTTGTTCTATCAATTTGAGTAATCTAGATATAAAATAATAACTTGAGTTTTGATGATCCAAATTGGGTGATTCCAATTGGAGAAGAAACCTAGGAACCATATCTTCAAATGAGTGAAGAAACATTTCCAATTTATGGAGTTGGCATCCTGAAATCAAGGATAATATAGGTGATTCATAGTTAACCAAATTACATCAAAAACATGTTGTAACTGTGTTATGTGGTTGAGGGCTTTAGAGAAGGGAATTTTAAATTTAAAATTTGTTAGGACAAGCATCGATATATGAAAGTGATTGATCTAGAGTTTCATACTTGAAGACCTTTTGAATAATTTTGGGCACAAAGTCCATAGAGTATTGTTGGAAAATGTTGCAAAATGAGTGGTTTTTTTTGTTACGGGTTTTTAGCTGGCTTCACAAATTGTTAATTTTGGCTTTATACGAACGCTGCCATAAGACTCCCAAAGCCGACTTCATAAGTACGTTAAGTTTTACGCTATATCGCAGGCTGACACGTCACAGACTCAGCCGAGCGCGGCGCAAAAGGTATGCAAAGTGAATGAATAGGTTCAAGTTTTCAAACAAAGAGGTATAAACTCCATTTTCAAAATCAGCTTTAAAAGCTGGAAGATTTTTTTAACGTTAAAATGAAAGTTTAATGTAAATGTTTATATATGTATATTAAATATGTATGCATATGTTAAGGCATTATAAAAGTTTAAAAATGTAAAGAATGCATATGTGTTTTAATGATAAAGCAAAGGATTAAAATGGATTTATAAACGTATTTTCAAGAATGTTTTACTAGCTAAGCAATTCTAACCCCATACGACCGTTATGACTGATATCAACTGCAGTACCTAAACGTGTATATGATTTAGAGGAATAGTTAGGTTACTAAACTGGAGGGAGGGAAATAGATTTTAGCGTAATATCTACTACACGTGATAAGGTGTTGCTATGACTGAACCCTACGTACGGCGTGAGCTCCGCAATGAAGGGTTATGACCGGATTGAGACCGCCCTCACCGTCAATACCCTGAACCGGCCGGTGTGTTTACTTCCCCGGGTTCCATTAGAAATAAAGTTTAAAGCATAAATCGTTTTTAATCAGATAAAGATTTATTACTTCGATATATACCGAAATGTCATTTCAAATGAAAAATGTACACCACTCCAGCTCCTTTAGCTCACTCTTTCCGTATGTTTCAAAACATTTTCAGACCCGAGACAAAAAGGCTCTAGAAAGCATCCTCGTCAAAGGAGTCGAGTCATCGAGAGACAGCCGTGACCGCATTGTATATATTTATATCAGATATGTCAATATTTTGTCATGTATATGTATATATGTATATATTTTAGAAAAGCGAATCCACGCTGGCTTTCGGGACCCTCACGACGAGCAGACGTAGGCTAGCCTCGTCGCTTAAGTCCGACTCAAGCTCAATCCTTTTATAAATCGTGCATGGAATCGTTAAGTTTTGAATGTTTTGATGATTGAAATAAATAAATGTATATGTGTATATATTTTGCTTGGATTGAGTTGGGGTGTTTAATTAGTCATGATTTAAGAGTCCTAAACTAAGCAAGTTAATTGAAAGATTGTAAGTGTTTTTAAATGTTTAGCAGATTTTTTGTAAATTTGGGAAAATCCGACAAACAATGAACTCGACCGATTTTCGAAAAATCTATGTTTGAAAAAAAGAAAAGAAAAATTTTACCATCACTTCCGTGATTATTTTCTTTCTAAAAAGATATTGCGCGATTGTGTGCTGGCCGCCTCCATCGATTTTTTAATTGGATTGTTTTCGAGAAAAGTTTCATATCCGTCAGAGCGCCGAGGTCCCTGCCCATGAGGTTAATCCGGGTCGGGATCCTTCAGCTTAGGCCTAACCCATTACATTCCAACTCATCTATCTTAGGTCTAGTCAATTATGTTTAATCCATCTATATTAGGTTCAAGCCTATTAGTTATCAAACTCATCTACCTTAGGTTTTACCCAACTCATTAGGCCTAACTTATCCTTAGAACCCATTGCCAACACATCTACCCTAGGTCTAGTCCATTAGGTCCAATTCTTCTACCTTAAGTTCAAGCCCATTAGTTACTCAATCCATCTAACCTTAGGTCTAGCCCAACTCATTAGGCCTAACTCATCTTTATGACCAATTTCTAACTCATCTACCATAAGTCTAGCCCATTTCCGTAGGCCCAACTTGCCTACCCTAGATCAATCTCACTTTCTTAGACCCATGCATCTTATTGTCATGTCAACACCACAATTACCTCATTTGGAGCCTATGTCACATCACTTAAAGCATTACATGTTCGTACCAAATCTCTAAATGCAGGGAACAAAATTTTAGATATTTCGACCGAAATATCGGTTATCACCTGGTATCGATAAAATATTTCAATCAAATTTTCGCTTTTCTCCGATTTTTTCCGATATTTTCTTTCGTTTTCGCTCCAAAATCTCAAAAACGCTTCTCGAGTAATAAACCCACCAAAACGCCTGCTCACCCTAACTAATAAACTACTGGACAGACCCTTATTATATATGTCAGCAAACTTTTTATATTCTCTTATTATTTATTTGCTCATAATCCCTACCACTATACGATTATAATATTTTATTTTATTTATTTTTATTTTTACATTATAACTTATAATATTTTTAAATTAAATATTAATTTGAAAAGGAAAATAAGTAAAAATAATATCATTTAAAAATTTAAAATTATAATATATAATATTAATCTCCTCATTATCTAAATAATATTTATAATAATAACAAAAAACAAATAAATAATATCTCTTTTAACATAATAATATCTAAATAATATATTAAATATAACATATTTAATTTAATAATTACTAATATATTTTATTTTAATCTACCTAATTAAGATATAAATCATTTCTCAATCTATATAATTAAAATATGAAAAAATTTAATCAACCGATATTTTGTAAAAATATCCACCCATATTTCCGTAAAATCCACCACCGAGAGCATCACAAGCACCGGTTATTTCGATCCTCGTTTCAAACGCAATACGGTAAATCAACTCGTGTACTTTATGTTTTAAGTAAACACCTTAAATCACTAATTTACATCTTCTTTGCTTTCAAACTTTTACCAATTTTAAATAATATTTATAATATCTCAATTTTCATCACTTTGAATCTCTCTTTAATAATAACCTTCAAAACAAATATTATTATTACTATTTTAACTTTCACCTATTACTTTTGTTATCTAAATTAAAAATCATTTTTTAATTTTAAAATTAAAAATCTTTAATTACTAAATTAAATTATTTTCCTTAATTTTAAAAAAATCAAAAAAAAATTTCTATAATTTCAAATTTTCAAAAAACACTTTATTTAATTTAAAAATATATATATATAAAATTTATGATCTTTATGTTTGTAAAAATATTCTTTAAATTCAAATTTTACTTTCTTAAATTTACAATCAAATATTCTTTCAAAATATCCAACTTCAAAACCTCTTCTTTTCCAAAGTGATATATTTTTATTTTTTATTTTTCAAACTCCCTACTTAAATTTTCATTTTCAAATTTCTTAACCTTTCAAGCAGACCCAATAAATGGAACTTTATAGAGTTGACTTTTTGCTAAATAAATGAGCTTTGGTGGAGCTCGACATCTCATGTATCCCTTTAGTAAATAATTTGGTGCCTTCTTTATAATTTGGTTTTTTATTTTAATCATGAATTTTTCTATATTTGTTATTATACTAACCCGATTTTCAATCGATAACGTTTCGATTCGCGCGCACACACTCTTTCCCCATTTGACTCTAGTTATTTATTTATTAAATGTTTGATGTATTCTTGCATTTGTTTATTTCATTTTTATTCATTTATTTACCTTTTGTAATCATTGCTGATTAGTCAATTGCCCTAATTGCTTTAACTTGATTATTAGAGATCCAATTTAAGAGTTTAGAGTAGAATGCTATGGCCTTTCACCATACCTTCCCAATAGATAACCCGATCCTGACCTGCACTCAATTTTCTCACCTGTCCCATATTACGTAGCCACATTTCGCTTCTTATTATTTTCCCTTAAAAATAATAATAATAAGTTAAGCATTCAAAAACCTTTAAAAAAAAACGAGTATCGCTTCAAGTGGAAAAAACACATCATAGCTAAACACAAGGTCCACAACTATTCAAAATAAAAGCTCTATTACGACAAGAAAAAACAAACACTACTTCATACAATTTTAAAAGAAAATAATGATGTTTAATAATAGATTTTAATCTCTCAAAAACAAATAATAGATTTTAATCTTACAAGGGAAATAATATCTATTCATTCTTAAATTTTTGAAGCAAAATTACAAATCATAATATTGTTTATAGATATGGATTTTTAGGGGGAGCTGCTAGCTCCACCTGACCTACCAGCTGGTTTGGGCTTAGACTTAGTCCCAAGAGAGAAACATATGTGAATTTATAAGTTATCTTTCCCACATCGACTACAAGAGAGAAAGTGAGGGAAGGAAGAGAAGAGATATAACCAACAGAGGAGATTTCTTTATAATTCATATACCTTTCTTGCCTTTTGGCTAAAAAGATCAAAGTGTAGTATCTGTTCTTATCAATTTAATATCTGATTACGTGGACCATCGGTTCACATGATATTAAATTAATCAATCCTTGTTAAAAATTTTAGTTTCAAGCAAACCATAAAAAATAGGAAACAGGCAAGAAAATAACATAGACCCCAATTTCTCTTGCTTCCTTCCTATTTTTGATGTCTTCTCTTTTATGATTTTAGATTTGCTTAAGCTTTACCTTCATTCAGGTCTCACCAATATAGAATAGAATTCTGAAAGAAACTGAAAATATTTCACTTTCATGAGATTCAATAAGAAAGAAAATGAGAAACAAGGAATACAAAGAATCTAAGTTTATATATAACTCTTTCTTATCTCATCAGTACAGCTCTGATTGTTCACATCACATGCATATATGAATGTTAAGCACACAATTCTCACTGGATGTAACTCCCAAATACATGGAAAATGTTTGATCCAAATGGTAGTTTCTAATCAATCTCAGCATGAACATAATCAACAAAAACAAAATTCTTTTGGAGTTCATGCAAAGCATAAGCCAATGAAGAACTTAGAAGTGCAAGCCCAGCCAAGATGGCCCGGATCCACATCTCTGAAGGAATCCCAGTGGTTGCACAGAAAACAACAGTTGCACCAATGAACAACTTCTCCATTGTCTGGAAGGCTGCATAAGCTCCTTGCAGGATGAACAGTTAAGGGGTGTGTTGCCCAAATCTATCCAACATCTACAAACCATAAAACGAAATAAAAAAATATAAACAAATCCATTGCATCAACTCGACACAAAAACAGCAGCAGAATAGCCACATGAAAATCAAAACCATTTCATTTAGTTAAAAACTTGAATAGATTGTTAAACAATCAACTCTCCTCGAGACCCTTCGTTGGATTTATTCTAGTGAGAAGATAGTTATGAAGTCATAAAGGGTAACTTTCGGCCAAACCTGGCGCTTTGATAAGACTGTTGATGGCAAAGGTCCTTTGATTTGAGATGCCAAATCCATTCAGGCTGGCTGTTCCCATGCCGCCTCAGCCACTCTGAAATGCCAAGACAAAAACGATCTGCTTCGTGTGGGGGTAAACGTGATCTTTGTGTACATCTCATTGACATCTGCAGAACCCTCCATCTTTGGAAAGGAATATCTTCTCCTGACCCTGAAGGACAATCATGTCCCCATCATATACCTTATTTGAAGTCCAGTGCTCATGCCATCTAGGAAACCACCTGCCATAGCCTAAATCAAATATGGAGGTTATTCACTGATGTCCAAGGATAATAAACAGAAAGAAACTGATATGACTTTTATAGTCTTAGCGTACAGTCACCGTTGAGTGTTTCAAGATAGGTGGAGAATGGAAAATTTCCATAAACATGAAGGAATGACAGAAAGTAGGTGATGATCTATGTTTTCTTTATTGTTCTCTCTCTCTCTCTCTCTCTTTTTTTTTTTTTTTGCAGAATACTCTCCTCTTCCAATCAATGGTAGGCAAGTCAAACAATGCTGATGTTGACTTTGATGGTCACTCACAATCAATGACAAATCAGAGGAGGGTCAGATCTGACTACTTTAACTAAGGATTAGATTTCATCTATATTTATAATGAACTAAACTACCATTTTCCTATTCTTCTCCTATAAGCACTTCCCTTTTGCCCATCATGTGACAGGTTGATTCTACAGTTCTGTACTTCAGATTATTTTGTTTTCTTTTATCAGGTGCTAAGAGCTATTTCAATATGAAATGTCAAATGCTAAAACAGCTTTTCAATTAGCCAAATTTCTTCTCAAAATCAGTCTCACATCAGGACAAGCATCAAGATCTGGAATATAAAATAATATACAACGTACTAAAGTGAAGAAATGGGGTATTATGCTACTATATGTACTTTTTGTATTTTTAATATCTAAAACCCAATTAGTTAAGATTTGGAAAGTATCACCGATATGAAATGCACTGATCAGGAGAAGGAAAAGGCTATGCTGCAAACTTGGTACCATTCTGAGCTTTTTGACCAGTCCACATACAAAAGATGGGACCAAGATAAAACTATTGAGATTACACAAGAAATAAAGCAATGAGACCCTAATGCAAACCTGATACATGCTAAGTGCTGGTAATTTTTCAGGTATTAGAACAAAAAAGGCATTCAGTAAAACATGAAATGTCAATTAAAATATGATAATTAGTTTGATCATGAGTTGCAATGCAAAGCAAAATTAGAGGTGACCAAAGATATGGAAACTGCAGAGTGCGATCTATTTGCCAAAATTTTAATCATGGGCCTGTAATTAAAAGACAAGGGCAAAGCCCTCACTATTCCTTGTTTTGGTATTAGTTTAACTATTATCTCTAGAGGTCTGATACTTTTATAGTAAGAGAAATTGTAATACAAAGCGCCTGCTGTATACACAATGCAAAAGGCCAGATAGGTGGATATACAAAAGACAACACCTTGCTCACTTACAATCTAATTAATCAATAAAGTCAAACAAAGATAATGTGTTAGATCCTCAATTTGACCCACTCTAAAAACATAACAAAGAGCATCCTATTGCATGTTCTGTCAAATCTAAATCTTCAGTTGCTCTTCTTCGCTTCTCCTACCACAAGGCTAAAGAATGGCACAAAGTAGTCTGCTCTCCTGATTTCTTTTCTTCCCAAAAAGGCACTCTGCCAATTAAGGAGGGCATCCTTGATTGAGAAAGGCATTCAGAATTCTCATTCATGTGGGGTTACCTTCAGTATTTTACTGCACAGTACCAGACCAACAGAACCTAATCTGAGGGATGCTACCATTCTAGTAATTGATGCAAATCCAAGATTCTATATTAATCACAAGAGGCTAAAATAGATTTTGATTTTAAGTCCAAAACCATTATCTCTCTCTCTATAGTGATGAAAAGTCATCACCAAAATTGCCTTATTGGTAGAAGGAAGGACGCCATTAGTTGACATACAAGAACCTCATCTGATCTCCTTTCTAAAATTTATGTATTTGGGATTCAACATGCATGAGAAGCTCATCAAAGTGTGCTTACCTGCCACCAAGCAGGCCCAGGCATAGTGAACTGGAAAAGTTTCAGCACTACAAACAATTGAACGAAGCTTTCAGAGCCATTGGTACATTGAAGGAACAAATCCATTCTTCCACTTTTGCTCACCAAATATAGGAAGCTTGTATCAATTCCCTATTCTGAAAATGACACAAAAATAGAATAAACTTCAGAATGGGTAGTTAGTTGTCACCCAATGCTAAAATTTTGATCAGTTGTCACCCAATGTTAAAATGAAAATTTTGAAACAATCTTATTTATTTAAAGAAAAATACAATGAATTACGCCTAAAACTGTAAGGATATGAATCCAAGCTCAGAAAACAGTTTTCCACTCTCAAAATTGCCAAAAAAAATATATATATATATATATATATATATATATATATATATATATTTGTTAAAATGCAGAGAGCTATTTGTTAAATGCAGAGAGCTATTAACTGGAACAATAACCAAGAATGCATTTTCCAGGTTAGCTGTTTGAGACATCACATATGACTGAAACAAGGATGTTCCTAAATATTCTAGATGTTTTTGTAGAACAGAACCAATGACTCTTTACAACCATCCAATGTCTAGAGAAAAAACCTTCTACCCATAAGACAACATGAAAAGAATTTAGAAGTTCTAACAGCAGTATGACAAGAAACCTATTAGCTTTAAATAAAAGTATCTGAAAGATAGTTTAGTCCTTTGGATGAACTTCCAGTTGGCTAATGCATGAGGTACATATTTTAGAAGAGAGAAAGAACCCAATATGTTGAAACACAAGTAACTTGAGGCAATGACCATGTCCATGAGCCTCTTGTCAAAAAGATTCTTTATGCCAAGCCTTGCGTCCTTCCAAAACAATGGTTTTTCAATGATGCTTTTATTACTATTGAATGATCAACAGAATCAACTCAAGAATCCTGAATCAATCAAATACACAATCATAGCTGCAACTTGATTACTGTCATCTAGTCATTAGAACAGGATTCTTAAGCTATGAAAGTATGCAAGCTTCGACTATGGCATAAGAGTGCTCAACTATTTCATTCATATAATAACAAGGTGCAACAAATTCGCACTGATTCAGGGGTTCCCATCATTAGCTCCAGCAAATCCCCAAGGGCCACTAGACTCCAACTTAAATGTCAAAGGCTTGGCTCTATCTCTCCTCCTGTAACCTGCAGAGTGATTCTTCTTAGTCAATAACCTGAAACCTATCCATTATATAATTTATATCAGCAAGTACCCATGAAATAATCAAAAGGAGCAATATGAGATAGGTCATTTTGAAAGGAGATGCTCTGTAATCAATTCCCTGTCCCATGTTGCACACTAAGAATTATTATGACAACATTTGCTATAAAACACCAGCATCCTCCAAATGAAACCTCACCCCATCCCCACAAAAAAGCTACCAACACCAAGAAATGGGCATAATGCCGTTAGAAAAAGAATAAAGAGAAAAGGCACATACAGGGGAATTTAACATTCTTGTCTCAAGAGACAAATTTGTCCAATTCAGCTAGATAGCTACACTAAGCAAAGATACAACAATTTGCTTTAAAAAAAAATTCATTGTAGCATTTAAGACAAACAACCTCAAACATAGTAAACCATCTACTCTCAGCTGCACACTTCTAATTGTTTCAAAAGTTGATTCAAGATAAAAGACGGGCTAACCAATTTTATTTCAATTGTCGTTCAAAGTGCTCCAACTTTCCACTAATGGTAATCTAAAAATGGTAAATAACCTTTGACCAATCCTGTAAGAATTTTTAAGAAACTCCTGCTGTAATTTATGAAGCAACCAATGTTATGGCAGGTAGAGAGAATCTTATTATATAAAGAGCATCTTTTAGATATTGAAGACAGCTCTGGTATTATACTATAAGAAAAAAATTAAATGCATTGAATTGAAGGGCCTCACTTAATTGAAAAGGCCACTCTGGCACAGATAAACAAATAACACCAATCACTAATCAAAATCCTATTCAACATTTACCTTAGATAAGTAAAATCAATGTGGAAGCTGGATCGAATAATATTCTCCATCAGTGTGTCATAGCCATAGAACAGATCTCGCTGAATTGTCACAGTTGAGAACTCGGGATTATCAAAATCATCAGCAGCCTAAGGAAATTCAATAAAAACATCTCATTAAAATAATCATAAGACAATTCATTTTCTAATCAAATAAGCTTTGAATAATTGCTTTCAATGACTAACTAATGTAACAAATTATAAACTAAAAGGAGATACTAAGATGATAAGTACATTGGAGGCTTAGTTGCAGAAGCTCTTTCCCGACCATTCTCATCCGGCCAAACAAAGAGCAGACCCTGAGAAACCATTGTAGGAAAACTTGTCGCACAGGCCCTTGGAGACCCAATAGCACGAGCTTCAGGTCCTTCGGAAGAGGCATGAGGAATCTGTTTGCAAGATCCACACTTGTCGAAGGACCATCCATGGTATGAACATTGCAGGTAACCGTTTTCATCGATTCTTCCCTCCTACAAAGAAAAGAATCACCAAAATCAGGGTCTCTTAAATTGTTCAACTGTTTGGATATCAGGTGAAGAATAAAGCAAGGTTGAGCATACGACCAGATTGGTTGTCGGGAAACAAAAGAAAATGAAAAGAAATTAAATCCTCGTTCATCCCCTCTTCTTAAATGGTCTGAGAAAGCAAACTCCAAGAAAAAGTAGGACCCCAAGCTCCTCTGTACTTCCCAATAACCAAACAACCAGCAGATCTATTGAAGAAAATTACAGATAATGGGGCGAGCCGGTGCGGGCACTTGTCACTAAAGGCAACCCATTCGGCAGTAGATTTATCTTCCAGAGAACGATGTCTCGGCCAAGAAGCTGAAACGGGGCGATTAGGGTCCAGGTCCTCAATCAACGACACTGGATACCAGTGATCCCTCCACGAGAACTTAGACGAAGACGACGTCCTCTCATCTTCAACCTCAACAACTTCACCCTCACGTTTCTCGGATTGATCTGAGGTCAATGGCTGTGAGAGCAGCTACCTTTCAGGTGAAACCCAGTGATCTGGGTAGTTCTAAAGAAAGGGTTTGGCTGGGTTTGGGGGATGAGATGAGGAGGCGCTGGTGGTAGTGGAAAGAATCCAGTGGGTAACTCTGGTAGCAGGACCATAGAGAAGGAAAGCCATTTCCAGCTCTATATGAGGTGGATTCAGATTTCGAGAAAAAATGTTTTTATGCAGTATTCGGAATTCTTCTAGAGCCCTTATTTTCATAGATAAGTTATCATCATTCAGAAATTGAAGATTTTTACTTTCAAAATATTGGCATTTAACTAAAGTTTTAAATTAGAAAGATCTCCCAAAGAAAGGAAGATCTAAAAAGCTTTATCTATTCTAAATCTATTCTAATTTGATCATTTATCTTCTTTAATAATTACATCATATCCTTTCATTCATCTATATCACTCCAAGACTATAACATTTATTAAATCAGAATGACAAAGATATGATAATTTGAACACTATTAAGACACAGATAATTCAACACTTCATTTTCATTGCTAGACACAAATTTAAAATACATTGAATTTATATAGTTAAGAAATACGAAGACATTAAAATCGGTTTACCGTGATTTTCTCATTGTTTTCACATATAATCGCACGCTATACGTACTGAGACAATAGCTGCTGCTGCTCAATGTATTATTACGCGACATGCCTTTTCCATAGTACAGATCATCGACGATCATCTACAACCTATCTGCCTCAGATTTTATCTTCAAGACGCTTCGGCACTTCTCAACATATCCCCTCCCTTTTCAAGGCTGCTCCTTCGCACCGTTTTGGTCTCATAAAAAATTCCTTTATCTTTCACTCAAGTGCCATAATTCATGAATCAGCCCGAATAATTAGCTTACAGACCATAGACTCCGCCTTACATTGCCTACTTTTATCTCAAGCCCGTGTCTCTTCCTAGAGCCTAACTGCCAGACATTGTACGATCTTAATCCGAGTCAAGAGATACAGGTGTCTCATAAGTTTCTTCATAAACAAGGGAGGGGGGCATAGGATTGCTTTGCGGTATAATCATCCACTTATCACAGTATTTAAGCACCTCCCAACAATGATCATAAGTCCACGGACTCCTAACATCTGCTTAAAAAACATATCTACAAATACACTTGGTATCAAAAAATTCAAAGAATAAATTTCTTAATATATTGTCATATAAAATTATAACAAAACACAACCAACTCCGTCTATGATGTTAGCTCCACTTCGTGCTATTTGCGATATGTGCTAAGATCCCACGCCATTTCAGACAATAACGCTCTGATTCATCACATCGATTCGACTAAACATAAAGATCCGCGCGGGGCCAACCCAATATCGGGTCTCCAAAACTTACCATCACCGATCCCAAAACTTCGACATCACCGCTCAATACCGATCACCACATCTGTGTTACTGGCCATCCAAGATATTTATCGCGCCACGTCTTCCTCATTTAAGAAGACTTTCTCCGTCTAAATCTCAGACGGGAGTGAGATGCCATTTTCTAGTTACAAAATCAAACTTAAATTAAGTATGAATAAAAAAATTATATTGCTTAAAAGATTGACAACTAAGGTGAAAAATTAATAAACAAATTATTTAAATAGTTAAATGGAATATTCAATGAAATATATTTATGTTAATGGTAACAAAATAGAAATTCTGACCATATCAAGTGTTATTTATATTTAAATTTGTATTTTAGATTATTCACAAAAAATATATTTGTGTTCTTTTTTTCATTTATTAATCGTATTTTATTTATAATATTATAAATCGAAACCACTAAGCTGAGCAAAAATATTTGCAGGATAATTATTTGGCAAAAATGGCTTCGCATTAAAATCAGGTGTCGTTTTGAAACCTGCACCCCACTTCGTGAACCCGAATCCATTATCGACGAAAATTAAAAGAGAAAGAGAGCGTGTGTAGGAGACGAAGACGTCGGCGGAGGTCTTCTAGCCGGCGCTTACATTATAAGGGGGAGAAGGCAGATGGCAGAATAAATACTACGAGTCTTTTGCGTCGTAAATTGATAATTTCTAGCCGGCGTTGCCGGAGAATTGCTGATTTCTTTTTTTCCCCTCCTTCTCTTCTCTTTCTTTTATTCTTGAACTTGAGCTTTCGATTTCGACATATCCGGTGTCGCGGGTCTTTTTGCAGTTTAGGTTTGTTTTTATGTAATTTTTTTCGTTTTTTTTTGTTGTTTTTTTTTTTGATTCAGAGAATTAAACACAAAAAATTTTCCATCTCCAATCACATATCATAATCTTTTTCGCGTTTCTCCAATCCGCTATATTACGGCGATAAAAAAGCGCTTTTTCCAATTACAAAAATAACCGGGACACCGTTCACAATCGTTTTGTCGATTATCGTTTCACTAACAAGCTTTTTTTTTTCAATTAAGATTTTAAATTTGCAAAGTCGCCTCCACTACTAAAGACGTTTCAAGAGTCGGCGCCCATGGAGATAGAACAAAGAGTTGACTCTCTTACCCATTCTGTACTATTGGACACGTGCACAAATACAACCACTTATTACTTTCTAAGCTCATTATATTTATATTTTAAAAAATTCAATGAAAAACATAAAAATTTCAGGTACACATGATTAATCAACTCATTCTGTCACACATTTCAAGAATTGGTTCATACAACAAATTTGTAAGGTTATATTTAGTTTTTCAATCTTATTGAAGATTTTTTTTTAAGACAATTGGAAAAAAATATATTAAAATTAATAGATAGAGAGACTAAAAACAAATATTTAAAGAGAATATATTTTATTCAAAGATGGAGATGATAATTGCTTCTTCTTCGAGCAAGCTATTGCCGAGACAAACGGACAAAATAATTCTCTAACAAAGCACTTTCGTAATGGGCGACTGTGTGAGAAAAAGCCAAAGTGTCTCTATCTTCTAATGTGAGAATTGAGGCACCTTTTTCTTCTTCTGGTAGAGGTTTGGCCACCAGCTTCCCCTGTCCCGTTCTCTGAGGACATACCAATATCCAGAAAATGCATCTTCTTCTTTGGAGCTGTTTCAAACTTACCCATGGATGTTTGGGGGTATCCTATTATTTCATTTGGATGACGACTATCTCAGCTCATGCTACAAACTACAAGTATAGTTACTTCTCCCCACAACTTGAGTTTTGTGGAGCCAGCGAGCTAGCTTCAATGGTACCTTTATTTCATTCATCGATCTCAAGAGAAATATAACATATGATGTGTAACTTTAGTGAAGAACCTGATACAAACAATTTTTAACGATCTCATCCAGTACTATCTTTTCTACTCTTTCGGTAATCCTGATAGTCAGTCCGATATCACGAGAACCAGTGTTTATGTAAGGCTCCTCGCATTAGGTTCGGGGCGGCAGCGGTTTTGATGGATCACCACCGCTGTTCTCAGGGCCCTGGATCATCATGCAAAACTGGTCTTACCTCAACTTTCACAAAGGCGGCCATGGAATGAGAATCTCAAAATAATATTACTACTTAAATGAAGTATGTATGCTTACACCAAGTAGTAAGGAAATGCTGCCCGTAGCTTAAAAGCTAATAAGCCTGTGGCAAGAATAAAATTCCTTGATCGGGGAACAGACATTGCCAGTCCAGCTAATGAGTGATCCTGGAAAGACATGAACAAACAGTTTGTCATGTTCAAAAAGAAAGTAAGTCGAATAATATTCAAGATTATGTCTAATTGATTTGGATATAAATTGAAATATAATAAGAATGGGGTAATTCAGATCCCATGTTTGGTTATTAGTGAATAAAGATTACTATTCCATCATTTATATTAAGTTCAACCAAATATATGATAGGTAAATGTAGATATATTATTCATTTTATATCCATTTTATATAGGATATATTAGTCTAAGCAAGAGAATGTAGGAATACACACACACACACACACACACACACACACATATATATATATATATATATATATATATATATATATATATATAAATTAAATTATGTTTTCATATAGAATAAATTATATAAAAATTTACTTATAAAGTGGTAAATATCCATTTTATAAATCAAAGATGTTTATTGATATAACATCCTTATTGGATATGTTCAAAAAATATCATGTCTATTGAATTTAATATCCTATTGAAAATCATATGGTAAGACGTGTTTCATTTAATGGGATATGATATCCTAAAATATGCATATTCTGTCCTATTTACTTAGTTGTACTAAATGCACATGTGAATCAAATTATTTTGACACAGGTTAGCAATTTATTCAGTTTAGGTACTACAGTGTGTAAAGAAAGGATGTGATAGATTGAACACTTCCATTGATTACGCCCAAAAGGCACATGAAAATGCCTTACTAGTCAGACTCAACTCGCAATTTAAAATTCAGACCACAGCTTTCCAGTCCATAGGAGAAGGAACCTCTAAAAGAAACAGAGGTAGGCCTTGTACATGAAAAATGCTCTAGGAAAAATATATAATCTACCAACAAATTACATTCACGATCCTCTTTTATTTTCCAACATCTGGTCACAGCTTTGTTTACATGCTTTACAAAACAAAGCACAACACTTAATTTATCTCTTCCTTTTTGTACTTGATTTATTTCTTTATACCTTCCCGATGTATAAGGCAGGTGGGCCTGTATTATTAAATTCACTCATTCAATCAATAAGAAAATCATCATTTTCTTTATATTTCTTCACACTACTGGAGTCACAAGGTTCTGCCAGGCTTCACGATGTTGTCAATTCCAACAAACCACTTAATGGTTGTTATATCTTGGCGATCAAAACCGTCGTCCCAGGAAGCTCCAGAATCCTCCGCCACCGTCAGACATCTGCAGAAACCTCTACGGTGAACTTTTCCGACGACTGCTCCATTCCGACCGACAACCCCACCATTGGGTTCGTCGTTGCATGATCTCCCCCGGCGACAACTAGTGTCACGCACCTCCATGCGCGACTTCTCTCCTACAGCCACTAAAGGTCCCACGCGCGTGACTTCTCCCACGCAATCACCACGCGTCACACAGGAGCGGCTCGCGGGCTCCACCCGCCACCGCCTCTCCTAGCTTGGTCATCCCTCCCAACTCCTCCCAGCCCCGCTGCTTCCTCCATTTGAGGCCCAGATCTAAGATTTTTGCCCTCTTTCTCTCCCAAAAGCTATGAAACCCTAGATTTCTGCTGCATTTCGACTCACTCATCGTTGATCGTTTTCTATTTTCCGAAGCCTCAAAGATCATCCATGTGCTTTTCTCACTAAGATCTCGCATTTTTTGCCCTAGCATTTGGTCTTTGCTGATTTTGTCGAGATTTTTCTCACTATGGCTGAAAAAGCCTAAAGTTTTCTTCGCTTATGTCCGAACTCCGATGATAATCACAATTGACTCAAGGGGAGTGATAATCATCATCCAAGCCACTCTGCTTATGTTATGGCTTACTAGAAATGGTGTTGAAGACCATCTAACCTTTGCGAGCCTAGTGTTGAAGAAGAACCGCCCTCGTTGGCGAAACATGACGCTTACTATGTAATACTTTCGCTGTTCATGGTTCCCAAAACACTGACAATCTCTTAGGATTATCGACATAGCTCCTTTGACCAAAAAGTGTTACAACTTATATACCAATCTTGTTCAACGCTTCTACCGCGGTCATCTCTCTTCGATAGTCCGCACCGGGTATAGAATTATCTTCCTTGTCGGGCAAATTTCAAAGACGGTAAATGGAGTTTCGTACGTAGATTCAAGGAGATATCGATTTAAGGCTGTGGGAGACTAACTATTTCACCATCACTCGACCGAACATTTCCTTTCAGGAGTGTAATTAGTCGCTCTACAAGATGTGATAGTCAACGATGACGTGGATTTGTATCCTTTCATATAATCGTACAACATCGCGCCAGGGGTGCTATATGAAAACAAAGAGGTCACAATCCGCATTGTTGGCTACTGCGGATGCAGACTAGCGCGTGCTCGCCGCGTATTGCATACCTACTTCAAGATATCAGGTATTTATCGAGGCAACTTAATATCTGAAGAGTAAGAAACAAGATGTGGTGGCTGTGTCTAGTGTCAAGTTGAGCATCAAGCTATGACATTGGCAATCAGAACTTATATGCCTTAAAATGCCTTCTTCATAAGTTAAGATTTCAAGATTGACAACGACGTCAGGCGTGATAACTGCGTTTCACACATTGCTTCCAACCTGCCTTTCAGAGAATCAAACATATTGAAGCGGCTCTACCATTTGAAGTCCAAGGATTCAGCTTTATTTTGTAACAAGTCGCAAGGAGATATAACCTATACGCTTCCAAGCCAGAGGAATAGAAATCATGGGATATTCTTAGAATATCCTCTAATTTATTCCCTTCCTTTCCGTACAATATTGTTCCTTACTAGACTTCGATTCATTTCTATGTCTTCCCGATGTATATGGGCAGGTAGGCCTATAATGTGTTCAATTCACTATATACATAAGCCTCCCAAACCTTCCCTAGTTATATCTTTTGTTCCAACTAACCTAGTTTTCAGGGCTTCAAGAGCTCCCTTGTGAGGTTAAGGACTTTAAGCTAGTTAGTAGCACATAGGAAGGTAAACACCAATGACATGCTACAATTGAGACGACCTAACAAGTCTCTTAGTCCTCAGTGAAGTATTCTATAAAAAGGTGATGGAAAGTTGTTCAATCAACTTTTCCTATATTGTCCTTTCACTATTGAGTTATGGCACAAGCTTTTCAGTTTAGCAAGTTTAGAGTGTGCTCCTCCAAGGATTATAGGAGGGATATGTTTATCATTGCTTTTAGAGGTTTTGGAAATTCAATCAAAGGCAAGACTTTGTGGCAAATTGTTAACCTCACTCTGGTATGGTTTGTTTGGCAAAATTAGAAATAAAGGATTTTATGAAATAAAAAGAGGTTAGGAAAGTTAGGGGACTTGGTTTTTACTTTTATTCCTTGTGGGCTTTATACTTCTGTTTTAAGAGGAGTTCCAATTCTCAGTTCTACAAGTTAATCAAGTTACTGGTTCGTGATCAACAACACAGATGAGTTGGTATTGTCGGCAATTAAGTTGGATGTGAGGGAGTTTTATCTCTGATCCGTTTTTTATTTTGAGGAAGGAATCTCTTCCTTTATACTTTTTCTACTTAAACTAATTTATCATACTTTTCGTTTCTGATATATAAATATATATAAAAGTAACTTCAAGGAAGCTAAGAAAATTAAATCCTCTAACTTTGTGTATTCTGGAGAATAGGAGGCAGAAGGTTTCTTCTCACCACCATAGTTATTTGATCCCTCTAGTTTTTTTTTTTTTGAAGTAAAAATGGAAATCTATTAAACGGGGGCTAAAAAGCTCAGCCCCAAGGGAGCATACAACACCCAGGCAAACCCAAAAAGCAGTAAAAACAAAAAACCCACAGCCCTAAGAGCCAACTCCGCAGCCACAAGGCAATAAGGTTAGCTACAAAAGTATAAGAATTTACAACTACCCCTACCCAAGAACAAAAAGAATAGACAAAAGAACTTCCTAGTCTGTTGAGGGAGAACTCTTCATTTTCAAACACGACTTTATTCCTTTCCTGCCTGTGATCGCTCGTAACAAACAAAAGGAGAGTCTCGAAGCTTTCTTCACTTTTTCCGACAGTGGCAATTGATCCAAAGAAAATCCAAATTCCCCTGGACACAAGTGGGGCACCCAAGCAACTCCCACAGACATCAACAAAAATGACCAAATTCCCCAGACCATGGACAATGTAACAACAGATGCTCAGTGTTTTCTTCACTCTTCCCACACAAAGGGCACCTATTTGCAAGGAAGAAACCCCTCCTCTTGAGTTGATCCATTGTTAATACTCTTCCCCACCAAGCTTCCCAAGCAAAAACGCCCATTTTGGAAGGAACCCATTTATTCCAAAATAACCTTTTTGGGAAGAAGCCTGTCTCTCTCACCCCCTCCAAAAAATTGAAGCTTGATTTTACTGAGAAATTGTCATCTTTTGTAAGCTTTCAAGCCCTTCTATCCTCTTCAAGGGGGTTTATCTTTTTATCCTTGATCAAATTAAAAAGATTTTCCACCGTCTCCATTTCCCAATCATTAAAATGCCTTTCAAACCGAAGATCCCATCCCCCTAGCTCTCCTACAGGCCTCCATACCTCCTTCACGCTGGCTCTTTTAGAACCAAACATTGTATAAAGCATACTTAAGGGTTCCTCATTGCACCACACATCCTCCCAGAATTTGATTATGCTTCCATCACCTAAAATAAGGTTGTCAGGTCAAGCTGACAGAAAGACTTTATAGATTTCTTTCCATAAACCCACCCCAAAGCTGCCTCTCACAACCTTTGTAAGCCAACCTCCTTCTGCCCCATACTTTATCCTGATAATGGTTTTCCAGAGGCCTTCTGCCTCTATCCCAAACCTCTAGCACCACTTTCATAAGAGAGCCTTATTGAGAGAAGAAAGTTTTCGGATTCCCAAACCAATTTCTATCCCCGCCGAGCCACAATCTCCAATTGGAAATCGTGGATTTTCCTATCCAAAGCTCCTCCACCCCACAAGAATTCTCTTTGGATTCTTTCAAGTCTCATGCTGATTGACTTAGGGATTCTGAAGAGGGACATGAGGTAAGTAGGCATGCAAGAAAGGGTGCTTCTAAAATAAGCGCATGTCTTCCCCCTTTGGAGATGTATTACCTTTCCATAAAATAATCTCTTCCGAAACTTCTACTCAACGGCATCCCAGACCATTGTGAACTTATGTCTTGCACCAAGAGGAAGACCAAGATAAGTTGTAGGCAAAGACCCTACCTTGCACCCAAGCTCTAAGGCCAACAAGTCAAGGTTCTCCACATCCCCCACAGGTAAAATAGAGCTTTTATCTAGATTTATCCTCATCCTAGAGAGCGCTTCAAAACCGCAGCGTAACCTGCAACTAAGATACATGATCCGACCCTTGAATCCCTCACAAAACCGTATCCGCGCAGTCAACAAAAAAAGAACTTGTACTTCATTTCCACCTCTGTCCCTCAACTTGTAACCCTAAAAAAAGGCTCCCTCCACTGCCTTGTTAATTAAGATGACAACAATTCTCCATTCCTAATAAAGAGGCAGGGGGACAGGGGGTCCCCTTGTCTAAGCCCCTTTGAGCTAAGAAGAACTACAGATTCACCACACTTATCTCGTACAGAATGTGGCAATGAATGCACCATCTTATCCACTCTACCCACTTTGCTCCAAATCTCATCCTCTTCAAAATCTGAATAATGAAGCTCCAACTTATGTCAGCCATAGCCTTCAATATCCCTCAGATTTCGTTTGCCTTTTGGCTTTTATCGTTGCTTTTTGCCTATTAAAATCCATAACACAAAAGAAAGCACTACCTCTTCCTCTTCTTTCTTTGAATCGACCTACCATTTCATTTGCTATCAAAGAAGCATCCAAAATTTGCCTCCCTTCAACAAAGGCATTATGAGCTACATTCACTAATTTTTCCCATTACTCTTTTTAATCCGGCCGACGTGACTTTGGCTATCCACTTATGTAGGATCTCCCCACAAGGCTACTGGGCCAATAATCTTTTTAAATCCTTCCCAGACCACTTTTCTTAGGCACTAACACTAAAAAGGTAGTATTTAGACTTCTGACAAATCTCCCATTAGCATGGGAACTTCAAACAAAGAGAGACATCCTCCTTTACAATATCCCAATTACACTGCCAGAAAGATGCTATGAAACCATCTGGACCCGGAGCCTTATCACCACTCATGTCAAAGAGAGCAACCTTAATTTCTTCCCCATCAAAGGGCCTTTCTAACCTAGCAGCCTCATAATCATTGATACTTGAGAACTCCAAGCCCATTGGACTAGCTCTCCATTCCCCTGAGTCAGAGAGAAGGTTCTTAAAAGCCTCTACCACCCTCGCTGATTTCCTCTCCTCCTGTTAACCACTAGCCATTAATTTTAATCTTATTCAAGGCGTGCCTCCGGGTGGAATTGCCAACCCCATGGAAGAATTTGTATTCCTATCCCCTTCTTTAAACCATATTTCTTGATTTTGTCTCCAAGAAGTCTCTTCCAATAAAGCCCCACTTAAAAATCTACGCAGCGCACTCTCTCCTCCAAATTTCACCGCTAAAACTTAGGGTCTCCGACTTTCATCTCGGCCCTAGTACTTCACCTTCTCGAGAGCTACCTTCTTATTTCCTCCTCCACTCAAGCCAAAAACTTCTTTGTTCCGTGTGTCCCGACAGGTTTGGCAAGCCTTAATTTTCTCTCAACCAAAATGTAATCACAACCACCGAAACTAAGCCCCGCCACCAAGAACACTAGCTCGAAGCCTTCGCCTTCAGCCACATGTTTTCAAAACCGAATGGAATTGGACTTCTCACAAAAGTCTCTCCCCCTTCAAGTAGAATCTAGAATTTGAAACGGCCCGAAGGACACACCGAATAACCCTCTCTAAAATGGTGGTCCAATCTCAGACCAAAATCTATCCAACCTTGCCAATCTCCGATTATTCTGCTCCCCCTCTCCAAGTGAAAAGGCCCCCTTGCAAGGAGATCCTTAACCCAAATCATCTATCACTAGAAAACCTCATACCCCTTGTTATCCTTCCTCTCAGCTTTCTCCTAGGAATCTGATGATGTTAAAATCTCCCCCAAAACACCATGGATCTTCCCACAACCCCCTGATAGCCCCCAGTTCATCCCATAAGAGTTCTCTTATGGTATTCTCTGTAGGGCCATAAATTCCCGTGAAAACCCAAACGAAATTGTCATTTCAGTTCCTGAACCGGCAAGAAATAGTGAAATTGCCCTTCTCTAGGCCCTCCAGAGCCAGGACTCTAGAGTCCCAGAAGACCACCAAGCCACCAGAGGCTCCCACTGCATTAACAGCCCCCCAATCCAGAAATCTTCCTGCCCCTAAACTTCTAACCAACCCTCGATTCATTGCCCTGATTTTTGTCTCCTGAAGACAGACTACATCAGCCCTTTGAGATTTCAGGAAAGCCTTAATCACTTTCCTCTTTTCAGGGTTATTTGCTCCCCTAACATTCCAAGAGATAATTCTTATCTTCATTGAGCTTTTAGTTGACAAAAATCCCTGGAAATTTTGCTTGGAAATGCAGTTCTAAAATCATATTACAAAACATCACCATGATGATTATTATTTCCATAACCTATTGATTGGTAAACATTTTACACCCCTGTCCACTACCAACACGATTTCAAGAATTGCACCATATCTCAAACTCTGCAATTGAAAGTCATTACAATAATTATTACTCTGTTCATCGTCTCCCGAAGGAAAAAAAAATAATATGCCAAAAAAACAGGAATCTCAGCTAGGAAGTTCGAACTTCGGGAACTCAAGAAAACATATATAGCCCATTTCGAATCTGTAATACAGAATCGGTTATCTATTTGGGGCGCGAGAGTGAAGCAAAACCCTAGTTCAGAAACAATGTTCCGACTTCATACAATCTAAGAAATAATGGAATCGAATTGAAGGAAAAAGGAAATTACCTGGAATTGATGCGAGGCAAAATCTTGCAAATTTCCACTCCAGCTGTGAATGCTTTGAGGTACAAGCAAGAATCAACGAGTTCAGAGCGGAACCAGGGCGAATTTCGTATAGAAAGGGGTTTGCTCTGGTATACTGCAATATACCGTGAGACAAAATGTTAAATTACAAAATAATTTGCTATGATTAGTTCTGATCCGTTGATCATGAATTACAATAAATTGAATATATTTTTCCCCCCGGGGATGGCGATAATTGGGATATCATTATATCAATGTTGATGGATCTTTTAATAAATTATTATTATTTGTATGTACAAGATATGGCATCATGCTCGTTGATAAACTATCGGAAAATGCTCAAACCATCGGGTACCTGGGGACATGATAATTGGGATATCATTATATCAATGTCATTTAATAATAAATTATTATTATTCGTATAAAATAAGAGACGGTATCAAGCGCCTCTATTTCGATAAACTATCGTAAAATGCTCAAACTATCAAAATTAAAAAATTTTCAAATTCGCTTTAATTTTTTAATATTGTCATAACAAAATTCATTAAAAATTTTCAAATTGCTTTAATTTTTCAATATGTTTGATAACAAAATTTTATTTAAAATTTTCAACTATTTAATTTTTCACGTCATACCAAAATTTTGCAGCTCTCTTAATTAAAAATTTAAATGTAAAAACTGTCGAGACTATAGCAGAAAGCACTCCAATTAAAGTTTCGAATGCACACAATAACAAAAATTTAAACGAAAATAAATTGACCAAAACTTTATAAATATAATATTTCAGAATATCTCTATAATGGGATAGCTTTTTAAAAATTTATTCTATTGGTTATTTTTTAAACATATTTATGTTTTTTTTTTATATTACGATTAATTTATGGATATGTTTGTAGTTATATTATTTTTTACAATACTAATAATTGTAGTGAAAATAAATATTATTAGAAACTCATTTATTTTGGATAATGTACTTTAATGATAATAAGTAAAATATGTAAATACGTAATTTTCGCATTCAACATTTACAGCTATCAAACAATATATTTATTCAACATTCTTCAAAGATTCAATCGTCCGTGAACTTATCAAACAAATTTAATGAAGATGTATTCAATACTTACGTAAATTCAAGACTTAATTTTTCCATTTCAATAAACAAGGGGACCTAACTGAAAATGAGATTATTGGTTCTCCATATTCAAGAGAATTTTATGTAAATTTTTAGATGTCATTTGATGCATTTTTTTTATTTTTGTTTTTGAAAATAAAAATGATTTTTTTTATCATACTTTAAATTTAAGTTAGTAAATTGTCTCGATTATAACCCTCTCCTTTTACCCTGTTTATGAAACGATCTAAGCATTATATGCAAAATAAAAATGAAATTAATTCTATTGTACAAAAAATGTAAGATTTTTTGTAAAAATATATTTGGAAAATTTATTATTTTTAAAGAATGAGATATTAATTTTTTTTTTACTACTTCAATTTTAAAAAAATAGAAATTATTTTTAAGATTGTAAAATAAGTTCAGTCTTTTGATATATAAGTAATTCAAAAAATTGAATTTTCTTTTAAAATGGAAAGCTAAAGAAACAAAAATAAATTAACATATACTTAAACTAAGTTGTTTTTAAATTAATGTAAAATAAAAAAAATTACAATTGATTATAGTTATGATTAGTTAAAAATTGTACAAAATACATATCCAATAATATTGGAATAACTAAACAAAAGTTTCCATATCTAATAATTTCCTCAAATTAATTTATATTACATTCTAAACAATCAAATAAGAATGGCATATCTAGCCCAAAGTTGTAAATCGCTCACCGTTTCAAACAGGGTATAAGGAGGGGGTGCTATGTTCAAATTAGAATTTTATATAATTTACTATCTTCGAAATTAAAAAGTATAATAAAAAGAATGTCTTAAGTGTTTTTAATATAACTCGCTGCTTAGCTAATTTAGCACATACATCGCCTAATCTCATGACAATTTACTATCTCAAATTAAAAAGATAATAAAAAAAAAGAATGTCTTAAGTGTTTTTTATCATAACTTGAGTGTTTGGGCCAATTTAAACATGCATAGCCTAATCTCATGGAAACGGGTCCAAAAATTAACAACTGTGTTAACATTCAATGGCCTTAATAGAACTTGATGACCATTCGAAATCAAACACAAAACCCTAAAAGAACTCAAATTGGCGACCATTGGATGACAAACCAAAAACCGTAAAAGGAATCGAACCGATAACCATAGATAGCAAATCCAAAACCCTCAAGGGAGTCGAACTAACGACCATTGGATGACAAACCGAAGATTGGACCAATTGGTTACCACTAATGTTATAATCGCATTTAATAAAAAAAATATTATTATCAACTTTGATAAGTATCACATTAAAAAATAAAATTTTCTTTAATTAAAAAAGATTAAATGTATTCGAAAAAATGAATTTTACAAGAAATAAAAAAAATCAAAATCAAAATCAAAATATGTCATGATGACCCTATATCACCAATACTTTATTTCAAATATCAAGTTGGGTGGGTGTAAGAAATCAAACAAACATTCACGCCTTGACAAACGCGAGCCAAACCAAAATTTAAAACTGGGCCCCAAATACTAAAAATCCAAGCCCAAGCCCAAGCCAAGCCCAAGTGTACACATGTATTACCCAAGCCCAGAAAGGCGAGTCCATTTCTTATTAGAAAAAATGCTAGAGAACGAAATAAGATCTAACCACTGATTTTTCTTGCATACTTGACAAAAAATCCAAAGGAACTAAGGAGGATCACAAAAAATGGTGAAACAGATATTTTAAGAACAAACGAACCATCCAAAATTCAGTTGTCTGCATAAGATTTTTAGGGTACTCCAAGCCAGTTTCATGATATCATTGAAAGTGATGGCTTTTTCTATAAGGAATCAGAAATCACAACAGAAGAAAGTAATTAAAGAAATATATTCCATCCCACAGAAGCAGAAACCCCAGAGAAAAAAACTACATATCAAAAGGGAGATATGATCAATTCTACAAAGTACCCACCAAAGACATTTGATTCATCAACAGAGTTCAGAGTCTAGGATTAATTTCTCCATGTAAGAGGGAATAGAAGAGCACAATAATACCCAACAATGCAGATAGTAGTAGTAGGAACTTTCTCCATGTTCAACTTTCTACTCAGATAGTAGAAACACCTAAAGTAGTATAATTGCTTGCTTTTTTTTTCCCCCTTTTTCTTGGGAGAGTTGAGAGGGATGATGTAACTGAGTAAAACATCATTTAGCAAGCAAGCCCTGCTGAGCTTGATTCTCCTGCTGCTGTTGATAGTTCAAAGTCCTCCTGAAGAGCATAATGTGTGGCTCAGGGCGATGAATTGCATAGTGGACCCATCCACGGCTCTGCTGAACCCCAATTGCACGCCATTCATTCTGAAATTGACCCCAACAAAATATCTAATTTAGGGCTGCAGAAGATTGGTATAATATATATATATATATATTAAACAAAACCCCCCTCTATTTAGAAACAGGAAAGAGGAAAAAAATTGCTTGTCTTGTATCTGATCAACTCATTCAAAGAGAGGGTAATCCAGGCGAAAATAGATCAAAATATTGAATCCTATGTCTCTTGTTTAAGGCAACCCTCAGTTTGATTGCTAAGAAAACGAAATGAAAGAAATCCAAGTTTTTAGTATAGATTGATATCATTTTGCTTCCATCCAAAAGAAATTCAACACATGCTAGGTCATATAATACAGTTTTCTGTTTTCCTACAATTTCTTAACAAGCAAACAAAACCCAGATGCCACCCAACAAGCCAAACGCTCGTATTACGCTGAGTGATCCATTTTACTCCGCTCGCTAAAATTGTCATTTTGCTTCCACCAAGGACCAAAATCCAAAAATTATTCAACCAATCTAAATCCATTTTCTATTCCCCTACAATTTCCGAACAAACAAACAAAACCCAAATGAAAAACTCAACCCCGACAAGCCAGACACTCGTATCCGCTGCAACTTTCCCGTCGGTAAAAAAGGAAATATCAAGATTCAACAATAATTTTCATTTTTTTTAAAACTGTATTGTTTCGGCAAACAAACACAAAATCAGAACTTCCAGAAACATCCGAATATCTAAATTTCAGATCCAACGATACTCACTTCCGAGAGAAGGCGATTCTTTGGGAGCAGTTTAGCCACTTCTGGAGGAAGAACAACATGCCTGTAAATGGTCCACAAATTCGATTAATTCTCCCAATAATCCGAAAAAAAAATAAGCAGAAAAAATGAAATCAAACTTTTACCTGTACTCGTAGGTGTCATCGAAGTACTTCTCGGAGTACTGGATCTGACCCATCTTATCTCAGTGTTCTTGATTCAGATTCCACAAACGAACAACTAGGGTTTACTCGACTCTTGGAATTGACTATGAAAAATCAAGAAAAAAGTAAACAAACATAAATACAAATTCTAGAAATAATGTGATTGGCTATCCAGAAAATGAAAGGGAGAGAAAATTCCAAGATAGAATCATACTCGGAGAGAGGGAGAGACGCTTCAAAAACGACAGGCGAGAGGACGGAGCTCCTTTAAAAAGGTCGAGTCCGATTCCTGGGGGCGCAAAGGTAAAATCACTTTCAAAAAATACATTTTTTTTCTTTTTTTTTTTAATTTGAAAAATGAGAACCAACTCTGATTTTTGAATTTCAAAATCCGAATCTCCCTCCATGATTAATCCGTTACCATTTCGATGCAACGGTATAATTTTTCCTTTTCTTCTATCCACTAAGGGAATTGAGGCGAATGTTGGTCGTGTGATGCTTACGATAATCTCCAATATTTGAATATATTAAATTTACTGAAGTGAATACTATGTATCTATTATTAATTGAGAAGATAAAAATAAAAAATTCAATATTTGTCCGATAATATGAATTTTCATGTTTTGCCTTCATCTCTTTAAAAAAAAAAAGGAAAAACAATTTTATCTAAAAAATATCTATTTGCTCTACTATGAAAGAATGATCTTATTATTATTATTTTTTAAAGAATGAATGATCTTTTGATATTTTTATTGTAAAAGTGCTTTGATTTTAATTTAAGAAAAAAAATAAAAAAACTTGAACCTAGTTCTTCCTAGTGTGTGATCAAACCCTTAACCATTGAACAAATTATGAATTACTAATAGCAGTATTAATAGCAAAATTTATTTTTTGATAAGAAATATTTTATTTTTAAATTTATTTATAAAAGATAGTTCATCTTTTGTTGTTTAAGAATTTTAAAATTTGTTTCATTTAAAAACAATATACAATTGTGAATTATTTTGATTCTATAAAAATGGATTTACTAAAGAGAAAATGATTAGAAAAAGGATTTCATCCAAATTTACAATGAAAAAGGCTGTTTAAATTTACGATAAAATATTTAAGTGCCCATCGCTATAACTCATCAAGAAAAACACTCAATGTTCCAAATAAATAGTGCGATAGGGAAGAGTATTTGGATAATTTATTACATTATAACTAAAATGTTTGGCTCTAAAACAAATTAAATATTTATTATTTTATTATTTTAAAAATAACATTTTATTAATTTTTTAAAGGGATTTTTGTTTATGTGAAGGAAATATCTTTTGAAAAGAAATTTACTGTCTGATACAAAAAAAGATATTTCTATAATTTATTTATAAAAATACTTCAATTTAAAATTGAATATTATTTCCTCTTTTTTTTTTGACATCTTTAAAAAAAATGACATAATTTCCTATTTATTTATGTAAATATATTGCAAGGTTATCCTTAATAAAATTGAAAATAACTCAATTAACAAAATAAAGATGCAATTATTATTTTTTAAATTTTCTGTCTGAATAAAATCCCCTTTTGAATTGACCATTCTTATAAATAAAATTGCACAAATATTTTTTAAAAAATAAAGCTAAATTCCTTTTCAGATGAGCTTGTAATTTTTTTTTCAAATAAATAGTAAAAGAAAAACATTATTTTTAAATGAAATCAAATAAATAGTAAGTAGGACAACTATCTTGAAAATAAAAATTGAATACAAATGAAATCAAATTATTTCGGGCTGAATCTTTTTTCCTTTAAATGTTGGAAACCATTAATTTAAAATTGTTTTTAATAAAATAATTCTTTTTAAAATGCTGTATTATTTAGGATAATCAAATTATAGTTTTGGTTAACTGTTCTATATCTTATTTGAATGAAAGAGGGATGTATATATTTTTCAATTGCTTTTGCTTAGAACCCTTTTTTTTTTTTTTTTTTTTTTTTTTTTTGAAAGACAAGCAAACAATTTTACTAAAAATAAGCAAATCAGTGAATGTAAAACGAAATAAAAGCAGCCAGTATGAGAACGCAAGTAGCTTAAATTTAAATATCGAGCCGACCTATCGTCATTACCACAACCGAATGTAAAAATAACTATTAACAACCAAACCTCGACAATCACCGATAATGCATCCAAACTCATCACTAGTGGCTTCTGTGAAATGTAAAATCCACCAATCTTAGCATCTAACTCCACATCAACCTTAAATGATAAAGCTCAAGCAACCATTATAATCCTCACTAAGCACTAACTGCTTCCAACCTCTTTACGTATGCAACAAAACGCAGAAACAAACGTACTTACATGCAACCAATAACACACGAATCATGTGGGGCACCATCCCTACCCCTACCAAGCATTTGATCTGGCAACAGGTCTGGTGATCACGCTCAATTTCGCCGCCTCAACAGAGATCGAACTCCAATGCACTAAACTCCGCAATAACGCAATTAACGACCTTACTGGTTTACACGAGCTAGCTTCCATTCGTTGTAGAACTCAAAGGCAGTCCTCACCGCCACCCGAAGGCAAAGCTTGCCTACCCCAAACCCGATTATTGCGGTACCCCCAAATAGCTCATAGCATCGAGAAAAATTTGCACAAAACCAAGCTATCTTGTAAGCTGAGCAAAGACAAAATATTAGTATGAAAACTTCCTAAGGTAGCCGCATCCAACCTCGCAGCTGCCCAACAAGTCCGAGCAAATGAGCAATTAAAAAATAGATGAGATGCATCCTCAACTTCTATGTTGCAAAGAACACAACACGTATCCAACACCACACATTTTTTATGAAGCCTCACTCTTAAAGGTAAACAATTACTGCACAACCTACACATAAAATCTAGCACTTTAGGAGGAATTCTTTCATAATAGAAAAATATACTGTTTGCCTTTGTCCTTGCCTATCTTGAAAATCAGACAACCTCATTTACATGAAGAAAACTTCTATCTCCCGCATTCTTGTTGGTTAAACATACATGCTAACAAATTTCTGTCAGAAACAATTAAAAATTTTTGAGACTTAAAAAAGAGTTTCCAATTTCTCTGCATGCATACTATGGAAACCATAGTCAGCTTTCCTCCGAATTTTCAGGCAAACGAAATACAGGGACGAGCTTAGAGCATTACGTCCCTTCAACATCATCAGCTGGAAATCTCTGAGAGACGTGGCTGAGCTGCAACAAACAAAAATGAACATAAACCATCTTAACCTCTTTGTATGGTGCAACAACATCAAGAAACCAACCAACCAACCAACCGACCGAACTCCAACAAAATGAACTAGTTGACAAGGAAAACAGATACCTCCTCTTCCATCTTCTGAATTTGAATTTTTCCGTCCATTACGGACTCGGCTCCTTCTGCAGCAGGAAGCACCAGGTTGTTCATCTGACTAAAACAGAGAGTCTCTCTAAGCAAGCATACAAGGCCTGGAAGTAACCCTACAAAAACAGTTATTTGTTGGCTAGTTAGGAAAAGAATAGTTGGAAATGGAAAAATATCTCAATGGAAAGGAAATTCCGAAAGGGGAGTGCAGACTGTAGAGTAGTCACTAGTCACCTGGCCTTGGCAGTTGCGCCTTGTTGCCACGAAAGGCAGTTCTGCAACTTCCTTCCCCAACACCCTGAAAGTTGCTGCTGATACAACTCGGGAGCTGCATATTAAGCAACTATTATCAGACAACTTACCATTGAGAATGCAACTGAAAAAGGTCACAGCCTGGCGATGCCTAGTGTCAGCTTTTTGTCTATGCAAGAAGGCTGGTTTAGGGTTACAATTGCGGTAAAACAAAGCCAAGGCAGTGTGCTTGGAAAATGATTCTAAGGAAATGGGGAATTAACTGCAAAATAAACAAAAACACTCAAGTAAGATTCTCACCGGACTGTTAGTACAGCACAGTATACGCCTCCAAATTCTTGTTCCTCTTTGCTCTTTCTGAAAAAAGAAAAAAAAAGGTATTAAATATATTCATACAAGGTTAATTTCTCTTGCCATTAATAAATGCAATAATTGAAATAGAATACTATTGCTCACCCATGCACCATATCGAGTAAAAGGTCTCGACCTTGTGCATCAGCAATTGGATTGAATTGTTCCTGTTGCACAAGATGGGAAAGCTGTTAGAAAGTAAATAATAGGTTGGCTTCATTTAATGAAGAATGACCACAACAATATCCAAGAATTCTCATAGCAACGATAACAAAAAAAAAACCTTCGATTATTTTACATTGGTTGACTACCCTGTGGATCGTACATAATTAAACTAAACACCACCATGCAGCCTTATCGGAACTTCTGAGCATCGCGAACAAAAGTGAACACTATTGTGCTATTATTAATAATGTACTTTCAGAGAATTTCATATGCAAACTGAAAGGGCAGAGGATTCATTGGTTTTTCAGATCTAGCCACTCTA